>JANZLC010000202.1:35120250-35158869 GCA_026413385.1 Erythroxylum gracilipes
AGAATAAGAAAATTAATTTTGTATCATAAAAATAAAAATAAAAATAAAAATAATAAATACAAAATTTATAAATAATAATAATAATAATAATAATAATAATAATAAATACAAAATTTATAATAATAATAATAATAATAATAATAATAATAATAATAATAATATAATTAAGAATAAAACATTTGTTTATGTGGGAAGAGGGGTATTTCTGGAAGTTGCTTATGTGTTTTATCTCAGAGACGGGGACAAAAGTTTTTGTCCTTCTTTTTTGTGAGGAACAAAAACTTTTGTCCTTGTCATTCGGAGACGGAGGACAAAAATTTGGAGACAGCAACCAAACATAGGAGAGGGACAAGATTTTTATGTTTTGTCTTCTGTCCCCACTAACGGGGACAGCAACCAAACATTGCGTAAAGGACTAGCTAGAACTTCACATAACCACATATGAGTAACAGGTATTGCTTTATAATGGATAGCCTAATTACAATGATTCACCTACTAGAAAATGTTTGAAGATAAAAGAAAGGAGGTTTCCAAATTCAAGCACCAATTCTTTCTAGTAGTAGCATTGGCTCTCGAATGGCGGTTACTTGTTAGAAGGAGCTCCCTTATTTAGTGAACCAATTTGTTAGCTACCACATACTTGTCTATACGTAGATTGTTGTGAACTCTATTATTTATTTCTCTTCATATGGCATAAACACAACAATTGAAAATAGTTTAGAGCACGATGGAATCATTAACCACTTTTTCCAGTAACTTACCTATTCTATGATCTGATGCACTTATTCACATTGCATAATAAGTTTAGGGATTGTTGGATCCTTGACCTTATGGTTTGGGAATAAGCACATTGAAAGAACAGGTGGAGAGTTGTTTCTAGTATCCCATGGAAGAGAACACAACTGATTTGAAGCATTTCCATACCTGTCTTTAGTCCATAATAGAGACTTGACTACTAACCATCTTATAGTAGAGGCTTTAGGGACCATTGATTATTCCAGATGAGGTTTTACTAGCTTACATTAGGGAAGTGTGGTCTAAAGGAGTTCAAGTAGGACTTGGTGAAGGCCAAAGTTTTGTCCAATGACGATATAAGGAAGTCATCCGCCGAGCACACACACTCATTCATGAATGTCATAAACTCATAAAAATAATGATGACATACTTAATCAAGATACATAATACAACATGCTTCAACATATTATTCATGTATCGTAAACTCACAGTTATAAGCCAAAATATTGGTATTCAATGCTCATCAATACAAATTATTTCTGTTGCCATGTTGTATCTATTATTTACAATTGTTTAATTTACTTTCTGTATTAGTCCTGTACATTCTTGTAGATATGGATAACGGGAGTTGTAGATATCTGAAGATATCAAACCTTAAATACTCAAAAGTATCGAACTATAGTTAACCATAGGTAACAAACTGTAGATACCCGAAGACATCAAACTATAGAGATATTATAGTTTTGAAATGAAGACATCATTAGTGTCAAACTGTATCAGCTACACCACAATCGTATAGACATGTCTATCTATCCATCACTAAGACAATGAAGGAAGCACTGTAACATTTTCCTTTAATCATTTGCCAATTTCATAACTAATATATTGACAAATCATATGATATTCATTTGAAATCATAAAATTTGTATTTAAGTTCATTCATGCAAGTCATAAGAAACCACCATTAGAAAAGTATACAATTCACATGTACTTGCACGATTTATTTCACATATGTTTTGTTCAGGTGTTTCTCTATGTACATTCACATAATTCCAGTATATAAATTCCTATACATTATTTAAATATAAAACATGTTAATTTTTACTTAATTATATTCATAAAATTAGTAAGTAAACTTGTATAGTCATACTATATACATGTAAGCAATAAATATGCATCTAAATCATCTATATAAATGTAAATTTCCTTTAGCATGCATTATGTTCAATTTTAAACTTAAATGTGTAATCACCCAATTCACATATGGTAAATCATATTTCATTTATTTCTAGGTGTTTGTAAAGTTTCATAAACATTCTAGAAGGTTTGGATATTAATTGGTAAAAATCAAAAGCGAAAAACTCAAAATAGTGCAATTTGGGCTAAGCCCATGGTGGGTCTAAAAATGGTGCAAACAAATAAGTCCAGAAGCAAGTCACATGATAGTTTCCACTTGTTCTGAAATTTGTACATAGCAAACGTTCAAATTAGGCTTTAAGAGGTCTTCTAAAAATTTGTTCCCCCATGTGTTTAGTTTCCATAGTATCAAAATTTGGGCCATTTAGACTTCTAAATCAAGAGATATGTACCAAATATCACAAGTTGCTCCAAAACATCGCAACATCAGTTCACCATTTTCGATTTCAATTTACAATGTCATGTAGCTAGAACTAGGTTAAGGTCTCTTCTAGATATTTTTACTTTTATATCTTAAGTTCATCTCTAATTAAAATCACCCAAGTCGGAGGTCTGTATGTGGAGTTATGGCAAAAGCAATTTGACTAGTTCAAGTAAATGCTAGTCAGAATTCCACTAAACATTACTCTCTTGTCATATTCAACCAATTCCATGCAAAGTAACACCAAGATACCATTCCAGCAACCAATCCATGTCTAAATTAATCTTTGTAAACATTCAAACATGCACAAATAGAAATTAAACTAAGTGTAGTCTCAAACCTTGAAATTCGTCAACTAGCTTTTCTAATGCCTTTCCTTCTCTTCCCTTTTAGCTTTGCTTGATTCACCAACTAGAAACACCATAAATATATATCTCAATCCCAATTCCAACCTTATAGTTCTAGCTCTTCATGAGCAAAGCAAGAAAAGAGAAAGATGAGAAGAAAAACTCTAAATTTTACCTTAATTTTTGCCTATGATTAGCTTGATTCCTTTTGCAAAATTATGTGATTAAAAAGATGGAATGGAGAGGAAATGAGAAGAGAAATATCTGGAGTTAAAACCATCAAAATGCAAGAAAAACTGCTAACTTTTTCTTGATTTTTACCTAGGATTAGCTTGATTCCTTATGCAAAATGATGTGATTAAAAAGATGAAATGGAGAGGAAATGAGAAGAGAAAAATATGGAGTTAAAACCATCAAAGTGCCATCCCTCTCCCTTCTCTTAATGACCCATTTCATGAAAATTCTAGACTTACACACATGCTTCAATCCTATTAAACCATATGTTAACTTTAGGCAAAATTGCACATTTGGTCCTTATTCTTCCTTTAATTCCCACATTGGCATACAATCTCTTCAATTGATTTCATTATAGTCCATATTTCACATATAATTATTTATGTCCATACCAAAATGATCAAATTACCAATTTACCTCTATCTTTTTAAATTAATTACCATTATATCTCTTACTATGCTTAGATGCACTTAATTCTTTATGTTCACTTCTTAATACATCCTAGACATATTATAACGCTTCTAGGGTATATTTTGGGACCTTACACAAAAGCTCTCCTCGAGCAAAATTCTCTCCTCTTGCAAAAGACAAGGGTCACTTGGCTTAAAGAAGGTGACTATAACACTAAGTTCTTTCATAAATCAATCTTGGCAAGAAGAAACAACAATAGAATTATTTATCTACTGGTTTCAACATATTTCAAACATCTCTTCTATTGAGAACATGATTATTAGATTATACTCCAACCTGCATGACTCAATGCCATCAGAGAGGTTCAACTTGCTAGATCTTATAGCTCTCATTGGCTCTCCTGTATCTCAAAATTCTTTGAAGTGGATTCAACATCCAACTTCTCGTCATGAAATCAAAAATATTCTCTTCAGTCTAAATCCAAGTAAGGCCTCAGGTCCAGATGATTTCAATGCATATTTCTTCAATCTATGTCATATTACTGGTGAGCTTCTAGTTAAAGTTGTACAAAATTCTTGAACTCTAGGAAACTCCTAAAGGAGATTAATGCAACTTATATTTGCATGATTCCTAAGATCCCCAATGTTAATTCCATTAATGATTTTTGTCCTATTTCTTGTTGTAGTTGATAGGTGTAAATTATACTATATTTTTATAGATGTTTAAGTGAGTTTTTAAGTGTTTATTAGATGATTATCAAGTGTATATGCTTAGAATTATGTTATTATTAATGAATGTATGTATTCTAAGTGTTTGTTTAGTTTACAGCAAGAATTGGATCATAATTTTGTGTTTTAAGGGGATGTTTGATGTGTTTGTTCGTGATAAAACTAGAAAATTGAAGAATGAAGAAGATGGAGGTTAAAAGAAGCAATACATGATCATGACAAAGAGCACAAATAGCAATTCCAGTGAATTTTAGCTTTTCCAACACGAGTGTCTTTTTTTATATATAATTTTGACATTTTTGGAACCAAATTAAGTAGATAAATCCTAAAAAGAACCCTAGAACTATAAAAGAACATAAAGACTCTAAAAAGAGAGCAACCTCTATCTTACAAAATTGGGATTAGATCAAGGAAGATCAAGAAGGGAGCATTGGAGAGTTCCAGGTGTTCCAACATTTCTAGATTAGTCCACACCATGTTCTTTCTTCTTTCCTTTGATTATTTTCTTTAAGCTTAATGTATGAACTAAGATTGAAGATGTTATGCATGTTTATGATGTTTTAGTTTTCATATTAGGATTTGTTCTTGAGTTATTTTGTGACTTAATTATTGCTGATTTCAATATAATGTTATGGTTTTGTGGTATTTGTGTTTGCTAATACTTCAACAATAAATCAAGAGAGTAAGTCGAAAGTAATCTGATTAAGTTAGGTAATGAGAGTTAACGACCTACTAAGTCATGCAAATATCATATTGATAATCATACGAAGAGAGGTCTTGCATGAAAACTCAATTATCCGATAGATCACTTAAGAATTGGTTGAAAACATTAGGCTGTTTTTATGAATCGAGAGATTGCAAATATGGAATTTCACAATTAGTTAGGGATAATTAATTGGGGTTAAATGATTAGGTATTAAGAGAGAATAATGCAACTCTTCGGAAATCTAGGATCGACATCCAATTGAATAAAAAATGGTTAAGGGAGCAAAATGATGATAAAACGAATCCTATACTTTCATATTTGATCATCCTTGTTTTATTATGATAGCTCAATTGTTAAGTGCTCAATTTTATTTGATTCTTTTAATTTCTGAATTTTATTTTCACTCAAATCTAATTTCCCAACCTTATACAAAGTTAAGTGTATTTAGTTTTAGCTAATTCCTTGTAGGATCGATACCTTAATTACTACAAGTTTACGATCCGTATACTTGCAGATATTGATGGTTTTATATTAGGTAAAATTTGCTTAACAGTAGAACTATCTACAAAATTTTATCCAAGCTGCTAGCTAACAGGCCAAAGGAACATCATATCCACAGATCTCAAGGTGCTTTCATTTCATGCAGAAGTATTTCTAATAATATTTTTTTGGTGCAAGAGCTGATGAAGGACTATGATGCAAACAAATCCATTAACAGTTGTGCTATCAAATTCGAATTCTCCAAAACTTTTGGCAGCTTGAACTGGAATTTCCTATTCAGCAGTTTGGGATGGCTTACTAGATTAAAGTCTACCTTTCCACTAGCTCCTACAAAGTACTCATTAATGGTGCCCCAAATAGCAGCTTTGAAGGTTCCAATGTGATAAGACATGGAGACTTAATTTCACCTTACTGTTTGCAGTTACCATGTAGATCCTTAACAAAACTATTATGCAAAATAGTTCAAACACATCAGGTTTCAGATTTCATTATAAATGCAAGGACTTGCACCTCACTCATCTCAGCTTTGCAGATAATCTCATATTAAATGGTGAAACTCATCACAACTTCATCTTTATTTTGTATGACTTTTTCTTGAATTTTGCAAGATATATGGTCTTAGTGTTAACTCACAGAAAAGTAAGATTTATTTTTCCTCTGATGTTGCTTATGTTGAAAGTCTTAAGAATATTTTTGGCTTGAATGTAAATAGCTAGCCTTTTAAATATCTTAGGGTCCTTATCTCCTTAAAGAAGCTTGAGTTCACTAATTTTCTTCCTTTATTGGGGATTTTTAAGAGGAAAATCAAGGCTTGGTAAAATAGTGCACTCTCATAGGCAGGTAGGGTGCAACTCATCGTTTCTATGCTGATTAGTCTTTACACTCATTGGAGCTTACATCTTTTTTAGCCAAAGAATATTAATAACAAGATGGAAAAGTGCATGAGGAACTTCCTATGGTTTGGTAAATCTAACAATCCTAAGGGTTCTAAAATTAAATAGGATGAATTATACTGGAAAAAGTAGGAAGGAGGTCTAGGATTTGTCTCAATCAACTTGATTCAAATAGTTTTAGTGGCAAAGAGCATCTGAAGGCTTTTTAATGACAAAAAAGCTCTTTGGAGTAAGTGGACTAATGAATATTATTTGAAAGACTCCAACTTTTGGCAATAAAGTGAAAATTAGGAACACTTTTGGCCTTTTGATTCTCATGCTTAGAGAAAGGCAGACAATTTACTCACCTTTCATAATTCATATTAGTAATGGAGAGGATTCCTGGTTTTGGTTTGATAAATGGTCTCCTCTAAGCCTTTTAAAGTCAAGAGGCGATCTCTCTTCTCTAGTAACAAGAATTCCAATTCATGCTAGAGTTTCCAAAGTAATTGATTAGAGGTCTTAGATTACTATTGGCAGGGGTATAGACATAATGCTTCAATACTTTCTTACTTACCTCGCTAGCCCTCTTTTAAAGAATAAAGCAATCTAGAACTTCAAAAACAATGGGGAATTCTCCAATTCTTCCTATTTAGAAGCTATTAGACCCCGTCTTCCCTTTATTCCTAGGTATAATATTATGTGGAACGGATCATTGATGCCTAATGTCTCTTTCACCATATGGCTAGCTGCTAGAGGGAGATTGAAAACAAAAGACATGCTTAAGGTTTCCATTGATTAGGTTTGTTGCCTTTGTAATTTAGTACGTGAAACAACTTTTCATCTACTCTTTCATTGCTGTTATTCTTCCTCCATTTGGGACAGAATGCTTCACATTATGGATCTGGATTGTTCTTATAACAATTAAGATGAAATCCTAGTATGGGCAGATAACTAATACAAAAAATGGAAAAAAGATCAAATATGCCTAAGCATAAGCCTAAGCCTCAATTGCTATTTGTATTCTATATGGAAAGAAAGGAACTTAAGAATTTTCAAGAATATCAAAACTAACAAATATGTTGTTGGATCAGAGAGATTCTAATTGCACGTAAGGTCACTTATAACTTGAGCTCCTCTTTGAGAAGATGGAACTTTAGTAGTCTTAAGGCTTTTGTTAAGTCTTTATTTGGTTGTATCTTTTGTATCTTTTGACAAATCTGCCTTGTAATTAGCTTCCAGTTGCCTTTATAGGCTTATTAATGAAATGTTTTTTTTACATAAAAAACCACACAAACATACAAATGAAGTGTTTATATAAATTGTTAAAAAGATTGCAAACCCTCTGAAAAGTCTGTTGAACATTACCACAAAATTTAATAAAGAAATGATAAAAGGTAATATCTAAATAAAAAGCTCTTTTGAAATATGATTGATGATTTATGATTTACTCTTATTACTAGTTGCTTTATACTGTATTATATACTTTATGCTAGTTTTCAATCATCTTTTACAAAATTATACTATTTTTGAAGCTTTGTTATAGAAAAACAAGAGCATAAAACTAATATTATATCTAATAGGAATTATACCAATGTTACTTACGTTAGTTTTTGTTTATTGACAGACTGCTCTGACAGTTTATGGTTTAGAAAATTTAGAATGCAGGGAAAATAAGTACATGTGCTGTTACTAAAAATTTGCTGCCTTCCCATTACACTCTTCAGTCTTGTTTCCCTTCGTTTTCTTTCCATCAAATCCTTCTGCTATCAAAATAATTGCCTTACATATAAGTTGTGACCCTCCCCTCCTCACTATAATATGATGTGATACAAGAGGCTGATGGATCAATAGAAGAAAAGAAGTGATCTTATTGGTATACATTAACAAGTTTTAGGCCAAGGAGACAAGTATTTATCCATCACTGGAAACAATTAGATCCTAAGCTAACAGCTGGGGCACTAGCATTTCAAAGTTTGGAGGTTAAAACAGATTATACGACCGACTTGAAGATGGCATTCAGAACGGCTTCTTTAGTTGGCAAAGCTGGAATGGCACCTCTTTGAGTCACGGTCATTGCACCGCAAGCATTAGCAAATTTGAGGGCATCCCTCAGTTGCTGCTCATTCTACAAGATAAATAAGCAAGTGTTAAAGTATATTGGTATGTCCAAGTCACTAACTACAACGCAAGGAAAAGTTATCTAACCAGTACTGGTGGATGGGAGGAAGGGCGTTATAAATATAGAAACAGAACAGGAAAAAAATCTTTGAATCCAAGATGTTAATTTTTTTCCTGAATATCGGCTTGCTGTGAATGTGAAATTTGATGAACATCAACTAATATAAATTCGGCCTTGCCGACCTACTTTTTTCAACTATTACATTCAGATAACCTTTACTAGAATTCACATATTAATTTAATTACTGCAAATTTCAATAAAACGCCATTCGCTGCTGAATCTCAGTCACAATTCCTTTTTTCTTTGTTCACAAGGAGGCTTGTGTATGAAGTAATTCTTCAAAAGTCAAAAACAGTAACATAGCAGGAGTAAACTTATGAGGAAGAGGTCAATTCTGCACTGCTTTCTAAATACACAACCATCTACCACGATATAGAGCCACAAGTTACATGTGATTGATTATTCTTTTTCATCTAGAGTATAATGCATTAATATGTAAAATAACCTTAACTTAGTATTATTTTGTTTCACCGCCCCAAAGACAAATTATCTATCTTTTTAATCAAATTTCTTGTCATCTACAGATATATTATTCCAATGAAAAAGTTGGTGATAGTTAACAGTGAATCTGGATCCAAGAGGAAAGGTTATAGTTCCAATTTTCAGATTATAATTATAGCCTGTACGAGGATTGTTGAAAATGCTGTCCTTTAAACAACATTTCTAGCTATGAATAAAGTATACTAGGTATGCAATCACATAGGTTCATATTTTTACAAAATATATATTCTAGCATTAGCCCACAAAATCTTAAATAAATGGCATTACCTCGAGTATGGACAAATCCACAGCCAACTTTGATAATAATCCAGCGACAAATGCATCCCCAGCACCAGTTGTGTCAACGGCCTCAACTTTTAAACTCTCGACTCTCCCATTGAATTCCTGTAGTAGTAAACAAAGGCCAATGTACATAGCCATCAAAAGGTGGGACCATCATCACGGTAAAATGAGCAGTTCAAACGGCAGTTGCAGAAATTTAGGGCAATCTGCAACAACATCACAATCTAACAAGTGCGAGTAATTTGTCATTGTTCTATGAACAAATAAAATACAATTTTAATAAAATCTTACACGAACCTAATAACCCCTTAAAACTACATTAGGAATCACTATACCATTATTTTCACCTTGCACATGCATTTTGATAAATGACATGACGGAGTAATAGTGACAAACAATGGTGTTCATGAGAATATGGATAATTGGCTACACCAAATACTGCATTTCCCATAAAATACCATTTGTAATAACACCTCAAATAATATCAGATTCTTTAATATGCTGTAATAAGTAAATTTTCCTTAATACCTATTGCCAATTTTAGTACGTTATTTTGTTGGACATTTAATTTAACATTCTTGATAAATAACAAAGTTTAGGTCATTCTCACATAGATAACCCTAAAAACCCCCGCCTCTATAAAAACTTACGCAAATATAAACTTAGGTAACTAAGAAAGAGAAAGCTGGAATTGTTGGCAAAGCTGGGACTTACTTTGGTGTAGTACCTGCAACCATGTGGACCCTCAGTTACGAGAAGTAATTTAAGGTTTGGATGAAATAACTTTCGAACTACAGCATCATCATATGGATCTTCTCCTTTGGTTAAGAAAGTGATTTCTTCTTCACTTATCTGAAGACATTTTAGTGCTTTCATTAAAAGTGCATGTAAAGTTCTGCCTCCATAAAATAGTACAGAAACAGGTGCTATGGAGGACAAGGAACTGAATCTGCATCTGAAAGAGATCAATACCTTAATAATATCAGAAATTTCCCAAATGCTTAGAATTCCTTCTCTCGCACTTTCCAGAGAAGGCCAAAGGGGAAGCCTCAAGTTAGGATCATAGGAGAGAATAACACCAGCATCCTTGGCAGTTTTTGCTGCTGCAATGTGTGCTGACTTACATGGCTCTGTTATAAGACTTATAGAGCCATAGTGAAAGATCTTTGCCTGCCAAAGAAGGAAAAAAATATTGTACAAATCAGAAATTAAATTAGAGGATGATGAAGGTATCCCGCTACAGCAGACAAGAGCATGCAAATTGTGAGAGTTATAGTCATCTTAGGTGGATGTATTTTAGTCGAACAACTGATAATATCATCCATTTCCATCTTTACTCTGTCAATGCATGTAAATAAAATTTGCAACCACGACCTTGTTCTTCATTACTGTTGGCATCACCATTTTGTTGTTTCAAAATATGTGATTATTTCAATTCTTTAATGCAAGACTGACAAAGAGTTTGACTATGAAGAAGACAAAGGGCTTACTGATATAATAGGCATGCTCACCCAAATCCATGAGCATAATGAAAGAATAATGCAATAAGTGGGACAAAATTAAGAAAAGCAAAAACCTGCTGTACCCAAACAAATGCGCCAACAATTATTTAGTCTCCAAGATACTTCATTTTTTCACTTCCTCATTTCCTTCATATGTCAAGGCCTTTTGACTGATCTAATCACAATTATCACGTACCTTCCTGATCAAATCCAAATCCAATTCCGCTTCTTGAAGCAACATATCTGCACTTGGATTGCGGTAGAACATAAATTCACGTTCTCCATCACTCCTCAATGTGACAAATGCTAAGGCAGTGCGTGCAGCAGGATCAAAGCGCATGCCTTCATTGTTGACATTATTCTCCTTCAATATATCAGCAAGCATGTATCCAAATTCATCTTCCCCAACCTGTATATATAGTTCAAGACATGAGACACCAAAGACAACATCGTGATACAAAAGCTTCCTTGCTCACATAATCCAAGAGCCAGAAACATGAAAAGCAAGCTTAGTTGGAAGGAGTTACCATGTGTACGTCGTCCAGCCTTAAGAATAGGAGTTTCTTAGTGGTGTGCATAATTGTTGCACGTTATCCTTAGATCTAGGACTAGTAATTTTCAGATTTTCTTATGTTATTATTTCTGTTGTTGAGTGTTGGAAATTCACAAGTAAAGATCTCATATCGAAAAAAGACATAAAAATGAAGTGAGTTATATACAAGGATAGGACTCATAACTTATTGCTTTAAGGTTTTAGGATGAAATATGATGTCCTAGTTGTTTATGAGTTGGATTCGGTACAAGTTCTCTCCAGACCCCCTCAAAACCCTTCATTAGTATCAGAGTTAGGTTGGTGAAGTCCAATGAATAGAGATTCATGAATTTACGTCAAAAGAATGAGTGATTCATAAAGCAACTCAAATGACTTCCTATAAGCTATAGGTTGAGGAGAAGCTAGTTTGTTATGGATAGATCCAATAGTGAGGGGGGATGTTGGAAATTCACAAGTGGAGCAATGTCACATCGAAAAGAGACATAAGAATAAAGTGAGCTATATATAAGGATCAGACTCATAGCCTATTGCTTTAAGGTTTTTGGTTGAGACATAATCTCTTGGTTGTATATGAGCTCACTTGGATTCGGTCTAATTTCTTCCTAGACTCCCTCAAAATACTTCATTGGTATCAAAGCCAACTTTAATTCTATAATTTGATTAAAATTGTTTGATTGCTAATGAAAATTATGGAATTGATTATGCAAAAGTTGCAAATCCTAATCCTACACTCAAACTAGATTTGAGTACAAATTTGATAAAGTTTTCAAAAACTCATAATTTTAGAAATTCATTAAGATTAATGTGAATATGTTCATAGCTCAAGGTACCATAACCCTTAATCCATAACACAATAAGCTAGTGGGAATTTGTGACTGCAACTATTTGAAATTTGAAGAGTCCTTGTCAAGGTTGATAAGCTTTTGGAAATTTCAATAAGTTTTGAGCCCTTAGAATCCCGCAACCAACTATTGACTTATGAAACTCAATTCAATAAAATTTGCAAAAGAGAAGCTGGCTTGATGTGATGTTGGTTTTGTGGATTGTTGTGGTCCGAGCTGTTTTATTTTGGGTGGAGATGTTCAATAAGTTGTGAAAAATCATGCACAAAAAAGTTAATTAAAACAATTTTAACATTTTTAAATATTTGGGTGGTCATGATGTGTTGTTAAACGTCAATCTTGATTTATGAATATTGTTATGAATACCCACATATGAGTATCCTACATTGAAGAAAGAGGAGAAAGAATACTAATATAAGCCTAGTAATATATAAGCCTGGTGGGCTACTCTACTTATTACCAATTAGTTTTAGGATAAAACCTCACTTAGGCTTGTGTGTGGTCTAACTTTCCTCTTCATGTAGACTCGTAGGTTCATTACAAATTTAACATGGTATCAGAGCCAGTGAAGATCTTAGCCTATTGTTTGCCAAAAAGGGGACCCATCATTTAAGTAACTGGAGAAAAATTTGAAGTCCGCATCGAGCAAGTGGCCCAGCAACATTATTTGCCCAGGAGGGGCCCTATTTGACTTCAATTAAAGTTCAGCCTTGATGAGGATTGTTTACGTACCTCTCTAGATTACCCAAATAAAAAAAGACTCACATGTGAAGGGGAGTGTTGAGAATACTCATATGTGAGTGTCCCACATCGAAAAAAGAGGGGAAAGAAAACTAACATATAAACATAACGGGCTACTCCACCTATTGCCAATTAGTATTAGGATGGAACTTTACTTGGGCTTGTGTGTGGTCTATAAGTTGTATTTATTGTCAACATATTTGGGAGTATAATGAGTTACACATAATGAACGGGTTGAAGAGAGAAAAGATATTTTAATTAAATTACACTTGATTTTAAAGCTTGAGAAACTTTATAATTAAATATGAAATATTTAATAAAGAAAGATCAATATGAGATATTAGATTTTATTTGGATATAATTTATATTTAATTTAAATTATTTTTAATGTTAATTAAATTTTAATTGAAATTAGAATTTTATTTCTTTTAAAGTACTAAAATGTCAAAAACCTATTATAAATAGATTTAAACTCTAAGGGAACTAACACTCCTTGCCTAATCGTCTTTCTAATAATTATAAAGTTCTCTCAACTTATTTGGTATATATCATTAGAAGCCAGTGGTTTGAGATGAGAAGATTTCAGAAAAGGTTTGAACGATACGACAAGAAAATGATCAAGCTTTAGAATAAGGTACAAATATGATTTTTGCTTTATTATGGTTTATGTATTAATCATCTTATCTAATTTTAAGTGATCCTGGCTTTCAAAAAATTAAATATGAAAAAGTTTTGTAATTATTTTACTGTGCATTGGATCAAATCTTGGCATGATTTCCTAACATGGAGTTGGTCCACCCCATACAGACACTTGTTGGGAATAATATTTGCTAAGTTACTTTCATTTATCATTTCAACTATTCATACTCTTTTAAGTACTGTTTTCTATTGCTGAATATTATACCTATCATTTTAGTATTGGATGCCCGTTTGATTACCAAGGTGTGGACACACGTCATTGTGTCAACCAACGATCCAGAAACTACCCAAAACCTGGATTTATTTCTTCAACAATTAATTGCCATTACGTCCAATTTACATTCCATTGATCTCTCGGTAGCGGAAGTAGCAGCACTCAGGGCTCAATCTAGTAATTCTGCACATGTTGGAGCCAATCAAAGGGATCCAGAACGAGGTAAAGCTACAAGGAAGATGATGATACAAACAATTCTTGGTGGCTTAAAAGTGTTGCTCATAATCCTCACACCAAAATTGAGTTTTCAAAACATGAGGCTAGATTTTTGAGGAAAAATATTTTCATTATTATCAAACTCCTGATGAATTAAAGGTAGATATTGCAACAATGTATTTGGAAGGAGATTGTTAGGATCTTCGGGAGAAATGTTAGGATCTTCAGGAGAGAGAGAGAATTATTCTAGAAGATGAACAGTGGGCCAAGGAGGGAGTTTGATATTCAGCTGAGGTGGCTAGTTAGTTACGCACAACAGAATGTACCTAGAGAGGGGGGTTATAAAGGGGTAGGCAGAGAAGGGAGAAGTAGGCAGAAATTTAAGAGAAAAGAGTGACAGAAGGAATCGAACCTTCTGAGGAGCAGAGAAATACTATATTTCTCTACGATAGTGGTGTATTCACCATAGTTATACTGCAATAATATAGTAATACTCTAGTATTCTAAGGTCAGGTTCCTAACAGAGATGCGATAGATTTATTTGCTTGGGTTAACCTTGAATGCATTTTGTTGTATTGGAAGGACTTGGTCACGACTTTGAAAGAAAACTATGGTCCAGGTGAATTTCTAAATCCAAATGAACACCTTCGCAGCATTAAGTAGGTTGGCAGCACATAAAAGTATAGGCAAGAATTTGCAAAACAAGCTGCACGAGATAAAAATTGGCTTGAACACTGTTTGCTGGGATTTTTTATTAGGTGTCTAAAGGAGAATTAACAACTGATGTTAGGATTCATAAAACCAACATTGTTTATAAGGCTTACAATTTAGGTTTGGAGCATGAAACTAAAGCCTAGTTAGCCTAGGGGTCAAAGAAAACAAGTTGGGTCGACCAAATCTTAAATACCATGTCTGTGCGTCCTCCTCCACGCCTACAAGATTTGAACTCATCCAATCTTTCTACAAATGGTCAAACGTGGGACATAGAGAGGCAAGCTACGAGAAATAAGGGACTTTACTTTAGATGTAACGATAAATTTGCCCCCGGTCATTGTTGTAAACAATCAGTCGTTGCATTAATAGAGCTCATCGATGATGACAAGAGAACAAAGGAGGTCGATTAATCTGCACCATAAAAACCCATGGAGAATTGTGCTGAAATCTTGTTCCATGCAATCCTAAGGAAGACATCAGGCACTAGAATGAAGCTCTAGGGGTCTCTTATA
Source organism: Erythroxylum gracilipes (assembly GCA_026413385.1). Lineage (NCBI taxonomy): Eukaryota > Viridiplantae > Streptophyta > Magnoliopsida > Malpighiales > Erythroxylaceae > Erythroxylum > Erythroxylum gracilipes. Next base: position 35,135,421 of record JANZLC010000202.1, read on the forward strand.
GGTTGAGGGGTACTAATTTTAATTGATGGTGGATCTACTCATAATTTTGTCTCCAAGCAAGTCATAGAAGAACTTAATCTTACAACTCAATCCATTCCTCCTTTTGGCCTAATAATCAGGAATGGGGATGTAATTTGGTGTTGGTTGGATATGCTGCAATATTGTTGTTCATTTACCATAACTGAAGATCACACAATATTACTATCCTTTTTCCATTAAGTTTGGTCTTTTGTATCAAGTGGTTTGCTTCTCTCAACACTGCCCAAGATTTATATGATCTCTATAACTATACAATCTTTCCAAATAATACTACATAATTTGACATGAATTTTTATCATTATAGGATTTAAATTATGACCCTTTTCTACTAAAATAAGGAATCTAAGAACTATATATATATATATGTATGTATTCAACTCTTCACCAAGAATAAGCAATCTGAAATTTTTTCTACAAACTTGGGTTTTCAACCAGAAGGTGTATGATTCTTAGAATTACCAAAAAATAGTGATTCTTAGACCTTATAAGTGATTTCTAATTTCCTACTATCCATTGTTTCTGTTCCTCACTAAATTCTAGCAAACCTAACCTAAATTTTAGCCATATTATATCTGAAATCTTAAGCCTAAATTTTCAACAATCAAACCTTAAAATTCTAGCTATACAACGTCTGAAATTTCAGCATTCTTAGCCAAAATTCAACCCTAAAACTTGATATTCCAGCGGCATAATATCATAAACATTTCCTAAGTTAGTGATTTTTAGCTACTAGTTAATAATTCTTCTATTTTTCCTACATCAATACAATTAGTGAAGAATCGTTTAAACCTTCCCATTCTAAGATTCAATGACATTTACCAAGCTTTTTGGAATAATAGAGAACTTTAAGAATCCAATCATGACTTAAACAACTTCAACCATAATACTATATGTAGAATTTGGTTACGAATTATGTGAATAAGAGCTTATTTTCTCTATTAGTGAATGCAGTAAATATATACACGGATAGGAGTACAAAATGGGCTAGATAATCTATACAGATACAGAAAGATAATCCTAAAATATCTCTTAGATACTGATATCTAATCTATAGAATTTGATTACAATCAGATTGTAATATTATGAAATAATACATATCTTGACCACACTTCCCCACAAGTTAGATCATAGATATCAATCATGTCCAACTTGCTGATACATTCTTCAAACACTTGTCTTTGAAGTCCTTCGGTAAACACGTCAGTTGTCTGCTTCTTTATTGGGACATAAGTTAGGCATATTGTTCCATCTTCTATCTTCTCCTTGATAAAATGTCGATCAACTTCAACATGCTTTATTCTCTCATGGTGGGCTAGATTGTGTGTCATGCTTAGGTCTGTCTTGTTATCACAATAATGTTTTATAGGTGCCTCAAAATTGATTCTCAATTCTGTCACACACTCTTTAACCAGAGACTTTCACAAATCCCTTTTGCAACAACTCTTAGTTCAGCTTCAGCACTACTCTTGGCTACCACCTTTTGCTTCTTACTTTGACACGTGACCAAATTTCCCCACACAAAAGTGCAATACCTAGTGGTTGATCGTCTATCCTCTTCTGAACCTTGCCCAATCTGAATCAGTATATATTTCGATTGTTCTTTGATCTCCCTTTTTGAATAATAATCCTTTTCTAGAAATACCCTTTAAATACTGTAGGATCTTATAAACTGCCTCAAAATGCTTCCTCCTTGGTGCATGCATGTAGCGACTTACAATACTCACGGAAAAAGCAATATATGGTCTAGTATGAGACAAATAAATCAATCTTCCCATTAGTGTTTGGTATTCTTCACAGTTAACAAGTTTATCCTCTTCATCCTCAAACTTTGTACTGTCAATAGGAGTGGTACTTGGTTTACATCCTAACATTCTAGTCTCTCTCAAGAGATCAAGAATATACTTCCTTTGTGAGATGTAAACCCTTTCTTTGATCTTGCTACTTCCATGCCTAGAAAATACTTCATTTCTCCTAAATCTTTAACTTCAAATTCTTTCCTCAAGGATGTCTTGAGTCTTGTAATTTCCTCTGCATCATCACCAGTTATGACAGTATCATCTACATACACAATTAAAATTGTCTTCTTACCTTCTCTAATTCTAAAAAACATTGTATGGTCTGACTGAGCTTGTGTATATCCTTATGTTTTTAGGACTTTGGCAAATCTTTCAAACCAAGCTCGTGGTGATTGTTTCAGCCCATATAGGGATTTTCTTAGTCTGTATACTTTGTTTCCTCCTCCTTCCTCATCAAACCCTGAAGGAAGTTTCATGTACACTTCTTCCTTTAGTTTGTCATTCAATAAGACATTTTTAATATTAAGTTACTGAAGTGGCTAGTCAAAGTTAGCAGCTATAGATAGTAATAGTCTGATAGTGTTTAGCATGGCCACAGGTGCAAATGTCTCCCTGTAGTTTTTGACTATTTTCATATTTTTCTGTTTCCCCTTCACTAGATACTTCGTAGCCTCGATTTTTTTTTCCCTTTTTTGGTTTCCAGTCTGGAGGCCTTCCATGGATGTCCCAACATGTCTTTGGTGTGACCACTTTGTTTACAATGATCAAACCACTTCTTATGACCCTTCTTACTGGGTTCACCACGGGACATCAGTGTAGATGCTTCATTAGTGGGTACTGGAGAAACATTTTGCTTTCTTTTGGCTCCTCTTTTAGCATGATTTTCCTCCCTGCTGCTTCCCTTCTAACTTCAGAAAAAACTTCTTTAGTTGTTGGCAGTGGAACTCTACTTAGGATTCCTCCACAGACATCATCCAACTTTTTTTTTAGACCAGGTAAAAATTCAAAGACTTTTTTTTCAATTTTCTAGTTGTACATCACATCATCTTCCTTGCACCTCCACTCTTCATCCGACAGAAAGTCAAGTTCCTACCACAATGCTACCATTTTGACCCAATATTCTGTAACTTCTCTGTCACTTTGCTTCATTTTCCACAACTTTGTTTTTATCTCGTAGATTCGTGATGCATCCTCTCCATCAAAGTATGATTGTCGCACCCCTTCTTAGATTTGTCTAGTTGTTGGCAGAAACATAAAGGTTCGTTTGATTGGTGGTATCGTGGCGTTGATAAGTCACGACGAGACCATTGAGTTGTCTATCTCCCATTGTCGTGCAGCTTTTGAGTTCTTTGGGTTTGGAACGTTTCCATCTCTGACGATAAAGCTCAGCTTCCTGCGTCCTCCAATTACAAGTTTCATAGCTTGAGCCCACTCCTAATAGTTAGTTCCATTCAATTTGTCAGAGACAATGACAACTGAAACTTCTTCAAGATCATAGGTCATTGATGACTTACCTCTAATCTGGTTTGGGTTTGCCATGGAGAATTCCTCAAGATTGGAAGTCATTTCTTGACTTGTCATGGTTGGCTCCTTGGTTTCACTATTTCTTTCACGTGACTCTGATATCACGTGAATAAGAGCTGATTTGCTCTGTATTATATTACTAGAGAATGTAGTACATATATACATGAATAGGAGTACAAAATAGGCTAGATAATTTAAACATATGCAAAAAATAATTTTAAGATAATGTTTATCTAAGATGATGTTATCTAATCTATAAAATTTGATTACAATCATATTATAATGTTATGAGATAATATCATGAGATAATATCTCTTCACGAATAAAAGAACAACCGTCCATAAAGTTGCAGGTCCTTAAATGATACGATATGTAGACCACCAAAGCGACCATGTCATCACATTCTGTCAACTATCATCTGTCAATCAAGTTATCTAGTATCTGACCTTGAGAAAAAGTTTACATCCTGCAACTAAACCACCACTACTGTTAATCTAAAAAATCAAACCCACCGGAGATTAGAGCCTCATGTTTTACTCCTAAAATAAGTTGAACTGAGAGCTGTAGGGTGTAGACTACCAATTTTGATTCATTTGTCTCTGATTGCTTCCTGAAAATTGTAGAAAGAAAAGATCTAGGCTTTGTGACCCCATTATTCCATTTCATTTTTAAGGTGAGAATAAAACCGTCCATTTCAACCACGAGACATGCTATCATCCACATGGCAGAACCCTATTGCCTAGCTCACGATAGCCTCAAATGTGACATCTTTTTGATAACCAGATATAAATAAACAGAAACTGCATGCTTACATGTGGTGAAGAGGCTCGAGACAGGAAGAGAAGATAAGATTATAACCAATTCTAGGGAACCCTTTTTGTATATTTTCGCATTGTAGCTGTTAGCTTCTGAAACTAAAAGAGAGAGCAAAACAAAACAATGGCTTCAGCTTCACTTCTCAAGTCGTCGCCAGTCCTTGACAAGTCTGAGTGGGTTAAGGGTCAGACTCTCCGTCCGGCCTCTGCCTCCATTGTCACGTGCACCACCTCCGCCCCATCTGCTCTCACCGTTCGTGCTGGTTCCTACGCCGATGAGCTTATCAAGACCGCGGTATGTGCTTAATTTACTCTTTTAAGTTTATATACTCCAATTTCACTTTGGAGCAAGAATTGTCAACTTACTATTACATGCAGAACAAAAAACATGGTCTAACTCAAGTAAGAAGCGAAACTGTGGGGCATCCTATTCCATGACCTAATCGGAATACAAACTATATAGATGCCAATAGTAGCTCATTTTCGGTCATTGCCACCGAGTTAGCTCGCTTCAGACCGTAACCATGTGCACTTGTTATACTGGAGTCGCAGATTAAATTTCTACGAGAGCATGCTCGAATTGTAATTTTATGGTTAAGAAGTAAGCGATGCAACCTTAAACGACGATTGAATAATATCCCATATGTAGATGTGAACTGCAGTTGAAGATCATAATTAAGAAACATTGTAAGAGACTGTCATATGTTTCTTAGTGGATGAGTTAAGAGCATAAATCTCTCTTGCTAGAATGAATTTTTAGACTACATTACAGACTAGCTATACAAGCACCGTTCGGTCCATAGTGAATTAGTGATGGAAGTAAGATGAAATATCGAGTACATCTGTTAGAGTTTTCCATCTTTGCTGTGCAGAAAACTATTGCATCACCTGGCCGAGGTATCTTGGCTATGGATGAGTCCAATGCTACCTGTGGGAAACGTCTCGCCTCAATCGGACTAGAGAACACAGAATCTAACCGCCAGGCTTACCGTACCCTTCTTGTGTCTGCCCCTGGTCTTGGCCAATACATCTCCGGTACTATCCTCTTCGAGGAGACCCTCTACCAATCCACCACTGATGGAAAGAAGATGGTCGATGTTCTTGTTGAGCAAAACATAGTCCCCGGTATCAAAGTCGATAAGGTAAAATGTGTCATCGATATATAAGAAGCATGTACTAATGAATTTAAGTTTACTCGAGCTGAATATAGTTGTCCACTTGTGACATGAACGATGAGAACAGGGTTTGGTGCCTCTAGCTGGTTCCAATGACGAGTCCTGGTGCCAAGGTCTTGATGGTCTCGCCTCTCGCTCAGCTGCTTACTACCAACAGGGTGCTCGCTTCGCCAAATGGTATAAAACATATTGTTATTGTACCTCACATAAGATATTCAGATTATGTCAATTAGCTACTGGTATGAGCATATCTTTAATACAAGTTTCTACACTTCACCAGGCGTACAGTTGTGAGCATCCCCAACGGTCCATCTGCCTTGGCAGTTAAGGAAGCTGCCTGGGGTCTTGCTCGTTATGCAGCCATTTCACAAGTACAAAGCTTACTTTTGTCTGTTTTTGTTCCTTGTATTTTCGTAACTGACCTATCACCTATGTATATGTCTGATCGAAAAATGATTCTGTAGGACAATGGTTTAGTCCCAATCGTGGAGCCTGAAATCTTGCTTGATGGTGACCACGGCATTGACAGAACCTTTGAAGTAGCACAGAAGGTTTGGGCGGAGGTGTTCTTCTACTTGGCCGAGAACAATGTCATGTTTGAGGGTATTCTCCTCAAGCCTAGCATGGTCACTCCTGGGGCTGAATGCAAGGAAAAGGTCACCCCTGCAAAAGTTGCTGATTACACCCTCAGGCTCCTCAAGAGAAGAATCCCACCAGCTGTCCCTGGAATCATGGCAAGTCCCATTTGACCTTACTTAAGTTTACTGATCAAAGTGATGCGCTGTTTTGTTAATCTCCTTATGTGGGAATCGAACTGCTTATACTAACTGTGAAGCCATCTTCGTGAACAGTTTTTATCTGGTGGACAATCTGAGGTTGAAGCAACCCTCAACCTCAACGCCATGAACCAAGCTCCAAACCCATGGCACGTCTCATTCTCATATGCCAGAGCTCTCCAGAACACTTGCCTCAAGACATGGGGAGGCAGGGCAGAAAATGTGAAGGCAGCTCAGGAGGTACTACTTGTTCGTGCCAGTGCCAACTCACTGGCTCAGCTTGGGAAATACACCGGTGAAGGCGAGTCAGAAGAGGCCAAGAAAGGAATGTTCGTCAAGGGCTATGTCTACTAAGCTGTCGAAGCAAAAAAGCTATAGATGCTGCAGATACAAGTGGAGACTGATTTCTCCCTTGATTTGTTAATAATTTAAAGCCTGGAAACTATTTTGTTCTTTGGTTACATTTGCTTAGCCACTTTATAAGCCTCTTGCCCATGAGATTGATTAGTCTGTACTAAAATATGATACATCATACTCCATTAACGTGCTGTTTTCGAGTTCTAATATTGGACTTACCTTCTTTGAGAGTTGCTCTTTACAATTTCTAGAATGGTTCATCTGAAGACGCTCCTTTCTTAGCATTGAACGAAAGCACACATACAGAGCTCACTCAACAGTAGTAACCATTTCTTGGAACTCCCCGTTCCTATGTTAATGACAAATGCGGATAAAGATCGGCCAACCACTGGGACAGGCATGGACGAGGAACAACCTTTGTTATCTAGAACTCAAGCTACAGTAAAGCTTTTGTATTGTAGTGACCACTTTATGATGGGTAGGCGAACTTACAGGACAACGTTAGGATGACAAGTTACAGGTACAACCACCTCGCACAAGGAACTTCTCATGGACTTGCGAAAGCATCATTATTATCCTGAAGCCGCCGTCATGAATTCCAATACTAAATTTCATGCTATCCTTCCAAAGTGTAGGGCCGCAGTTGCTCAAAAGAAATGTCGAAACATTTACTTTACAAGTACCAGAAACTAGATTACAGTCTTAAATAAATTGGACTGACTGAAGTAATGCCCCAAGATTTGCTTGGCAGATGGAAAAAGGAAAAAAGGAAGTGTGCTTGCACTTGGCTGGGACCAAGGACTTTGTGCCGTCCCAGAAATTGCTGGTGCTAAACTACTGACTTGTACATAAAACCTGTTATTCAGTTTAGGAAGTGGGAACCACAAATTAAATAATTTGTATCCTTTCAAGAAACAACTTTAGAGTAAAGAAAAGGATTGCAAGTTACTTCTTCCTGGAGGTAGAAATGATCCTAGTCACTTTCTGGCGTCTTTCGAATGAATCGTTGGAGATTTTATTACAAGAATTAGCCTGCAAATGATGGGGTATTGATGAGCCTGTAAAGTGGTAATGGTTCTGTCATCTTTTTATACGCAAAGATGAAAGCCTTTTGGTGCACGGAAAATTCCCCCCATTCAACCAAATTTGCACAAAGGAGCCTTAAGCCTAAACCAAAGAATTTGGAAATAAGAATGTCTAAAGCAGCTTCAAGTCCTACATTTGCTCACTCATATCCGAAAACATCTGCACCACATATCAAGACGAAGGTGGAGTCACATAATAAAACAACAGTTCAAGGTCATCAAAAAGTTCTATATCAGAAGATAGGAAGGGAAATCTGTAAAATCCAAGTTGCTCTGTTATTTCTGTATGAAATTTCAATGATACAACAAGGCTACAGAATTAACAAAAAGAACTGCCAAGTAATTACAAGCATAACAGTCCTATGTGGTAAACAGCATAAATCCTTCAACAGAACAAAACAGGAGCGGTTTGTCTTATTTTCCCATAAGTAACTCTGTCTTTGTAGTTGATTATTGTACCATTTCTCACATCCCGACCTAGTTAGTCATGCTTCAGACCTCTATTATTTAGACAACACAATAAATATTTTCAACTTAAAGCTAGCACCTGCAAGTTCACCCAAAGAGATCGCAACACCTGATAAAAAATATTCAGAAAGGGCTCATTTTTATCACGAAGTTCTTGGTAGCAACAAAACTAAATAAAAGTGAAACTATTACTCCACTTAAACGGAGCCAAAATATGGATTTCATCTTCAACTGTAAGTACCGACTAACCAAAGCTATTTGACATAGAACAGCTTTAGATAACAGAAATTAAGAGAAATTAAAATAGAACAGGAGAACAGAAATAATTGACTGGAAAAGGGTCCTCAACCATCATAAGCATGCGGCTAACAATTATACTGCACATACTGCAAAGTCTCGTAACATTGTTATACTGAAACTGTGAGGCGTGAATTAACATAATGAAGAACAAAGAAGAATTTATCTGGTGTTGTCTATTTTTAAACTCAATATTCTAGGAATGGCACAAAAAGTTGCAATGAGCTACAGTCCCTTCATAAAGAACAACATATAGAAAAATCAAGGTTGACCAGACTTGTGAACAGATTTATGCCTGGCTTATTTTTCAGGCTCTCTTTTGAAGATTCCAACAGGAACCACACCAGCTGATGCATGGTTATTGCCACTGGTTACATCCATGCCCTGTCATATACAGCAGTGACATTACTTCATTCAGTTTAAGATTTATGCATCATCAGAGGGGTGTTTTTATAACAGAAAAGATTGTGGTATAAAGTAGCAGAATTGTTATCATTTGGAATTAAATGTGGTGTCAGATTAACTTTGTGCCTATCAAATGTATCATTTCTACCAAACACTGTATCAGTATGTTTCTAACTACGTGACTTTCTGATGTTCAAAATGTTGTGAACTGGAAATAAAACATAAATTGGACAAGTACCTGGTTAGTTGAATTTTGCCCATGTATCCGCTGAGGATGAGTATTCAGATCAATCATTTTATTATCCACCTTGCTATCACCATTGGTATTATTCACCTTATGATTTTGTTGATTTTCCCTCATTGACATTTTAAGTGGCTGATTTTGGTCCCTCCTGATCTCATTGTGATCAAGATTTTGTTGTCCTAGTTCCTCTAGGTGTCCAGGTTTATCACCTGGAAACTAGATAAAACAATCGAGGAACGACGTCCATTTCAGGGACCTTTTGATTAAAAAGATAAAAAACCCAAACCTCACAGTGCAGAGACACAAACCTCAGCTTTCTGCCTCAAGAGGAGATACCTCCCATGGGTCCTTTTACCACCAACATGCACAATCATATCACACTGAAGGCAGAGGGAACTACCATCTACCTCACAGTAAAAGAAAGCTACATGCATTTTCCAAGGGAAGCAAAAAACACTCAAACTTTTGTACAGAATTTAAAATTTCAATATCTAGCAAAAGCAAATAATAATAATGAAATAAGAGAGGAAAGTCATAGTACCAGGTGCATTCTCACATATGTCACATTGAGGGACATCACTGGGATCTGCAAGCCCAACCCGTACATGCCGACTAGCAAGCTTGTTACACATGTGAACCTGTAACTCCAATATATGTTTATCTTTACAACAACTATAAGAATTGTAACGGTAGGCAAATTCAGAAGGAAAATCAGAAGCTTTTATTACCAAAATTTCCAGTTCAAAATCGAAAAACCATATCCATACACTCACATGCGTTGAGCATAAATGACAAGGACTTCACTCTCTGGTTTGAACGTTTGGATGTTTTAAAATATTTTTCCTTGAATAAGTCATTATAAAGGTAAGACCTGAAATGAGTTGGATCACCAAAATCAAGGCCTTAGGTTACTTAATTTCGCCATCCCTATCTCGGAATTCAACTGGATAGTTGGAAGCAAAATGTTTATAAAGAATCCAACATAATAGAATCATACAAATTCCAATTAGATCCTCACATTCTATCAGAATCAAATTATATATTTCAAAGGTACTCAAGCCAACATGCCGGTTCACTTATGCATGGACACGACCTTAAACAAATTAACGAGCAAGTAGGGATGACGTAGTCTTTGACAGGCTAAAGATAGCAACCGTCCATTTGTTTCAATGTGGATAAAAGTCTTATCTAATTCGGTTTTATCCCCTAAAATCCAATCCTTACATGGAGAAATGATTAATCTAAACACTACAAGCACTAAATAAATCAAGAAAGGATGACAAGTTAACTGGTAAGAGATCAACCCATGTCAAATTGATCCAAAAAACTTTGTTCCATATAAAATGAACAAGACTTTCAGTAAAACTTACAAACTGTGTCCAATCCCTTATCTTTCAAACTAAGTTTCGAAAACAAAGTAATCATAAAAGAGACAGAAACTGTAAGAATTCGTAGTACCTTCTCATCGCATGAACGGCAAAGGGCAGCCTCGTCAGCGGCGCAGAAGAGGATCGCGGCGGCGCTCTCGCACGCATCGCACAGTGTTCGCATTTCTTTTTCGCCACTTAAGCTATCTCTTTCACTACTCAAGTCTCTTGCTCCTCTTCAACACAAGGTCTCCATCATTAACTCATGCCACCGTTTCAACGTCACTAGCTAAAGCCCGTCATGTAGTTGCTAGAAAGCTATCGAGAAATCGGAGAGAACAAAAAAGAAAAAAGAGGAGAAAAAAGAAGCTTTGAAAATTTATTACATATGGAGAAGAAAAGACAGTTCTAAGAAGAAGTAACAGAGACCTTCTGACTTTTGAGTACACATTGAGTATATTTATGTACTTGTCCCTGAGCTGTTGATCTATGTGATCTGTTCAAACTTCAAATGTTGTCGCTGGTGTATAGATTAACGAGGATTTCCATGCGCCATGGAAGGATGTGAAGTGCACGCAACGTGGTTCAGCCACGACCTCTTTGTAAGTGGGATCCACCTGATTGTCAGGGTTTGGGTCATGAACATTAAGTTAGCGATGTTTTATGGCGTAGAAAATTCAGTTTTTTTTATTCCTCGTTTAAAAATCAAAAATCTTTTAAATGTTAATACACTGAACGGTGCTTGATACGTTAGTACGGGAAGGGGTTAGTCGGTGAAAAATTAGAAGTTGGTTGGTGGTTGTTGATTATTATAAAGGTAATAGTTTAATATTTATTTTGAGAAATTTTTTACCCCTCTATTTAATAGAAAATTCTTTATCTCTAGTTAGAAATGACTCTTTTTTTAAAAAAAAATTAATAATAATTAATTAATTGAAATAAAAATAATTACAATATAATTAATTAAAATATTATTAGTAATTAATTAATTATAATTAAAATATAATTATTTATTAATAAAAATATTGTAATTAATTAATTAATTAAAATATTACTATTAATTAATTAATTTAAATATAATTCATTCATTGATTAAAATATTGTAATTAATTAATTAAAATGTTGTAATTAATTAATTAATTAATTAAAATATTATTAATAATTAATTAATTATATTATAATTAATTAAAATATTATTAATTAATTAGTTAAAATATCATTCATTCATTGATTAAAATACAATATTTAAATTAATTAATATATTGTAATTAATTAATTATAATATACTTAATTAAAATATAATTAATTAATTAATTAATTAAAGTATAATAAATTTTTATTTCTCAATATTTTTTACAAACCAACTATTATCAATAGTAATGGTAATCATTCCTCCCTCTTAACCAACCATCATAATTATAATGATAATATCAATTCTCATTTCTCACTGTATTCATTCCTATTTTTATTACCATTCTTCCGTGCGAACCAACCGCTCCCTTATATTTTTATTGTTGTCAATAATTATTAGATAAAATTTTAAATAAATTTATTTTAATATCTTATATAATATTTATTAATATATTTTATTTTATTCTATTAAAATAAATAAATAAAAATTAACTTTATTTATAAATTAATATTTATTTAAAATATATTTTAATATTAAATCAAATTTATTTAAAATTTAAATTTATTAATTAATAATTATTAGATAAAATTAATTTAATTTAATTACAAAAATAAATTAATTAAGTATATGAATTATTTAATTTTAGTCAATTAAATATCTAATATTAAATTAAATTAATCATAAGTTCTTATTAATAATTAATACATTAAATAAATAAATAATATATTTAGTTGATAGTAGATCCGATTATGAAAAAACAAAAACTACTTTTTATGGCTTTCACAAAACCAAAAATTCAAACAAACAAATTTTTTACTGAATTTAAAAATAGAAATAAAAATAGAAACCAACATGCCTTAATTATGAAAATTAGGTGATAAGATAGTATTTCATAGAAAGAAAGTAATCTCATAAAGATGGTACTTAATCCCATTGGAAACTAGTTTTGAATGTTATCATGTGTTTGGCATAATATTCCTTTACCTAATACAAGACTAATCCATGGTAGAAAAAAAAAACTATTTCAAAATATTTTTTCATATTTAATTTAAATTTTCTAAAATAAATGTATTATAAATTTGAGAATAATTATAGGACTAAATTCATATAAAGGTGATTGAAGTGGTGAAGCTAATTTTTGCAATAAAATTTTAATTTAAAAGTTGAAGATTCATATCATAGTGAAAAGGGGTGTACCTCACCTAACTTTGTAGAAAATAGTTGATAACGAATAGAAACACATTAGAAATTACAAACTTCAATCAAATCAAATTTGTTATTTTTTATTATTTATTTATCAAAATTTTTATTTATAATACATAATTTACAAGTTGTAATATAGATGAAGAATATTTATTAGTACAATCAATCGTGATCAATTATGATACTATAAAATTCCTCCAAATGGTGATTTAAGATTTTGAAGTCAAGCTTAACAATTTTGTAGGCTTGAATTTGAGTTTAAATATGATCTAATTAGATAAATAGAGTATAAGTTTTGTTCAACTCAATCTTAACAAGTTTAAATTAATTTATTAAAATACATTTTTCAATGTGTTTGGTTTTGAGTTAGAGTCCTAAAAAGTTAGGAAACAAGTGATGTTTTCGGGTATGCTCTAATTCAATTTTGGATCGAACATCCCTACGCCAAATTCTTGATTTAATTTTAATTTTTTGTCAAAATCAAATTGTTAATTTTAAACCGAATTTAAGGATTTCTTTTATTTCTATTACAATGACTTGATAAGATGCTAGGACAATGAGAAGATAAGATGAACACAGAAATGTTACATAAAGTTTTCGTCTTTTATTTTGCTCGATAATTTTCTAGTCTCATAAAAGGAGTGTAAATTACACTCGAATAGTGTAATTGAGTGGGTTGATGTGATGAAGAATTTAAAATTTTATCATTAAATATTCTTGAGTAGTTAAGTAATATATGGTTAGTGAGTAATTGTTTGTTTTTTATGATAAGAATATTGATCCTCTTGTTATAAAGAAAGGCATAAAACGTTTCGTTATTAAGACTAACATCAACAATAGCGACAATAACAACAGTAATAAACTTACTGAGATACGGAGTCTGAGAGGTTTAGAAGTATGCAATCTTATTTCTAACTAATAGAGATGTTATTTCTGATTGACCCATAAAAAAATATTTTAAAAATGATTGGAAGAAAATAATAGCCACATATATACACAAATAATTTTATAAAAAATCAAAATCAAATAAAATAAATAGACAATAAAGAAAAAATAAGTAAATAAAATAGATAGAATTGAAAAATAAAACAAAATAAAATATGAAATAAATAAATAAAATAAAATAACTAAAGGAGCAAGTGTTACAAACAAAAGTGTTTAGGTTAATTAAAAAGACATAAGAATATAAGAAATTTGTTCAAAAGGTCAATAAAAAGATAATGACCTCTTTATATAAGGTTTTCTACCCTATATTATTAGGGAGCCATGGATTCATGCATCACATGCACAACAAGGCAGTAGAAGTGTCGGAATCTAAATTCCAACCCCACAACATCCCCAAAAATCCAGAATCTTAAATGCATGCATACGCAAATTATAAGAACATGAAATTTCAGCACATGTACCTTTGATAATGATCCTCCTTTCTTTAATCTACTCCTTGTATGGGTTGTAGCAAACACCAAACACCTTCCTTGATCACTTAAGAAAAAAGATGAAGAAAAAGCAGTGTGTAAGGGTGGTTAGAGCACCAAACAAGATGAGTTTAAGAAGATGCTCAAATGGAGAGATAGATCAAGATTATGTTGCATGCAATTAGATTCATGCAACAATTGCATAAATTGCATGAACAAGACTCAAGACCACTTCTCTCTATCTCCATAACACTTATGAACCCCTTATCTTCTCATTTGAGTGTATTTTAGCTTGTTAGTTCGTGTGTACATAAGTAAAGAACTCACTAATGCATCATCTATCGTGCCTTTTGTCACGATCGTGACTTACTTCAATGACAGTCATGCACACTTTATTTTTCATCCGATCTTTTATACTTGTAACCCTTAAGTTTTCGGTTATTTTGGGCACTTGAATTAACTCTTAATCGGAGCAAATCATGGATGATTTCATGCCACTTGAATTAACTCTTAATTCAAGCAAATCATGAGGGTTTCATGATGCCAATTTACTGGAATATAAGTGGATTAACACAAGAACTCTTTGATAGTTAATTATCCGACTTATGAACCTTTCCATAGACAATTACAATGTAATTCTTCCCTTCACCATTCTATACCCCACTTGGTTCACAGTATGGGCTATGTGTCAACTCCCACAAGACTGATTACGTCACATCTAGTCCAAGTGATGTTAATCTTGTCCTGAGATCTCATTACTCTATATGTCATTGAAGACTGTCTTCATGACATATAACTGCTCTGGTCAAAGATTCCTGAGTAATGACCCTGACAAGAGGTCGTGGGTATCATCTCCTTCTATCAAGAGTGGTGAATTCTTTATTGGCTACCCAATTACCTTCGAATACCAATAGCTGTACCCAATCACCATCCTATGAGCGTAATAAGGAATGATGTCAAAGCACATGATCAGTAGCCAAGATATCCTTGAGTATCTCAAGTCTAAGGATATTTGCATCATTCCTATAATGAGATTAATCATTGACATTTGATAGATCATCCATATGATAATCTCATAGCGGGTCATTCGATATACTTACTACTCTTAGTAAGCATCCACATATTAACTCTAAACATCTTATGCTTACAATTTGTGAGATCTACTGCTTGATTAAATCAAGGAGTATAACATGTGTTAGTCTATCCAGATTAATAATGTCCTATCTTATTAATCCTATGACTAGGAATAATTTAGATAATAACATAATTGCAGATAATAGAAATCTCATTATCATGATCTCATCATGATTTCCTTCATATTATGTTTTGTATCATGGACTTCATTAATTCGATTTAAAATCAACATCAATTCATATATAAATGAACACAAATTAATAAAAAAATTGCCTTTCGCTTTGTTAATCAAAATAAAGTTTGTACAAAAGTGTTAAAGGTGATTGTCTTTAGAGCACTACTCTAACAATATCCCACATACACTAAAGTCAACCACTTTTGTATCTAATACCATAGGCGAGTACACTAGAATCAAAATTCATTTGAGGAAGCGGCTTAGTCAAAGGATCGACAATGTTCTGATTTATGGCCACTCTCTCTATCTTCACATCACCTCTATCAATTATCTCCCTAATCAGGTGATATCTCCTGAGTACATGCTTGGACCTCTAATGAGACCTTGGTCCTTTGGCTTGAGCAATAGCCTCATTGTTGTCACAGTACAACAGTATCGGGTTTACAATGCTCGGAACCACTCTAAGTTTTATAACGAACTTCTTGATCCAAACTACACTCTTTTACCGCTTCCTTAACTACAATGTACTCTGACTCGGTCGTTGAATCTGCAGTTATCTCTTGTTTGGAACTTTTCCAACTGACTGCTCCACCATTAAGTGTGAAAACGTAACCTGATTAAGATTTGGAGTCATCCTGATCAGATTGAAAATTGACATCTGTATGTCCGCTCACTACGAGATCTCCATCTTCATAAATTAAGAATACATCCTTAGTCCTTCTCAAGTACTTTAGGATATTCTTGACAGCCACCCAGTGACATTCACCAGATTCGATTGATATTTGCTCATAACACTTAGAGCATACGATATATCGGGTCTTGTACATAACAGCATACATGATTGATCCTATTGCTGAAGTATATGGGATCATACTCATGCGAGTCCTTTCAACTTGGGTCTTGGGATACATAGATTTCAAGAGTTTTATCTCATGAGTCATGGGAAGAAACCCTCTCTTGGACTACTCCATGCTAAACCTCTTTAGCACTTTATCTATGTATGTAAGCTATGAAAGACCTAGCAACTTCCTTGATCTAGCTCTATAGATCTTTATTCCCTATATATAAGTTGCTTCTCTAAGGTCTTTCATGGAAGAATTCTGAGACAACCAAATTTTGAATGATTGCAAACTTGAGTCATCACTTCCTATTAGTAATATGTCATCCACATATAACACAAAGAATATGATAGCACTCCGACTAACCTTCTTGTACACACAAAGTTTATCAGGATTTTATGAGAAACCAAACTCTTTGATTGTCTCATCAAATCAGATGTTCCAACTCCTAGATCCTTGCTTCAATCCATAAATAGATTTCTGAAGCTTGTATACCTTTTTGCCATCTTTGGATATTAAGCTCTCAAGTTGTATCATATACACATCCTCAACTAAGTTTTCATTCAGGAAAGTTGTCTTCACATCCATTTGTCATATCTCATAATCATAATAAATAGTAATGACTAGGAGTATTCTAATGGATTTAAGCATGACTATAGGGCTAAATGTCTTGTCATAGTCAACTCATTGTCTTTGACGATAACCTTTAGCGACTAGCCTAGTTTTATAGGTAATCACATTACCATCCATGTCAATTTTCTTCTTGAAAATTCACTTACACCTTATGGGTTTTAGCCCTTCGGGTGGGTCAACCAAAGTCCATACTTGGTTTTTAAACGTGGAATCCATTTCGGACTTCATAACTTGAAGCCATTTTTTCAGATTCTGAACTCTTCAGAACCTTTTCATAGTTTATAGGCTTATCGTCCTCTATGAGCAATACATCATTTTGTTCACTTACGAGAAATCCACAACTCTCTAGAACATTACGTATCCTACTTGACCTATGAACATTTTGCGTGTCATAAGGTTCAACTATTGTTTCATCTCTGTGAACAACAATCTCAGGTTCAGGCAATTGATCTGCGTCTGTTTGAGCATTATGAACTTCATCAAGTTCAACTTTGCTCCCACTGTCTTCTCTTAGAAAAAACTCTTCCTATAAAATGACAACATGCTTTGAGACAAACACCTTTTGCTTTATAGCATTGTAGAACTGATATCCAACTATTTCCTTAGGATATCCTACAAACAGACATTTATCAGATTTCGTATCAAGCTTTTCTGATTGAATCCTCCACGCGTAAGCCGGATAACCCTAAACTTTCATATGAGAAAGATAGGGTTTTTGTTAGTCCATATCTCATATGGAGTAACATCAATTGCTTTTGAAGGGACTCTGTTTATCACATAAACAACAGTCTTAAGTGCATGACCCCAAAAGGATTTCGATAGATCTGCTAAGCCCATCATTGACCTTAGCATGTCTAACAAGGTTCGGTTTCTCTTTTCAGCCGCACTATTATGTTACAGTGTGTAAGGTGGAGTCTATTGGAATACAAACCTGCTATCCCTGAGATAAGTTAAAAACTCCTCGTTCAAGTATTCACTACCTCGATCTAATCAAATTGTCTTGACACTTTTACCGAGCTATTTCTCTACTTCATGTCTAAATTATTTGAACATTTCAAATGCTTCAGACTTGTATCTCATTAGATACACATACCTATCTCGTGAATAATCATTGATAAAAGTAATGAAGTACATAAAACCACCTCTAGCATAAATAGACATTGGACCACATACATCAGAATGTATTAGGTCTAATAACTCATTCGCTCGTTCACCCTTTCCTTTAAAAGGTAATTTAGTCATCTTGCCTAACAAAGAAGATTTAATTATGTCATATGATTCATAAGATTATGGAAAATAGAGTAACAAACCTTCTTTTTTTTGGCAGGATTTGAATAACAATTTAACATTTTCTCATAAATTAGGAGAATAAAAATAACAATAGCTTTTAATCTCTTATTTCAATAAGTTACAACACAAAAATCAAGTTTACACATGACACATCATCTTTTACGGTAACAAAAGTTCAAATGAACTGAATTGAATGAATTTCAAATTCACCAAAAAAAAGATATATTACAACTAGGGATAGTATACTTGTATTAGAAAGTTAGAACATGAAAAAGAACTATAATACTACAGATAATAGTAGTTTTGTTATAAAACCGAAACTAAAACTTAAGAATATTTGGGAGAGGAGAATATAATTCTTCTTATGAATTGGTATATCTTACATCAAGTTAAATTTCTAATAAAATACTATCATGATAATAGAAGTGACATACTAACTATTAAGTGGTGCATTCACAATTTAAGTGGTGCACTAACAATTAAGTGACACACCATATTATTTCTATCTTTTATAACATTTTGGACTTTTAAGTCCCCGTCTTTTTTTTTTTAAGACAAAAATCTGTGAGTGCATAAAAAAATCTGTTGTTCACTTGAAATATTCAAAGAAGAATGTAAAAATTGTTTGGTTAGAACAGGCGTAAGAGAAGAAGTCTTTCATGTTCATATTGATGTAGTCATACATTTTGTTTTCTGAACAAATAAAGATAACTACACACAATCATTTCGATCGGTCAAACGGGTGAGCGTAGGTGAAAGCAATTGCTACAAATTCTTCCCTTGTTGAACCAAATTGAATTTAGATTACCCAATTACAGAAATTTGTAAACATTAAGGAATTCGTTGATGCAACTGAACAATACAGATTTTTGTCAAAAAATGATTGGCTTAAAATGAGCACTTTGCTGACCTTGCATGACTAGTTGCCTGAACAGAAGAAGATAATGCTACTTGCTAACGCAGACCAAAACTGATTAAGGGACTGAAGTACAAAATTCCAAGTGTTGACAGTTCATCTTGAAAATATCTCATCTGAGCGTCCTTTTGAATTGCATACTACAGCAACTTTCCCACTTTGGAAGTTAAAAGAAACGGTGAATTCAAAAAACCTGTCTGATATTTATGTTGATTCTTGAAGTTCTGATATACTCTAAGAAATCAATTTCATGTGAAAAATGCACTTCCAAAGGCATTATTTCCGCGTTTTCTTTGTCCGTAAAAATCCGAGGCACACCTACAACAATCAGAAACCAATCCCAAGCATTAGGATGTAGCATGGATTTATCAAACGATTCCCAGGAAGAAAGTTCGTTTACCATGGAAGCATTCCCTTGCTTCTCCAGCCACAAGCACAATGTCACCGCTTCGTAGAAACATTGCGAATGGCTCATCCTCCCTAGACTTTCCTCCCAGAAGGAAAATAGCCTTGCATCCCAAGCTGAGAGAGAAAAGTTACATCAACCAATGATTGACGATTCATTTTCTCTTTCTTCTTCACTATCTCGCTGAAGTTGAGGATATTAAAGGATAAAAAACATAGATGAAATGCCATTGTACCTCATGCTTACAATAGGTTTACTCCAATCAGCTTCCATATCGTCCAGGTGACCTCCTAAGGTGTCGCCTGGAAAGATAGACAAGTCTGTAAATGAATTCCATGTGCTTGTGACCTACTTTTAACCAGATTTAACGTTTATACCATCACATCAGATGCCATGAGTGAATGGCCCTGAGACAGGCGGTGTCTAAACCTTGCTGTGATCTTCAGCGAATTTGATTTGAAAGCACAATAATGCAGTAATTTATGATACCTTAATTGCAATTACCTAATCCAAAATAATTTACTATTGCAGCTTCTGGCTGGAATTCTTCCCCCGGAGGCATCGCAGGAGTGGCCATACTTTTAGCCAGTTGACTAAGTGAGTCAGGGATCTTATTATGTGGGAGGGATACATCATAGTTACGCTGCAACATGAACAAATACATTGAAAATTCATAAGTTGATAATTTTTTAGAGTTGCTTTCGGATTCATCTGTCACTGAATCATACCTGACAAACACAAGCAAAGTACAGTGAAAGAAGAAAAATTGGCGCATTACAAGTAAATTATCTGCTTAAAATGAAAAGTTAAGCTGGCAACCAAAGATAAATTTTGCATTCTAGCTAGGATTTGAGGAGCAGCATACTTAGTAAAGCAATGTGTTTATTATAGCTCTAGTTGCCACAAGTGAATAATGCATTATATGCATGCACTATGAGATTTTAAATTGTTCTCAACTATTAACCATCAATTTTCACCACAAGTAAAGAGCAAGGTATCATCGCCCTTTAATTCCCCATAAACATTGTGCTGCATTTCAAGCAAAGTTTGGCTATCATGTTATGGCAGTGGGTAAAATTGAAGAGGGATTCAGAAAAGTTACATCCACTAAATGTGCAAATTGCAGACTGCAGTTACCTTGGACCAGTCAAATTGCAAGCCAAGGGTACTCCATCGCAACTTCCTTAAGAGCTTTGATGCAGAAATGGATTTGCAACTCTCATCTCCTAATGCATCAGTATGTTGCTCATAAAATTTCCATGTTTTAGCATCTCCATTGTGGCAAGTATCAGATTCAGAATCCCATTGCGCATGTGAATTGTCCTCCACAACCAATACTTTCTGGTCTTTTGCTGAAATAAACAAGTCATGTATAGGACCATATCTTGCATTGTGATTAGTTCTGTTGGGAGGCTGTGGAAAGCTTGCCAAGCTCTCTCTTATCCATTTGCATTGTTCCTCAACACTCAAAGCTCCTGGAATGAAATAAAACCCTGCAATCTCCAATGATTCCAATTGTCAAAAACCTTAAATGACCGAAAACATATAGTTCTTAGAAATTTTCAACATAAGATAGAGTATGACCTGATTTTTAGTTTCACGAAGCAGCTATGCACAGCTGCTGAAACAAAAAGAATCTAAACCAACCTTCTAATGACAGTAACAACTGCTAGAGTGAATGCCAAATTAAGCAATTCAGACCAAAATGGTTCCAAATCTCCATTTTTGGAATTTAAATTCCATTGGATTATTAACTTATTAGTCAAGTACTTGTGTTTGAACTGCACACATTTACAGGGTCAAGCCCCTAACATTAGGAGAAAGCAACTATGCAGTCCATAAGAAGAGTATAGCCCTCTCTTCTTAAGGAGCAAAATCTCCCATCTAATTAACAGAGTTCCTCTCAGTGCTAAAGTATCCTCACTAATGCTTGATGGGCAATGGAGTGGCAACTTCAGAGGATTTAACTCACTGATGGTATACCACCCTCGGATCACTCAAGGGCTGATGAAGGACAGTGTAATTTGGAAGCCAGATCTCATTGGAGTATTCACTAACAGGTAATGCTATAAGGCACTACAGGCTGAGGGAGAAATTGTACCCTGATTCAACCTCCTATGGAAGAACTACTTGAACCTAAAAGCATCAGTATTCACCCGGCTAGTTATCAAGAACAGGATCAGAACTAAAAACAGATGGTTTGACTCATTTGACCCTATATGTGCGTTATGCAAAGAACCTGAAGAAGATAGAGAACATTTGTTCTTCCAATGCAGGTACTCTAAAGCCATCTAGAGCAGAATCTTACATTTGCTAGCAGCTTTTTGTTCTTCTTATGATTGGCTTATAACTCTAAATTGGATTACACGAAAAACTAGAAATAGATGGAACTTGTAACTTTGGAATTAGAAATAGATGCAAAAGGTTTCAATTATCTGTTCCTATTGCTTTTGTTCCTTGTACCATTTTTTGTGAACTCATTGTGATGTTGGTATAGCTTGGCTATAGTTAATGGAAACTTTATTTAATTTCCAAACAAAGCCTATGCAGTCCATAACAGACCACCTCCACAAAACTTGTAGTTTAACAATTAAAGCAAATAGACATAATTTCTCGTGGGTGTGAACTAAAACTATAAAACATTAACAGAATCAAAGTATAAACATGACTAGAAGTACCTGGTCGAGTTTTAAAGCAAAAAACGGGACGATCAAAGCCGCATTGAAGCGCTACAACTTCAGGATGAAGTTCAGAGCTTTTACTATAAGATTCCAGGATTTCCTTAAAATCTAATACCTCCGACAAATCCACTTTCTTCGGCTGCTTTTTCCTGAGAGGAATTGGCTTATCAAATCCAAGCCGTCGTCATATCAATAACCAAAGATCAAACAAGTTCAGTTCTCATTATAAGGATTGAAACAGACAAACTTTTTAGAGTTCCTCGAATCCTTGTCATAGTAGAGCTTGTACTTCTTCTCCGCTCTCCTAAACGCCGTCCGTTCCACTTCATCGGCGGCAGACCTGTCGGGTCCGTACATCTCAACGAGTCAGAAGGCGGAACTCCTTTTTGCACGACATTCCCTCTTAAAACATCGCCTTGCACACATCAACGACAAGTCGTTTTTCCACTTGTATCATCATACATTCTGTCAGTCTGACCCAAAGGTAGACGGTGCAGCCCATAGCCCTACTCAAATATTATTTTTTGTTTTATTTATTATTAAATTTTAAATTTTTTTAAAACAAATTTCAAAATTATATTTTAAAATTTTAATTAATTTTATAATGATTTTAAACTTTTTATTTTACCAATTCAATTTTGATTTAATTTTTAAAATATTAAAAAATCTTAACAAAACTGGGCCAATCTTTAGGCCTTGTTTAACAGGCTGAGACGGCATCTGGTGCGATGCGGACCTTGCAGCGCATGAACACTCTCGTCCACTTTATCCACACCTAAGGTTATTCCAGGAGCACCTTTTCATATTAGCTACTTCCACTCCGACCCATTCCACAAAAGCAAAACAGAAATATCTGGTTCCTCGAATGGACAACCTAAAAAGCCACGAGACATAAAAAGAAAAAAGAGAGAAGGGTTTTTCAGGTAACATAAGCTTAAGTAGCAGAAGCTCAATCAAAACAAATAGGCAGGAACAAATGGCTTGCAGGACAGCTTTCCGTTCGGTGTTTGTGACAGAATCATGGAGACCGTCACATCCATACCGAGCTTTTCATTCTCTTCCATCGATAAAGTTTAAATTTTCAAAACGTAAATCCAGTTGTGAGCTCCTCAGGGTTCCAGATTTTCAATTCGGAACACGGGCTTGGCTTAATTGCTCGTATAATAATGGTGCCTCACCATGTGAAAATGACCAAGATCAAGAGCCGCCACAAGAAGCTGTTCTTAAAGCTATTTCAGGTTCGTGTTTGCTTTTTCTTTCTTTCTGTTTTTTTTTTG
>JANZLC010000202.1:35158969-35173381 GCA_026413385.1 Erythroxylum gracilipes
CTGATAACGTGTTATAAAACCGAAACTAAAACTTAAGAATATTTGGGAGAGGAGAATATAATTCTTCTTATGAATTGATATATTTTACATCAAGTTAACCCTTCTATTTATAGTACAAAATTTCTAATAAAATACTATCGTGATAATAGAAGTGGCACACTAATTATTAAGTGGTGCATTCACAATTTAAGTAGTGCACTAACAATTAAGTGACACACTATATTATTTTTATCTTTTATAACAATTTTATTATATCAAGAGCGAATCGAACCCATTTAGAGATGCTCAAACAGGTGAGATATTAGGCGAGAGATTAGGCGAGGTTGGTCCAATTTAGCCATCAGTCTTGCGTGCCATAATGGGCCTCATATTTATATATTCGTACAAGCTTTTTGGCAATCCATTGATGACGAGACGCGTGTTAATATGACAATTCAATGGTAATATGATACAAATGTTTCTTATTTGTATTTCTATGTTAACATACAATTAGGCACGCAACTAGATGTGATAAAGTACACGTTTAAGTCTATACAAATTCAACACGCACGTTCACAAGAGCCACATTGCACAACAGAGGAAGTCATGAGTTTTTATTACATAGATAAGTTGGAAGGTCAAATATGGAGTGCAAGAACATTGTTAACAAGTTGAAATAGAGAAGAAACAAAATAGAAGTAGAAGAGATGGATTTTTCTACATGGTCATCGATGTCTGGGTTTGAACAACTGTCTAAGAGAGGACAAATGAAGTAGTAGGTGGCAAACGTCAAGCGGTTCTTAATTACTGTAATCAACACATGAGCGAATTAAGCAATATCAGTGGCATAATTTCAGGTAATAGGTATCATAACTTACCATCATTCTTGGCACTTGCCACAGTGACTTGTGGAAAAGACTCTGCAACTACCGAGTTTTCTATTAGATGGTAATTTTTGTAAAGCAAACTGACTGATAAAGAGTGAAGAGTAAGAAAGAGATGTGACCCCCACTATCTCCACGATCTCTCCCCAACTCTACCATGGAAAAGTCATCGTTGACCAACTGTGTTCAAATAGTCATTAATAACAATTCTAAAACTTTTAGTTAATTATGTATATTTCAGTATATAACAAAATAACCATGATTATTTACAATAGCTTAATGCAGTCCTAGAAAGGATTATCATAATAACAACATGTTGGAAAGTACATATGGTTTTACTTTATTCACATGTATCTTTTGAGTTGGCCTCCTAACCATTTTCTCTTTTGCAGGTTCTCTGTTGCTTCTTTTACGGGTACAAGGCCCTTGTTTTACTTTTATGATTATCATCTCTTCGTTTCCTTTTTGACCTTTTCATTTTCGTGATTTCTTTCTTTTTTTCACATGCTGTTCAGTCCTGGAATCAGATGGGATTCTTCATCATAACTTGGTACTACACTTCCCATAAGTGATAAGATGGTTTACTAAATTCGGTGAACTAGTGAATCATCTCTATATATGTATGTAAAAATAAGAGCTATACATTTTTTTCCTCGAAATTCAGATACCTTAACATTATTACAGTTTAAAGTGTTAAACCATTTGCTTCAATTGAAAGAATCCTGAGGACCCATATAATGATGACCATGCGTGTAATCTTTATAATAATAGCCTGAAGAAAAGATTTCATTTGATGTCCACCGCAATAATAACTAACATTTAGTATGAATCTATTCGAGATTTGGAAAAGTCTGATGTACATTCGTTTTGTCTTTTCTCTCTTTTTTTTTTTTTCCTTCCAACACTGCAAATGCTAATGAGATAAATCTCATGCGTTAGCAGGCCAACAAGAGAAAACCCATTACCTGTTTTCATCAGTTCATCTTTTCTCCTTATTTTGTTTACGTTTTACTAGATCAACTTTTGTTGTTGGGCACGAGCAGCACAACTGATCAATGACAAGGAAAGGAATAATATGTGAGCTGACAGCTTCGTTAGACATGGACAGCAGGAAGTGGAAGGGCATGAACATTTCTGGTCGCTTGGTTCAAAGGAAACTTTATGTAGGACCAATCAAGGAAGTACTTGTGAATATTATTAATTATAATGAGAAATGGTTAAAATTTTTGTCCATTACTAATTTATTTAAAGGGCTCCCAAATCGGTTAAATCAGTTAAGGCAGGCGAGAAGTAGTCAACCAACAGAACGGTGAAAAGGACGCTCTCATCATCTCTTCTTTGTAATTTTGCTGTCCGTAATCCACGGGAGCGTGTAAAGGTGCCCACCTTTTGTCCCTTCTTAAGCCTACGAGTTTACTCATTTCGGGTATAATTTCAACGTAAGCCCGTTAACTACAACTCAATAGTATACCGTACCTATATTCACAACCTACACTTATCTTATTGGCAATTAATTGATTTAAGACTAAAGTGCTTAAATTTTCAAAAACTATGAGGGGTTGAAAAGGATGAATCATTGAAATAAATAACTAAACCGAAAATTATTAAAATATTAAATCTTGGATTGTGAAATTATAAATTAGTAGACCTTCTGATCACAACTGAATAACCTTATAAATTGTTCTAAAGTACGTCCTTAATTTGGATTAGGTTAATGTAAATCAAAGTTTGACTTCTCTTTTAAATATAGGTATGCTTGTGATATACCTTAATTAAGTAAGTAAATTTCACATTATAATTACTATTTTTTTTATCGATTACTTCATCCTACATTAAAATGATTTTGGTCATACATAAAGTTCAAAATCAATATACCACAAACTTATTTGCCATTGAACTTTTTATCAAAATCCTCTTAGTACCTAATCTTTTTTTTTATTAAATGCGTACAAGAAACAATCGAGGACTAACGTCTCAAGAAGGGCACTGATCTTTGATCACTTTGAAGCAACAATTGAAGCCCGAAGTTGAAGTCTCCTAAAGAAACTATCGAGTCATAGCTGAGGAACCCTGCTTAGCTAGGAAATCCGCACATTGATTAGCTTCACAAAAAATATGCTAGAGAGAGAACACCAATTTGCAATCAACGTGTTGATGTCCCCAATAAGAATAAACATAGGATGCGAACTGGGGCAAGAAGTCATCACAAGATTAAATACATCTTGATAATCAAACTCAACAATAACTTTTTTGTAGCCACGATCTCAAGCTAAAATTAAACCATGCTGAAGTGCCTACAACTCGGCTACAGTATTAGAAGTATGATCAATATATCCCGAGAAGCCAATAATTCAACGTCCATGTTCATCATGAATTAGACCTCCAAATAATAATATTTACCATTCTTTATTTTTTAAAAAGGTAAGTTTTGGAGTAATTGGTAAAGTTGTTCTTTTATGATCATAAGGTTTCAAATTTAAATAACGAAAACAGTCATTTTGTAAACATATAAAGGGAAGATTACATTTATTATGACCTGCTCTAAACCCGCAAAACGAAGAGCCTTATGCACAAATTTATCAAAAAAAATTTGTCTAGTATATCATTTGACATTAAATAAATTTGACAAAAAATTAGTATAATTTATTGCATTACTTATCAAATATTTTATTTTATATGTGTGATTTGTAAATTATTACTTATATTATATTAAAAATTTTGGTTATAAATTTTCAATTATCAATAAATTTTACATCCAACTTTTACATTCACATAAAACCAATAAAATAAAATTGAACTGAACCTATATTAATATTAATAACTCCGTTTGCCCAACCGCCCATCAAACCGGTGGTCCACCGTCGATTAATTACGGAATTGCCAAGTCCCACGTGGCATGGATCGGACAACCTATCCCCACGCTCCACGTGATATCTCCCCTCTCAAAATGAAAACATCAAGGGGCAGAATTATAATTACACATCATTAGACCAAGAAAGAGTTTTTTGTACAAGAAGAAAAAGAGAACCAGAGAGGGAGAGAGACCATGGTCGACGACGTTGACGCTGTACCAGCTTTTTAGCTCCTCCTCCTCAAAGAGAGAGGGTGTGTTAAACGTCCGGACGACGCAGTTTCGTTGTTTCCTTTCCTTTTCTGCTTTCAACTTCTAAGCTACTGCGTGTTTTTCAAGCTTTCCGGCACTGAAATGAATAGTCTTGCTTATTTTCACTATTCCATAGCCTCTTTTTTTTTTCCGTAGTCTACTTTTCATGTAGACTTCCCTTTTTCAGTTCACATTATCTTCTGTGCTAACTCTCTAAGTGATGAGTGGCATTTGATGTAATTAGTTAGTGCTTTCAGATTATATTTGTTTATATTGCTAGTTTGGTTACCGTTTCTTCTATCAAATTTGGTTTTTGGGATTTAGTAGCAACGGTTAGAATGCGTGCAAGTCGGAGGATGTAACTGAAACGAGGTGTTAAATTTGATATTAAAGATGGTGGGGTGATTTTGTAATTTGTGCTTTTTTGGTTTCTAGGTTGCAGAGCTCGAGACTTGGAGGACAGAGCAGAGAGATAGAGAGAAAGAGAGAGGCTTCAAATACTCCACTTTCAGGTATCGATCTGTTTTGTATATAAATGCTTACAAAAACTCCACTTTCAGGTATCGACCTGTTTAGCTATAAATGCTTCTTCATGTATGTGGCTATAAAGAGAGATGGGTAGTTAGAATGGGGACCATACCCGAGTAAAAGTTGCTAACTTTGATTGTCTTGTGAACCTTTTGGAGGGAATTCTGTTAACTTAGTTTCCAAGCATAGTTGGTAACAGCTTTTTTCTCTGTTATACGGTTGAAATAGGTCAGTTGTTGATGGGAAGACACAGAAATTTTTAAATGGCAATTTAAGATTTTTTTTTGTTTCTTTTCCTTTTGAATTGTTTTACTTGGGACTGAAGATTAAGCAAATTGAGAGTTTTCCACATTCTAAGCATAGTTTGTCAGTTATGAGCCGCTGTCCATTTTTTGGGTGGTTTGTGATGCTGCCGTCAATTGGCTTCTTCTGCATTTTGAGCAATTAACTTCTGTTTGTCATTATTTTAAGGTTGCTTTTTAAGTTTTCTTAAATTGGTCTTTTATGGTTGATTGAAACTGATGATGTAGAAATTCTTTTCTTGATATATATATAACAAGTTGTAGTTAGTGATATTTATTGTTACTTGTCTTTTGAGTTAATTGGATGCTACTCATAGAAAGCTTCTTGTTGCAGACACGCTCTTAGTAAAAGCAATGAACCTACTATCTTTTAGGCTAATGCAACAACCTTGCTTTTAACAGCTAGACTGTCTAGCATTTTGGGAAAGGAGAAGCAGTTGTGAGTATTTACTCCTTTACTTTGATTATTCAACTCTAAGGATTTAGAGATTATGGGTTTATTTTGATGTCTTTTTGTTGATCTGAGAAGAAGCAACGTTGTAAAAGAATGGGGTCAATTGGAGAGGAACAGCTACCCAAGGTTGAGAAGATGCAAATGATACGTGCTCGTGAGGAGAAGATTCTTGTTTTGGTCAGGTTGAGGCCTTTGAATGAGAAAGAGCTTGCAGCTAGTGAAGTTGCAGATTGGGAGTGCATCAATGAGACCACCGTCTTGTATCGGAATACCCTTCGTGAAGGGTCTACATTTCCTTCTGCCTATACTTTTGGTAAGCAATATGGTCGTTGCATCTTGTTTATTGTTGGTATTGGGAATGGTAATGCTTATATGTACGATATGGAGGATATCATTGTTGCGTCAAGTTTAAAAATTTACAATTATCACTGTCCATTAGACTTCCTTGCAAGTCATTGGATCTGATCATTTTGTGAGGTGAGGGTGCTTATTCACTTCAAGTTTCATGCTTAGATATCTCGTGTCATTTTCCTTACTTCCAGATCGTGTATTTCGTGGTGACTGTGCTACAAGGCAAGTATACGATGAAGGAGCCAAGGAGGTTGCTCTATCAGTTGTCAGTGGCATTAACTGTAAGTATGATGCTCATGCCTTTGTGTTTGGCTTACAAAGAAATGAAAAAGTTCTCATCTGCAATTGTTTTCAGCAAGCATTTTTGCGTATGGACAAACAAGCAGTGGAAAGACATACACCATGATGGGGATAACCGAGTATACAGTAGCAGATATATTCGACTATATAAACAGGGTAACGATAAATTCTGCTGCAATTTGCTTCTGCTTTATTTTTTAATTCCTTAAAATAAAGTTGTTGATGATGGAATTCCTTGCAAAAATATTACTTTCTCAGCATGAAGAAAGAGCATTTGTTTTAAAGTTCTCAGCTATTGAGATATATAATGAAGCCATCAGGGATCTTCTCAGCACAGATAATACTCCACTGAGACTGCTGGATGATGTGGAGGTAATTCTTACCATTTTAGTTCTCAAAACCATTCGAGAAGACACTCTAATCGGTAGAGATTTTCCATCAGAAAGGGACTATAGTAGAGAAAGTCACTGAAGAAACACTAAAGGATTGGGGCCATCTCCAAGAACTCCTCTCTTTATGCGAAGGTAAGCCGTTTAAGACTCTGCTGTTACTGGAAAATGTTGTTTTCCTACTTATATCGTTATGCCGTTGCAGCTCAAAGACGTGTAGGGGAGACCTTCCTGAATGAGAAAAGCTCCAGATCTCATCAAATTCTGAGATTGGTGAGCTCCTTACCCTTTCTCCTTCTTCTTCTCTTTCCTGTCCATTGGAGCCTTTATGAAGAATTTGTGCAATGTCCGGGTCATCGGGTTCTTATTTACTTTCCTGAATGAAAAATTTCTGCAGACGATTGAAAGCTCAGCTCGTGAATTCTTAGGCAAAGAGAATTCCACCACTCTTTCAGCCACTGTGGTATGTGTCAACATTTGGTTTGTTATCAGTTGTAAAGGAAGTGAAGACCTGTCTATCTTATCAATTCTGGATTGAAGTTCATAGAAATAACAATGACCTTTTTATCTGCAGAATTTTGTTGATTTGGCTGGAAGTGAACGTGCATCTCAATCAATGTCCTCTGGGGCAAGATTAAAAGAAGGATGTCACATAAATCGTAGTTTACTGACTTTGGGGACTGTCATTCGTAAGCTAAGGTTGGCTTCCTTTCTTTACTATGACAACTTTGAATTTCACCTGACATCTGCACTGGAATAATGTATCACATGAAACTTGTTCGAGTAAGCTGTGAATCAGTTAATTTAAACCTAGCTGTTAAACTTTTAAAACTGTGTTTGGAAAACCATGTTTTGAAATCCTTTGAACATATCCTCAGAATGCCATCTTACAGTTCTTGAAATCCCTGACGTTGACTAGGACATTCATCACTAACTTGAGTCGAAGTATCATTACAAGTTAGCTTGTTGCTTATCCAAAATTATTACCTTTGAGTTGCTTTTCCTATAATATGTGATAAAAATAAAAAATATTATCCAGCGTTATCAAGATAGCAAATGTGCCATAATCATAAATGCTAGTTACTTCTGCAGCGGTTTAACTTGCTACAGGAATATAAATGTTGAAGACGTATTGATATTGCTGATATTGTTACTATAAGTGTTGAACGGAAAGAGAGCTCCATCTGTCCTTTTTTTCTTTTTTGCCTACTTAATTTCTATTTAACTTGGTGAACCATATTAGACGTTTTTAAATTGTAAAATTACACTATTTTCCATTTCCTACTATGATGGATGCAGTAAGGGGAGACATGGACACATCAATTACAGAGATTCGAAGCTGACCCGGCTTTTGCAGCCGGCTTTGGGTGGTAATGCTAGAACTGCTATCATATGCACATTGAGCCCTGCTCGTAGCCATGTGGAGCAAACAAGAAATACTCTCTTGTTTGCTTGTTGTGCAAAAGAAGTGACAACAAAAGCACAGGTTAATGTAGTAATGTCTGATAAGGCACTGGTTAAGCATTTGCAAAAAGAGTTGGCTAGATTGGAAAGTGAATTGAGAACACCTGTTCCTGCATCTTCAACCGGTGATTATGCAGCATTGCTCAGGAAGAAGGATCTTCAAATACAGAAGGTAATGTTTTCCTTTCTACACCTAAGGTTTAAATTCCTTTGCCTCTGTTGAGAACATCTATGGGGGTACAAACTGATCGTTTCTTCTTGGCTTTCTGTTTTATGATGTTATTTTCTTTGGCATTCGTGTAACTTGTTTTTTGATTATGTAGATGGAGAAAGAAATTAAGGAGTTGACCAAGCAACGAGATCTTGCTGAATCACGGATTAAGGATTTGTTAAGTATGATTGGACATGAACAAAATCTGGAAAAAGGGGTAATTCCTCTAATTAACTGCCCAGTGATCTAGACCTTTGATACGATTTCTCTCCGAATACTAATAGTTCATGCTCTCTAATGACAGTCTGGGATCAGTGGTCATCCTAGTCAGCAAGCAGGGGGTATATGGGAAGATGAATGCTCTGTATCAGAATCATCAAGTATGATTGACTCTCATTTTCCAAATGGAGGTATCAGAAGGTTCAACGCAATGGATCATGATAAAGACAGCGGGACCAACGTTGGGGAACCATACCAACTTCAGGACAACACCGAAGAGCATTCTTTGTCTGATGCTTCCTCAGTGCTGTCAATTGGAAAGAAACTTGTTAGTTCCAATTCATATGCGAGCCTGGAGGATAATGCCGTGGGAGCTGCGGGAGCTGGGGATGAGTACTGCAAGGAAGTTCAATGTATTGAAACAGAAGAGGCAAGGCGTGGGAACTTGTATGAACACAATTCTACAGATGATTACGACGGAACACTGTCTTTGAGTGTATCTGGAGATGGGCCTGTAGCAGGGCGGGGGGTATCAATGGTAGCAAATGGAGATGGAGAAGCAGCAAGTCACATGCAAAATGGTTTTACATACGACACATTGGAACAGAGACTTAGTCATGTACAGAGCACAATTGATGATCTTGTCAGTAATCCTAATGAACAATATCCATTATCATCTACAGCCGAGATATCAAATTCCGCAAGAACGAATTTACGAAAGACCTGGAGTCGCAGAGAGAATCCCATGAATGGCTCTTCTTCATGGTTTGAGAGGCTAGACCAAAGTGAGAGTACCCCACCTAACGGATTAGAGAAACAATTTGGTGGAAGGCCAGAAGGTTTCCACAGAAAGTTTCCTGCACTAAATTATGATGCTGATATTGGAAAATTGTCAAGAAATGGTTCTAGATCATCTTTTGAATCTGGATCCACGGATGACATAAGATCACAGCGTATCCAAGCATCTGTTGATGAAGATATCCCTAGCATTAATACTTTCGTTGCAGGTTTGAAGGAGATGGCCCAGAAAGCATATGGAAAGCATCTTGTTGACGCTGAGGTGAGAATGCTCTATTCTAGTTTCCCCTCGACGTCCTTTCTATGAATTGGGTTACTTTTTGGTCTCGTAACGGGTCTCAGGTGCACCTTTGACATGATTTATTTTCTGCATGTTAGGCTCAAGAGACAGAGTCCATGGCTGATAAATTAGAAAAGAGTGTGAAAGATATAGGATTGGATCCCATGCACGGAGTGGAGAACTCTCATGATTGGCCCTTGGAATTCGAGAAGCAGCAAAAAGCAATATTCGAGCTCTGGCATACATGCAATGTTTCAGTAGTCCACAGAACTTATTTTTTCCTGCTCTTTAGAGGTGACCCGACAGATTCCATTTACTTGGAAGTAGAGCTCAGGCGCTTATCTTTCCTCAAGGAAACATTTTCTCAAGGAAGTCAAGCTGTGAGAAGCAACCGACCACTCACTCTGTCTTCAAGGTTTGCTCTCTCTCCCAATTTATGAATACTATGTACCCAGGTTTTTCTTGTATCCTTTAGACAATTATACTCATGACGTTGAAATGAGCCCACATGCAGCTATCCATGATCAGCCTAATGGGGTAATATAAGAAGCTAAGAAAGAAAATATTTTGTTCATCTGAAATCTTTAGAAATGATACAAAGTTTTCATTTCCGGCGAGGATTCCAGTTGTTTGCTTCACCTAGAGATTTTCACATGAATACTTCAATACAACATGTTGCATGCCAATTCCTGTCTTGAAACTCAGCTTTGAATAATGAATGCCTTGCATCATTTTTTGCGACTCACAAAAGACCTGAGACTTACGTTATCTATTTACCTGGCAAACAGCATCAAGGCCCTTCACAGTGAGAGACGCATGCTGAGCAAGCTGATTAGGAAAAGGCTGTCAGAAGAAGAAAGGAAGAAGCTGTACCAAAGGTGGGGAATTGGGGTCAACTCAAAGCGAAGGAGGCAACAGTTAACTAGTCGTTTATGGAGCAATCCCAAGGACATTGATCACATCAGAGAGAGTGCTAGTGTAGTTGCAAAGCTGGTGAGATTTGTAGAACAGGGACAAGCTTTCAAGGAGATGTTTGGGCTTAGCTTCACTCCCCCAAGCTCGAGGCGCAAGTCCCTGGCTTGGTCTCACAGCAGGTCCTCACTTATGTAGGCCGGAGGCATATGTTAAATTGTTAATACATGCAACCACGAGAAACGTGACTCGCCACGCAGATTCTTTTCATGGGTGAAGTAGGAACAGATTTTTTTATTCTCATAGTTGTACAAACTGTAATGTATTTGAACCAAATCGGCCGTCATTTTTTTTTCTTCGGTTTTTGGTTTACTTTAGAATATTCGTGTTTTGTTGAATAGTATTTTTCATACAAAGAATTTTTAATTTAATTATTGTTTTAAAAATTGGATACGAGTATTTTAAATGTTAAATTGATATGAAATCAATCAGTATAAAATCAGTATAATCATTATATTCATAAAATATAATAAATAAATAATTTATTTTTTAAAATTAAAATACTTTATAAAAGTATAACATAGAAATAAAATACTTTATTGAATTAACTTAAAAATTCTAAATAACAATAAAAATTATAATTAATTAAAATAAAATTTAATTAATAAAATACTATTCTTCATCCTCATATTATAAGTAGCATCGGCAAGGCCATTGAATCTTTCATGTTTTAAATAATTTTGTTTCTTTGTATAAATACATTCAAAAATGCTCATTATATTTGCAAGCATTGACTACTTATCTCTTGGAAAACGGTATCACACATCGTAGTTCATGTCCTAAAACACCATAACAAAATGGCTGTATTGAACGCAAACACCGACATATTGTTGAAATGGGTATTTCACTCTTACAACATTCTTTTGTTCCTAATCAATTTTGGACTTATGCCTTTGATACTACAGTATACACAATCAATCGTCTGCCTACTCCCCTTTTGCATAATGTCAATCCCTTTTCAACACTTTTTAGGACATTACCTGATTATCACAACTTACAGGTTTTTGGATGTCTGTGTTATCTATAGACTAAACCATACAATTCTCATAAGCTTGAACCAAGGTCTAAAAGATGTGTTTTTTCTAGGTTACAACAAGTTATATAAAGGTTTTCTGTATCTTGATTTATCTTCCTTTAAAATCTCTGTCTCACGCCATGTTGTGTTTTTTAGACATGAATTTTCATTCTCTTCTCTGGGTCACCACAACTCCAGTGTTCCAATGGCTACTCGAAAAAATCCAGCTACTATCTTCTTACCGGCATGCATTCCACTTTCATCACCTGCTATCCTACCAGAACCTACTTCTCCTTCTTTTGGCCACACATAACCAACAAAGTCCCTCTTCACTTCAACCTTTATTACCTACCCCACCCTTATCATCCACCAAATCCACCAAACCCACCCTTGTCCTCCTCATCCACCACCAAATCCTAATTCAAACCAAACACATGCTCCTGGCTTATTACTCATTGTTGATTTGTCCAAATATGAGAATCACCAACATCGCCGTCAAAAACAACACCCAATGATTACTCGATCCCAAACAAACAATCTAAAACCACGTGCTTTACATACTCAAAATCAAATAACAGTTGAGCCTGTCAATTACAAAGAGGCAACCAAGCATGAAGAGTGGCGACTTGTAATGCAGCAAGAATTTGATGCTGTTAAACGTGTAACTTTGAAACAGTCAAAGATATTATCAGAATATTTTCTTTAAGTTCATATTTTATTTTATGCTGATTTAGATTAGATGTTATCTTATTTTTAAATTTTAGTTAAAAAAAGACTATATAAATAGATAAGCTTATATTCAATAAAGATTGAGAAAGTTCTCCGCTTCAAAAAAAAAAAAAACCAACAAAGTAACACTCAACTTTTACGTAGACAAAAAGCATACGAGCTTTTTAAAAAAGAAAATTCTCCGTATTTACTATAGGGTTATTAAATACCCAAAAAGCAATAGAAATATCTTCCCTTTTTCTGCTTCTAGAAGTTGCATGCCTTCTAATAAATGATATCTTGTGCCACTGGCACGTTCAGCTTTCCTAATAAGTTAATCAGTATTAGCAAAACCTGCCAGTGACTCATGATGAAGTTGAGGAACTCATGTGAAGTGTAAACAAGGATGCATAAAACCCATCCTTTATACTGATTAAGGTGTCATGCTTTCCCTTCTCTACAATCACTCCATTTTTAACCACAGCAATGACATCTGCATTTTTTATGGTGGATAATCTATGGGCTATAATAACTGTTGTTCTATTCACCATAACTCTGTCTAAAGCATCTTGAACTGCTCTTTCAGATTCAGCATCCAATGCACTGGTTGCCTCGTCTAATAACAATATTTTTGGATTTTTGACCATGGCCCTGGCAATAGCTACTCTTTGTTTCTGTCCACCTGATACTTGAATTCCTCGCTCTCCCACTATGGTATCGTAGCCCTGTGTTTGTCATGATTGCATAAAATCTAATTCAGTCACGGAGAACATAAACAGTGTAAGCAATGAATTATAATATAGTAGTATTGTTTAAAGAGTAACCTGTTGTAAGCTACTAATGAACTGGTGCGCATTGGCCAATTCAGATGCAGCTAAAATTTCAACTTCAGTCGCGTCTCCCCCTTTTCCGTATGCAACGTTGGCACGGATTGTGCCGTTGAACAAAACTGGTTCTTGACTTACTAGTCCCATTTGCTGTCTCAACCATCTTAATTGGAACTTCCGAATTTCAATCCCATCAACAGTTATATTTCCTGAATCAGGATCATAGAATCTTTGTAACAATGAAATTACCGTCGATTTCCCACTTCCACTTTCTCCAACTAAAGCAACGGTCTAAAAGAACAATATCTCGTTAGCCTATAAATGTGCTTGCACATATCAAAAGTTTCCTCAACGCGAAAGGATAAATGATCAATGATCACCTTGCCAGAATGAATGGCCAAGCTGAGGTCTTGGAAAATCTGAACATCTGGCCTAGACGGATATTTAAATCTTACATGATGAAACGCAATCTCTCCTTGCACATGGTCTAGTGTCACTCCTGACTCGTCACTTGGATCAATATTTGACCTTCTGTCTAAAATCGATAATATGGAGGCAGCAGCAGTCTTGGCTTTGGAATAATCAGGAGCGAAGGAGCTTGACTGAGAAATAGCTGTAGCTGCCATAGTTAGAGCAAAGAATACCTGAAAAGGAAAAAAAGATGCTTAGTCTCATCACACAATAACCAATGTTGGTTATTATATTCTTTGAAATATAGTCCTGAACAAGAGAGATTCAGCACTTGGAAAACATCATCAAATGTGATTTTTCCACGATGAGCAAGTCGAGCTGCTGCATAAAAAGTGGCTGAATAAACGGAAAGGAGCAAGAAGAATGATGATCCAAATCCTAGTCCGCTCAGCAGCCCCTGCCTTATTCCTGTCTTTGCAGAACCTTCACATTTTCTTTCGTATAGTTTCATCACATTCTCTTCTGCACAGAAAGAGGCCACGGTTCTTATATTCGCAACTGCGTCGCTTGCAACTTGACTTGCTTCCTTGTACATCATCTGCAATCATCCAGCTTTGGTATTTCAAGTAAAAAGAAAAAATATATGGTGCAGCAAAAATTTTGGCTTCGGGTAATAGAAGGTTACCTTTGCATCTCTACTGAATCCTTTCATGAACTTAATTTGAGCGTATCCATTGATTCCTACTATAGGAAGTAAAACAAGGATAATAATTGCCAATTGCCAACTTCCAACAAAGGCAATGATCAAACCTGATACAGCTGAAGAACTGTTTTGAACCACTTGAGCTAGCGTGTCCCCAACTAAAGCACGTACTGAGGCTGCATCTGCTGAGAGTCTAGCGCCTATTAAAGCACTCGAGTGCTCATGCTCATCAAACCAGCCAATCTCCATGTGAACCACCTTCTTGAAACATTTACATCGGATCCGTTGGATTAATTTTCCACCAGCAACAGCAAATAGGTATGACTGCAATGGATATACAGTTAAGGCTACTAGAGCAAGGATCAGAAACATCACCGCCCAGAAGTTCGAATCCTTTCGCAACTCATGTGGTATTTCGTAAAATGTCTTGATCACTATGGAAAGAAGCAAACCAAAAATTGGGTATATCAGACCATTGAAAATTGCAACTGTTGTTCCAATCATAAGCACTGGA
>JANZLC010000202.1:35194325-35205287 GCA_026413385.1 Erythroxylum gracilipes
ACAACAATTTTTTATTCAAATTTGTCAAACTGAAATCAAATTATGCACCATTAAATATAAAGAACATTGAAGCTTGGCCCAAGTACTTGAAGAAAAAGGCTAAATTAAGAGAGATTTGGCAAAAGGATTTATGGAATGCCTGTACCACAGGACGTAGGCATGCAAAATGAAATCGCTCATTTGGTAGATTCTTTTTCAAAAGAAAAGTAGCATCTGTAATCAGCAAGCAAGCATCAATGCATGCATTCATAGATGATACTCATATACTAGATCAGAACAAATACCAAGCTATATGTCATTTTGTAGGAGAACATCTAATTGAACTACAAATAAATATTGTGCACACAAATGCAGAGTTAAAAAATATGTGAAGTAAGAGCTACCAATACATAATAATTAAAGATAGCCAGCTATTTATGCTTCAGAAGCAGTAACAACGCTGTTGAAGAGGACATAAAGCCTTGTTGACGGACTTAGGCATTTAGATCAGTTAAACTCGTTAACAAGAAGAAAGTAGACTTGCAAGAGATTTGTGCACATTGCCATTTCACCACAGGTCACATCAGCTCCTAATAATTTGCAAACCCTTCGGAAAGGAAGATTTCCTACAGTTGTTAAAGGTGCGAGATACAGCTTTCCACTAAAGTCAATGAGTTTTCTCTCACGTAGGTGGGCTTTTAAACTTCTATCTGTTTCTGTTAGTAAACCCTCAGTTGTTGGAACAGGGTCAGTTTGTAGGCAGCTATTCTCCACGTGTTTCTGCAGGGTGATCCTAGCTGTTGCAAATAGCATTTCAGGTAAATCACACAATTATAAAATAATACATAAAAATTCCCAAAAGGCTCTCACTCAGTTATTCGTAAACAATAAGCATAACTACCTTCTTCAGCAGAGCAACATTTTTCTTCAATGACAGATCTTGCCTTCTTCTGGGGTCTAAGTTCTTCTTTTGGTACTGTTCCATCTTCATTATCATTAACTGAATCTTCTGCAATGTAATCTGATTGGTTTGTTGGCTCTTCAGCCAATTCACCACAACCATTCTCATTAGTGGTATGAGAACTATATACAAGAGTTGGGTCAACTTCCTCCTCAACCGGCTTTTTCATCTTTGATTTCCCAAGTCCCTACAAGAGAAAAGCAAGAATAATGGAGAAAAAACAAATAAGAATTAAGGGGAACCACATTAAACAACCGCAGCCACAACAAAGATTAAAGTGAACTTAGGATTCATGCATTCAATTACCATAAGATTAAGACCCAAAGCCTTAAGTTTGGCATCTGCCTTCGGAAACTTCATCTTGTTCTTCCACAAAAGTTTCTGAATATCCTTATTCAATCCGTTGATTTCAGAATTAACCTTTTCCACTTTCACACCATTACCCACAACACCATTTTCTTTATGGGCACCATAAAATCTACATGTCAAGCCATAAGGACACCGCCCTTCACCGGTCGTGAACGGACATTCTCCATCAAGGTCAGCCGGCTTCTACACTAAGTAACACAAATCAGCCACCAATTCAAAGAGAAGAAAACATTTTTTCAGCAACTGAACTAAAGTAACAGCAATGGATCACCGCACCTGAGCTTGAAATGCTTCAATGTCATGACTAAACCGACACCTATCGTTATATGGACATGCACTAACATCTCCACTCTTCGCTATCTCAGGACAGAGATGAAGTGCAGATTTTCTTTCCTGTAACATCAAAAAATTCAACTTCCAACTAACTCAATCACTTCAAATAAAAATCTTAAACCCCAGTCGACTAAATTCAGCACATCTTTCCGGAGCAAACGAACCTGACGTCTTTCGCGTTTGAGCTGTCGTTTGGACTTCTTCTCCTTAGCCACTACGCCGTCCTTAGTCGTTTTTACGTCCGTATTATCGGTAACAGTAGCGTCGGTCTGGGGGACGCGGGTCGGTGGAGGACGGAGGAACTCCAGCTTTATCGGAGCTATGGCTTTGGCCACCATCTCCTCCGGCGTTGGGTGAGTAACCTTGGAGTTCGATGATGGTGGAGACAGTGGTTGCGTCGGTTCCTCCATCGTGGGAACTGATTCGACCAGTGGCGTCGAGGTCATTGAGGATGAGTTGACTCAGTTCGTACTTGTGCGCTTTTGGGTGGACATGAAAAGTTTTATTAGCAGTTACTACAAAGTGGTACTATCGTGTAGGGTTTTCGCCACGAGCGAAGACAGCCTTTGAATAGAAACGATGCTCCTCCCTGCCGTTTAAGTTTCATGCCTTTATCTATATCCGTACGTGGGTTAGTTGGTTTAACCAAGCATCAATTTAATTTTTTTTAATCCTTACGTTCCAATTCAATTCTCTCCAATTAGGATGACAATCTTAGCCGACTTAAAAGGAAGGTATAAAACGAAGTTATTTTGTTAAATTCTCTTTAAAAAAGCACAGTCGGATTGGG
The DNA here is from genome assembly GCA_026413385.1 of Erythroxylum gracilipes. Classification (NCBI taxonomy): domain Eukaryota; kingdom Viridiplantae; phylum Streptophyta; class Magnoliopsida; order Malpighiales; family Erythroxylaceae; genus Erythroxylum; species Erythroxylum gracilipes. The sequence goes on from JANZLC010000202.1 coordinate 35,196,758, forward strand.
CATGACTTGTTAAGATACGGGCTGGGCCATCGACAGGCAACCATCAGTCCGATCCATTATCAACCTTAAAATTAATCTAATTAAACCAATTAATTACAATAATTTTAAATATTAAACTCACCACATAAATATAAAAATTGTAGTAATTAAATAAAATATAATTGTGTTATATATATATATTAGTACTAATTTTATATCTTAATATATAAATCACATCAAATTTAATTAAAAATGCTAAATTATTTTTAAATAAAAATAACTATAAAATTGATAACATTTGCATAGCAAAACATTTATTTAAAAATTAATTAAGAGTTCTTCAATGACATCATCTTTAAAAGAAGAATATTAACTAAGTTATAGTTCTTGGACATCTTTAAAGAAACTTTTATCACAGAATAAATAGTTAAAATATAAATATATATTTACTTAAATAGTTTTTGCATCTTTTAATCTCTTTTTGTAATAGTTGCATGATTGAGAAACGGTTGGGTTATTCACACATATAGGATTAATTTATTTTATAATTCAGAATCGACAATAAATTTTTTAGATGTAAATTTTAAATTCAAATTCCATATTTTTAAAATTCAAACTATTTAATTTTTTTTATCTTAACCCAAGCATTTTTCTCTTTCCATAACAATGGTCAACCAACCAAAGGCCCCAGAGGCTTGATATCATTGCGTGAAATGCAAATGAACACACCTGGGAGGCTAAAACCAGCAGCAGAAGACAGTGTAACCATGCTTCTTACCGGAATAAACAGAACATTATCAATTCAAACTCCTAAAGGTCTTCTTAAACACGAGGCCTAACAAATTGTTCGGATCATGTATTAGATTATCTACCATTATAAATATGATTTAGCCATATATATATGTTTATGCCTACATTATATCACCTTAATGGAAGTTCCAAGGCAGGAACGACTTGCACCACATCTCAAAGGACTTCTAACGTTGTTGGACGCTTGAAAATTAATGAATGAATCTTGAGAAAACGATAAATATAATTTGACCTCAACGATAGCTATATCATCTCTTACAGGCTATTTATTTGACTCTGGTTTCGGGTTTGTGCTGCCATGGTGCTGTTGAGGCTGTGACTGCTGCTGTTGTTGCAGTTGATGCATGTTCTGTTGCTGCTGCAGTTGATGCATATTGAGTTGAGAAGATGGCGGTTGCTGCAGCTGGAACATCTGGGGGTTAACTGAAACCTGTTGAACCATACCCTTAGTTGGGTCAGAATCCCCACCGAGCTCTGCAGTAGCAAGCTTCAATCGCCTAACCTCTGCCGTTAACGCCTCATTTAGGGCTGTCAAAATTCAACAACAATCACACATGAAGTGGCCAAGAAGGCTACATGTTGAAAGATCGAAAAAAGAATTGGCAGGAAACAGAAACAAGTTTAATTCCCCATTTCATCATTTCCTCCAATCAATTCTCCGCAAGCAGATAAAAAATGTGAACTACAAAAGAAATCTAGTGAACCTGATTATGCCATTTTCCAGCATGGACAGTTTCAATGTCATATCATTATCATCATGTCATTGCATTGTTATGTAGAAACTCTAGGAAACAAAACCTACAGGTGCATGACTAAGGCACAGTACATCATTAATGATAAGTATCGAGTAAATTGTCAAGGTTGTGTCAGTCTATGAGAGAGAGAAAGAGAGGCGCGGATGTCAGGAGATGTGCAAACAGTTAATATGAAAATAAAAAGCATTCAATAATCCACCCTATATTAAGATAATTAGGAAGCAATCAAAATGAATTAACAGATTACAGAAGTATAAAATCTGACCCTAAAAACTCCCAAAGCAACAGATATTCGAGTTATTGCAAGAATCATGGTGGTAGTTACAGAAAAAGGCTTCAAATCAAATAAGTCACCCAGGAGAAGTGAATGACACTCGCGATTAGTCTGAATATTCAACTTTCTAGATCGTTTTAGCACAATTAATTGTCCTATGGAGCAGACAATGACCAACAAAATAATGACTCACACATATGGTAAACAGAGACAAAAATATTTTGAAGGGAAGACAAGTCCAAATGAATCCAGGACTTAGTCTTGACACAAAAAAGGAAAATGACATAAAAAGTAGGTGTGGATTATCTAAATGGAAGGGATCGGACACATACCATCTCGGAGCTGAGCCTGCTGCTCCAAGGCCTGGAGCCGAAATTTCAATTCATTATTCTGATTTGTAAGACCAACAGAATCCCTCTATGCATAACATAATAGAAAGCACCAATATAAGTTAGAAAAGCAGAGAAGGCAACATTTAACAGAATCCCTCTATGCATAACATAATAGAAAGCACCAATATAAGTTAGAAACGCAGAGCAGGCAACATTTATCAAAAAGAACTTCAACAACCCAAGTTGGCACCTGTAAAAGAGTAAGTTGTGCAGATAATGTCGTTGCTTCTGTCTGCAGGGTCTGAACTTTGTGCTCCAATTCTGAAATGTATCTCATTTTCCTTTCTTTGGATCGTGCAGCTGATTGACGATTTGCCAAAATTCTAAAACAAGCAACCGATGAGGAAAGCAGAATGTAGATGCATGGCCATATAAGAATCATTGGACTAACTGTCCTAATCACAAGGGAAAGGGAACTATACCTTTTAGCACGTTTTGGGTCAGTTGAAGCAATCTCAGCAAGTTTCTCATTTGCCATAATTTTCTTCAGTTCAGGGCCAGTAAAGTCTCCATTTCCAAAATCTAAGCTAAAGGTATTCCCATCAATGGAATTGCTGGGTGACAGTTGACCAGGACGAGTGCTTGGAGAAGGTGGAAGCCTTGGAGACTCATCACCAAAATTGAGTTTGTCCATGAAACTATCCATGGAAACACTTCTATAGTGTCTAGTGGTTGGAGCTATATCTCCACCAGCAGTCCTTTTGATCCCTTCCCTCTTCTCCATTGAAGAATACAATCCACCTCTTGGCAGGCTACTTCCACTTTCATTGACACTGCTTTCTGCTTCATTATCACTGCTACCACCTCCATTTGTCTTTGTTCCACTAGCTCTACTATCCAAATCATCACGATTCTCGTTACCATTCTTGTCATCTGTTCCGGATGAATTCAACGCATCAATATTATCCAAATTCATAAATGAGGAAATAAAGTCATCCACAACTTCTCCTTCAGATTTCCTCTCACCCATCCCCTCAGCAGCACTATCAACACCTTTATCTAATTCCTTCTTCACCAGTTGAGACGGTTTAGGCACCCCAGAAGTCTCTCTAACAGATGCCGACCGCTCCAAGCTACTACCAGGACTCCTCAAAGGAATAAGAGGTGGCGAAGACTGCATCACATAAGTAAACCCAAAAGGAATATCACTATTAGATCTTCTGTGTGCTTTGCGAGGAGGTAAACCCTCACCGACCTTCATATTGTTGCCTCTACCAAAAGGTGAAGGTGGCAACACCGAATGAGAACTTGCGTCTCTATCCTCCATAGACACATCCATTGACATGGACTCTGAAGCAGTAGTTGAGGAAGAGTCCCTGAAAGTTGCAGGACTTAAAGGTGGTAACGAGTCAAGAGAGAAAAACGTCGATGGTTGTGACAACGATCGCGAGTGAGTCGGTCCCGGGCCAAAATTCTGTGAACCCATTTGCTGATTTACTGGCCTAGACACCGGGATCTGAGAATACGGAGAAATGGGTGGGATCTGATTGGGGTGTGACGGTGGTATCCCTGCTCTCTTTCCGTTGTCAGCACCAAAATTCTGAGCAAAATGTCTAGCTCCCATTTGGTTTTGATTCAACTGTGGAATATCAAGTTGGCTCATCAATGAAAATGGCTGCTTTGGAATGCCAGATGACGACTGCGTTGTACCAAATGAAGATTGAAGCCTTTGCATAACTTCGCCACTAGCTTCTTTAGTATCACCCATTCTGCAAACTCTCACACTACAAAGTCCCAATTCAATTTAACCCAGCTCGCCTTTCACCAGAATCCAATCAACAAATCACATAAAACACACCAAGACTCTTCAACTAGCAAACAAACCAAAGCTCAAAACAATCAAAAGGGGCATAAAGAACAAAACTTTTCAAGAAAAAAGATCAGATAATGAATTAAAGGAAGCATCTTTCGCCATTGAAAAAAGCAAAGAAAACTAAAAATTACATTTTATACTTGTATCCACTACCTTGTTTAACTAGACCCTAGTACCAAACAAATGGGCGTCCAAGACATGAAGGGCACTAAGATGCTTCAATTCCTCCACGCCACAATTTAACTTTATCTGCGACGGAAATGACAAGGTGAACAGGACCAACCATCAAGAGCAAAACACCCTCATACTTTCCTTTCACTAAACAAGAACTGAACCTAAGTGTTACCGTAACTTCTTGAACTATCGACAAGTACGTGTTGCTCTTAGTCTATGTTGTATTTTTCTTTTCCTATATTTTCTCCATATGTTTCTATTTCAATGAAGACGAGGGCTAAGACACGGACATCATGAGGGAGTTGGAGGACGCGTCAATTGAATAAGAAATGTCATTTGAATTTGGACTGAATTTGCATTTCATTCCGACCTCATTTTCATTAGACGTTAGTTCCCGCAACTTGTTTAGCCCCAAAGTCTCTGCTTTCAAAATTGTTGGGCCTCGTTTTTTAATTGATTTTCTTTTTCTCTTAACTCTTAGAAAAAAAAATTTATGAGGATAAAATGTTACATAATCGACGGCTTTTATTCCCTTACCCCCTTTTCACCCACGCGCTATCCTTTTCCGTGACTGTCAATCTTCTTACCTGCTTTGTTTTTCACCCTTTTGACTTCGATCCTTGATCTTGCCATGTACGCCAACCTTCTTTCTTTCTCTTTTTAACTTTACTGACTTTAAATGAGAAGGACATTTTTCTTTCAAATGTGTTGGTTAAAGATTGGACTAGCATATTATACATTTTTCTTTTAAATGTGTTGGTTAAAGATTAATAATCTTTAATTGTTAAAAAACTGTTAAGTTTATTAATTATTCGGTCAGTTTATAAATTAAAATAATTTGATTAATTTTTATTTAATAGTTTCTTTTTAATTAAATTTTAAAATTTTAATAAATAAAAAATATCCTTTAATTATTTTTTAATTGAGCTTTAATTTCATTTAATCTTTATATACTGGTTGATTTAATTACGAATATTATTTTCAGGTAATTGGGATTGCTTGAGTTTTTGACATCAATGATTGGTTAGGATATTATCCTAAAAGAAAAATATCTTGGTAAATATATTGTTACTTGTTACGCTTCTTACCTTGATTTACAAGTTTCATCCAAAGTAATTATTTAAGTCTCTAATGTCAATATACAACTTATGGAAGCTATTAGTATTATTATATTTGATTTTAAGCTTGATAGCCTCGTGACCAATCTGGTCCTTATCGCAACTCTTATTTATACGAGTAATATGTAGTACAGACCTTATGACGTATTTAGGATTATACATAAAAAGGTAAAAACGAAAGAAATGTGAAATACTTAATTTCGGTTTCATTATGAATCTCAAAGCAGTTTTTGATGCTGAAATGAGTTTCGATTCTTTTGGAATATTTGAGGAAGTTGTTCAATGACACTTAGCTTAGGCATTTCTACAATTTCCTCAATATGTAAGCTCTTTTAACGAGTCAGAGAATTATATACTTACGATTGATATGAGTAACTGTAGGAGACCTTAACTTTTATATAGCTTTCATATCGAGCTTTCCCATCACAAGGTCAATATGGATCAGATCCATACTGAAAGGGATCCATTTTTTGCCTGAACTTCGACCCATTAATCTAGATCATTTATTGGGTCACTTTATTACCCTTAATTAAATCAAATTATGTAACTTAATCGATGACTTATTAAAAGCCAAAATTACAATTAACAGTTGTCCACTTAATAAGAAAAAAGACAAAATTGTCCCTAAGGACAAAAATGTCTAACACTATGAACTATGAGTATTGCAGTTGATAAATCGTTCCCTAACATACTTTAATGGTAAATTTCTTAAATGTGATAATTAACCTTTTTATTGCATAAAATGAATTATGTATATGGACTAACTTATTCCTAATCATCCTGCTCATCCCAAATGTTGCATCCATGGTTAAAACTTAAGAAAAACACCTCTAGACTAAATTAATACAAAGCCAAAACTACATTTGACCTACTTATGTGCAATGCAAATTTAGTGTTGACCATTGCATTGTTATTGTCTCTTAACTCCTAATATGTAACTAAATTGTCGTAGCCATCGCATCCACTACACAAGAAGCCACTAGTATTGGAGCTCACGGTGTCTCCATGTTTCAAGTACGTAACAGCCGGTTGCCTTAATTGGACCATAAAAATTTAAGATTTTGATGAGTCATGAGTGCATGGTATGTTTCGGTTGGCCGTACAGATTCAATAATGTTTAGTCGCATGGTTAATTTGTGAAAATTGCCAACCGAAAGGGTGGCAAAGCAACAAGCCATGTGTGGACGATGAAAACAAAATCAGCCATGTTCATTTCTACCGTCAAAAATGGCTCCAAGCTCTGTGAAAATGGACAAAACAGGTGCAGTAGCACTATCAGAGAGTCAAATTGGTCGATTTAGCATCATTTGCATGCACCAGAGGCTCGGAATATGAATTGCAGCACTTTGTCCCTAGTTGTTGCCATCTACCTACTAATACTCCACATGGTAATGCATTGCTTGCAAAGAACATGTTTCCATAACAGGGATTGAACAAAACATGGTCTGTTGATCATGTTGTTGTGTTTTTATATAGTTTTTGTTTAGTAGGTTTCATCGGTTAGGCTGGTGGCCTGGAGCTTTAAAATTTGGCACCCGCACCTGTTTCAGAAATGTACCCTTTTCAGTGAATGAGTCCAGTGGACGAGGTTTCCCTCAGTTTTGTGGTCCCATTACTTGCATGGTTAAAGTTGGTCCCAAGTTGTATGCATGCGCTCTACTCTAGTGACATCCCCTTAGGTCACATAAATATTCATTACATGTGGATAAAGGGTGTAATCAAACATTTGTTCATCTATTAAAACTAATCAAAGTTGAGTATAATTAGTGGGCTGTATGATGTTCCACCAACCTCATTACTGAGTTGAGTTCGACAGCAATTGGATAAGAAATTAGTATGTTCCTTGAATGTGACTGTGTCTTCAGGTAGCCAAGGAGAAGATGCTTGTATTCAACATGTCATGTCATGCCTCCATATGTGGGTTGCTGGGAGAAAAGGAACAAACATGAAGAGAAAATTGAGTGTAGTAGTATGGGTTCATGCATTTCAAAATGGGATATGATCTTCTCCCTTTTTTTAACGTACCAACCTTGTTTTATTTTTATCTCAATCATCTATTTTAATAGGTTTCACATAAATAAATGGTTAAAATTAAATAAGATAAAAATTAGTATATAAAAATAAGACAAAAGATTTGAGGGTTTCAAAACTTCATGATTTTATGAATGTCATCTCAACTAAAAACCGAATATTTCACCAAACATTACGACAATACAATTACCTTCAACTAGAGTAAAGGAAATTACCATTTGCGGTCCCACACCTAAGTTTGAAGATTTTTCCAACAAAACAAACTTGGCACGAATTATACATTTTAGTTTGGTTTGGTATACCTAATGGATCAATTGTAATGCTACAAGCTATCCTTATGTAACTTTTATCTTTAACTTTTTACTGCAGTCCTAATTCTTGTCAACGATGAATTCATGATAAACTTTCTAAAGTCACAACGTGAATTCTATCTGTTTTTTTTACCGTAAAATAAAATTACATTATGACTAAAAAATTTCAGATTCAAATCATAAAAATAGTCTTTTTAAAAATTAAGTATAATTGATAACTTTCTGTCGATCTTCACAAAATAAGGAGGTGTATAACATAAAGTTTAGCTTTTTAATAAAATAATCACTTAGAAGATATTATGAAGCTGATCTAAAATTTTTAATTAGTCGAATGAAGAGGCTGCAGAAATAATCGGTACGTGAAATATTTTTTTGTTTTTTTGTTTTTAGGGAACGGTACGTGAAATATTAGTTTCTACAATAAATCCCTTTCTCAGTATATTTTTTGAAGTTAAGAGTAATAAATATTCTGAAAGAGGATAGGCCTGGGGGCAGGGGGCCGACTCACCGAACTGCTGACTAACGTAGTGGATCACACGACCGACACATGTCAGAAAACTGACGATACGCTTTTCCGTTAACACGTAGAATCTTATATGGCCTCACTTCTTAATTTTCATGGACCCCGCAAAGTTAGGACTTAGGAGCGACATTTATAACTATACTGAAAACGGCTTCGTTTGGCTTTCATTTTACGTGTACATTAAGAAATTGCGAGTACCATTGAGCTTGTGGATCATGTATAAAGAAAGTATCTTGAAATTAATCTTCTGAGATCTGCTTAAATTGAATTAAACAAACTTGTAAAGAAGTATTTAGCAAAAGAAGAATTGGAGAAGTGTTGAAACTTTAACGTAATAACTGAGAAACATG
>JANZLC010000202.1:35218740-35231300 GCA_026413385.1 Erythroxylum gracilipes
TAAGGGCAAAATGGTAAATTCACCATATTTTGGTCAAAGAAGGTCAAAATTCTAGACCTTTCTCCCTTATGACCGTGTACCCCTTTGTTAGAGACTTAAAACATGTTCTTTTAATTAAAAGAGAGGAGAAAGAAGGAGAATAGAGGAAAAAGAAGAAGTTTGGGTCATCCCCCTCTGCTTTCCAACTATGCAGGTTAATTTAGTAAGTTTAAAGCTCTGAGTGGATCGTGCGGTCTTTTGACATTTTCGGGGTATTACCGCACATGGGTAGTTTCCTATTTTGTACTTTTATTGTCTAGTGGCTCATGAACTGTGTTTATATAGATACGCTTTACGATTCTACAAGCTAACTTTTGATTGCCTTGTGTTTTGAAAAAGATTTTATGTATAAACTTTTGGCACTATTGTTAAGATTGTCTGGAGTTAAGATTGCCTTGAGTGGACTAGAGAGTCCTGGAGTTGTGGTTGGATGTTACAAGTGGTATTAGAGCCAGTACGCGGGCCGGTTGGACTGGCAGAAGGCTAGGCCTCCCCTTACAGACGCGTTTAGAGTGTGAGATCCCACACGGTTAGAGAGGGGAACGAAGTACACCTTATAAGGGTACGGATACCTCTCCCTTACAGACGCATTTTTCATGGCTTAATGGACCAGATCCCATCAGAACTTCGAGGTTAAATGTGCTTGGGTAAGAGAAGTTCTGGGATGGGTAACCTCCTGGGAAGGCCTCTGGAAAAGCAAAACTATGAGGGCTTGACTGGGCCAAGGTCCGAAGCGGACAATATCTGTAAGCGGGTGATCTGGGATGTTACAAGTGGTATCAGAGCCAATACCCAAACCATTGTGCCAGCTATGCTGGTCCCAAAGAGGGTTGGGCCCTAAGGGGGGTGGAGAGTATGAGATCCCACACGGTTGGAGAGGGGAACGAAGTACGCCTTATAAGGATACAGATACCTCTCCCTTATAAACGCGTTTTCCATTGCCTAATGGACCATATCCCATCAGAACTTTGAGGTTAAACGTGCTCAGGTGAGAGTAGTTCTGGGATGGGTGACCTCCTGGGAAGGCCTCGAGAAAAGCAAAATCGTGAGGACTTAGCTGGACCAAGGCACAAAGCGGACAATATCTGTAAGCGGGTGATATGGGATGTTACACATACCTGAATTAATTTGTCAGGTTTTAGTAGTAGCATACCTCCGTTTCTCTTTTTAGAATTGAAGATAAGATGTCCACTAAGATTAGACTTAGATGGTGGTAAAATAGACGTTCCCTTAGTTATCTGAGCACGCTTTTAATTAGCGCTAGTGGTTGGTAAAGAATAAATAACGAAAGAAACCAATCAAAGAAGAGAACTAATCAAGGAAGGAGAAGAGTAGATGGGAGAGAACCAATGACAGTAGATAAATAGAGAAGTAGTGGTGAGAAAAAAGACGTGAAAGACTGAAGAATTAGGGCTGGGGACAGCTTAGAGTCAGTGTAAAGAAGATAACAACAATTTAAGGATATTTTAATTAAAAGTAAATATGAAAAGTTCTAATAAAAATTGCTAATATTTTATTATTAATTTTTTATTTAAAAACTTATCGCATTAGTCTCTTGAAACAAATTGGTCTACTAATATCTATAAGTTATGATCTCACCTTATTCACTTCGATAATCTAGAACTTAAGGGATTTAATACTAGAAACTTAAATTGTATAAGGCATAGTCTACTTTATTTATTTCAACATTCTAAAGTTTAAATGAATGTTATCCTAAACTTGAGTTATATAAGGCACGATCTTACTTTATAAATCTAACATTATGGAACTTAAGGTCAATTATCATAAAATTGGGTTACATAAGGTCGATCTCTCCTTATAAACTTTAGTAGTCTACCCAAATGAACAAATCTCTTGTTTAAACTAATAAACAACTACAAAAAAGAAAGTAAATGAAACTTATAAATAACTAAAACAAAATTAAAAAAATTATAAGATTTGTGTTGCCTCCTAAAGAGTATAATTGTTTAATATCGTTATACTCAAAGGAGTTTTTTTTCTCCTCAATATTCTAAATATTGGGAAAGTTTCAAATTAATATTCATCAAACTAGAAACTTACATATCCTCATAAAATGTTTTCAATTTGTATCCATTCACTATTAAGATCTTTTTAGTATCCAAACTCTTTATTTTCAATGCACTATAAGGAAATATATTAGTGACAGCAAAAGAACCAATTCATCGAGAACACAACTTACCTAATATGAGCTTTAATCGAGAATATATAATAACACCTTCTTTTTAACGTCAAATTGCTTCTTTAAAATCATATTATCATGAAACATTTTGATTTTCTCTTTATAAATTCTCAGATTCTCATATGTGTCCAACCTTAGTTCCTCTAATTCTTACATAATTAGATCAACAATATCCATATTATGAATAAAGTGAAAATTATTGCGATATTTTATTGCTTTAAAAATGTTAAATGTTACTATCTCTCTATTAAACTCAACAAAAAGTACCCTTATCAACATCAATTTTTGTTTTAGTTGTCCTTATGAATGACCTTCCCAATAAAATTGAACCTGGATGTTCTACATTATCTCTATTCATTTTTAATATAAAAATCTACTGAATTACATGAACTAAAACATCTCTATAACATAAATATAACACACATAAGAACGATCAGTTATCTAAATAATTACATAAATTTCTTGCTATGAATTCAGGTTTAACGTTTGGTAAATTGAGTATGGCATGATATTAATAGATGCACTTAATTCTAGTATGAAAAACTCAATATCTTTATTACCAATGACAAAAAGAAGCATAGACAAACCTGAATCTTTACATTTTTTGGTAATTTCATGTTCATCACAACTGATACATGCTTACCCAAAATTATTTTCTCTTTATCCTTTAACTTCCTTTTATTTTTTCATTGTTCTTTCAAGAATTTTGCATATTTTAGAATTTTTTGATGTCTTCTAATAGTGTTATATTAATTTCCACTTTTTTTAAGGTCTCTAAGATCTCTCTTTCTTATTCCTCTTCTTTTGATTTAGCAAACCTATAAGAGAAAGAAGGTACACATGCATTAGATAGTATAGGCAAAGAAAATTTTCCCCTTATTACATCTTAAGTTGGAATACATCTTTCTTCTCTCCTTCTTCATACGTTTCTACCTCCATTAGTAAAAAAGAGCAAGATTAAATTTCCTTCCCATTTCTCGATGTTATTGTACTTACATTCTCCTTAGGATTCCTCATTATTTATGAAGGTTATTTTCTTGAGGCACTTCTAATTTATTAATAGGTGTAGCTAATTGGTCTATCTAATTTCCTAAATTTTGAAAGCTTACCCTTTTCTCTATTGAAATTGCTAAGAATTATTAGTAAGGGTCTTAACAATTTCATCTAAAGACATACCTAAATTTGAAAGTTGGGATTGAGCATGTATAGGTGCTTAAGGTTGTCTACTAAAATTTTTATGTAGGTGCTTTTATTGCCCTCCTTGATTTCCATGGCTAAAATTTAGAAGATCCCATATTTCCAAAACTATAATGATTTGAATAAGGGTCATATTTTAATTAAGGTTGATTAGTAAGTCCGCCTATTATATTGGCTTATTAAATTGATTCTTGTTGTAATATAGAACACATATTTGTTGGCTACGTAGAGATTCAGTTTATTCCACACACTTACATTGATTGTAATTGACTTGTAACCATTTGATGAACCAAAGCAGTTAAATATAAAATTTTATCCTTAAAGTTAACAATACTTACCTCATTCACTTACTTAACAACTCTGTCCATCTTTGTCCTGATTTGTTGAAAATTTTCAATCATATTTGATATCAATTGCATGGTCACTTATAGTATATTGTTTACCAAAGATCTTTCACTAGCTACATCTACCATACTCCTATCCATTGGTGGTAATCCTTCATAAAGTACTAAATCAAAATTTTCTCAGGAATCTGATGGTATGGGCAGCTAGAACATAATTCCTTAAACCTCTCCTAACATTCGTATGATGTTTCTTCAGTGAATTGTCTTATCCCACATATCTCCTTTTTGATATTGGTAGCTAGTGATATAAGAAAGAACTTCTCCAAAACTAAACTTCTTATTTCATTCCAAATTGTCATTCAGCCAAAGGGAAGGTAATAAAGTCAATCCTTTGCCTTAACTTTTAAGGAGAACAGAAAGGATCTAAGATTAATTTGCTCTTCTGTCAATCCTTGTGGCTGTATTCTGGAGCAATCAACATAGAATTCTTTCAAGTGTTTATGTATATCTTCACTTGTAAAACCACAAAAGATATGAAGTAAGTAAATCAAACCAGATTTTAATTTGATATCTACTTTAACATATGAAAATCTTATGCATAAAGGCTACTAATTCCAATTTGGTGCAACTAACTCCCTCAACGTTATACTATTAGGATTTATCATCATTTCTTCAATTTCTTAAAAAATAGAGCCTCCACCAATAGTTAAATATATATCTAATTTCATCTTTGGAGATGAATGAATTTTTCCTTGCTTAGTCTCTTTCCTTAAACGATATGTTGTTTTATCAATCTCTAGATTATATTACAAGTCACCTGTTTAAGAAGAACGATTCATCTAAGAAAAGAGATTAGTAGTAAACTATAAAATAAAGTAAAGAAGATAAGAAATTAAAATAGTTCCCTACCAGTGGCAACAAAATTCTAGACATGTTGTTGAAACTCTCAAAATTAATTTCCGATTCACTAAACTATTGTAATAATTGTAGAACTAGGTCAAATCCTAAGAGAACTAAATATTATGTTCTTAAATTGGAATTTAAAAAGAGCTTTATAATTAATTAAATAATAAACTACAATTAATAAGAAGTAAAAAATGAATCAACCTAGTATACAATTGAGAGATTTAATTTTACCTAACTCTAATTCAAAGGAAGGATTTCATCCAATTATAACTTTGATCATTAGTTTAAAAAGAATAAAATTTTACAACTCAGACATTTAGTTTAAAACCTATTAGGATAATCATAATAAGTATGAAATTTCCTAAATTAGTTAATTTAAACTTAACATTCAAATAAAAACTTATTGTTAATTGATTGGGTATTATAGCATTTTATATCAATTAAACGATAATAATAAGATTAATGAAAAAGATTAAATCATAAATTAAATAATTGAAATAGTTATAACTATTTAATTTAATTTTTTATTTCTCATAAGTTATATATCCAAGTACATAAATGACTTACTTGCTATTTGTATCAATCATTCATGAAAATTATAAATTAATGAACTTATAGATAGCAGTAGAATAATCAACAATGAATTAATTTATCATATCAATCAATATGAATTACTTATGAAATAGAAGAACAAGAAGTAAGAATAGTTGAATGAAAATAAAATTCAAGTTTACATCAATAACAAATTTATCATATCAATTAATATGAATTATTGTGTTTCGAAGTCTTTTACTCCCAAAATGCTTTCACAATAACTTATTTTACCGGATTGAAATCATTTTGCTGACCGATAACTCTTAATTCCTCTTAGGCCCATGACCGTGGCCTAGTGTGATAAATAAATCCGGGTCAATTATAAAAATGCCTCAAACATAACTGATTACCTCCTACTAGTTCCTTTCCACGCGCCTCAGAACGCAAGATAAACAGAGCGGTAGAAGTAGAGGACGAAATCCGAAACGTCACCGTCCCCTACCCAAAGATCCACTCCTCTAACATGTCTTCTGGTTTCAGCGGCGATGAAACCGCACCGTTCTTCGGCTTCCTCGGCGCCGCCGCGGCGCTCGTCTTCTCCTGTAACCACCACAAACTTTTTCTCATTCATCTCACAGATTTATCGTTATAATTTATGTGTTCTATATGAACTTGAGCTTTTGATGCGTTTTTATGCAATGTAAAACAAGAAGATTTAACCTCACTACGTTTCCGATTTCTTGATCTATCTGATCTCGGCGATGATTGAAGATCTTGAGTTTTTATGTAAATGCGATTCCTTGATTGGATCTCTTGGTTATACCGTGGTTTCTGGTGTCTTTTCCCTTGGATTCGCTGAGAACTTTTTCGGATAGTATCCCTTTTAGTGGAATGAGATGTTAAGGATTAATTACCTTCTTCACGATCGAAGATCACAAATTTTTGTGGACTAGCAAATTGAATTATGGGTGATTTCGAACTAGGAAATGGAGGTAATACTCAGTTTAATGTAGCTTTTTGGCGGATAGTGATATAAAGAATCCAGATATGATTGATAAATGGAGCAGTCGAGAAATTATTTATTCAATTTTAAGTTTTCTAGACCGAGAACCCTACTGTATGTTTGGCAGAACTGTTTAGTTAAACCGAAGTTTTGGTTTCAATTGAATTACCAAAACTGGGGTTTCTTAAAATAATATCTCTAGTCTTACCATCATTTTGAATACTTAAGATTCTTACCATGTATGTGTAGGTATGGGAGCTGCATATGGAACTGCTAAGAGCGGTGTTGGTGTGGCATCAATGGGTGTGATGAGGCCTGAGCTTGTGATGAAATCGATAGTGCCGGTTGTTATGGCTGGTGTGTTGGGTATATACGGATTGATTATTGCCGTTATTATTAGTACTGGGATTAACCCCAAGGCAAAGTCATATTACCTTTTTGATGGTTATGCACATCTTTCGTCGGGTCTTGCTTGTGGCCTTGCTGGTCTTTCTGCTGGAATGGCAATTGGTATTGTTGGAGATGCAGGCGTTAGGTAAAAGTGCTGACTTTTGTGTATATACATGTATGAAATGTGGGATACTCTTTCTCTGATCATTTCCTTTGTCATGATACTTATTGCTTGTCCTTTATGTGTCAACCTCTATTTGGCTGTGAATTAAAAGACCTATGAGATGTCCCATTGTCCTAGATAATTCTTTTTCATTTTGCATGCCCATGTAGAGTTCTACAAGTGCAGTTGCTTTTGGGGTCAATTGGGTGTTGATTAGAAGATATTATTGTTGGTAACTTTGGCCATTATGTCAATGACATGGCAGAGGTGGTCTTTGGAATGAAAATCCCATGGTCGACTAGTTTGGTTAAAGTTCCCTTAAATGAAGGACATGCTTCAAACTTATGATATTCACGGGGACTTTGTAGGGATATTGTAAAGGTTGCATTTAAAACCAATGTTTTATGCCCTCATATGTATCAGTAGATTTGCTATGTCATAGGGGTTGATGAACAATGTTAAAAATTGCGAATCAATGAATTGAACCCAGTGTAATCAGAAATTAGTAATTGGTGTATCCAAGGTCTACCTAAAGGAAAGAAATAAATAAATAGACCTACTAATTCCTTCGTCATTATCTGCAACCCTGAGATCAATGCTGAAGATGCCCACCTAGGGTAGAATGAAGAGCCATCATGTGTACTTGTTTTGGAATCTTGACATTGATCACTGGGATCTTCGACTTGGCTTTGAAAGTGATAGGATTGATTGATCTGGGCAAATTTATTTCCCTCTGCTTCTGTACGTATAGATGTTTTTTATGTTTTGTTCCTGCTTTCCTGTGTATGTTGGTGTATGTATATATATGTACATATGTGTGTGTGTATGTGAGAGAAAGAGAGGTGAGGCTAACAAGCCATGTGCTGTTGCAACCATGTATGAGAGGAAAGCGTAAGATCACTGAAGCAGTAGATTGTGTGAATTGCTGAAAAAGTCCTTTTGTTTTCTTTTTCAAATTTTGTGACTAACCAATGTTTTATTAAAACCTATGGCATCCTGGTATTATACTGACCCAGTATTTTATCCATGACAGAGCAAATGCTCAACAGCCAAAACTTTTTGTTGGAATGATCCTTATCCTGATTTTCGCTGAAGCTTTGGCCCTGTATGGTCTTATTGTTGGCATCATCTTGTCTTCTCGAGCTGGCCAGTCAAGGGCAGACTAAAAGGGAAGATTTGCTATTGGTATCACTTTCCATGGAAGATTTATTGTCGTCCACAGGTTGTTGATTGTGGGCCGGCGCTTTCAGTGTTCTCAGACATTCTTGTAGTGGAAGTTCCTGCGCTGCTAGGCACTAGATGGTTGATTTCTACTATTTTGTGAAGTGGGATTGAGTTTTATCTGTCAAATAAAAGCTTGTCAAGCTATCTATGTATGTTTTTATCTATTAGTGTAGTTCGTAGAACTTTTTATCTGTTGTAGAAACTTTGGATTCTTGAAACAAGTGATTGCATAAATTCTTATTGAACTTGCTCACCTTCGCCGTTTTGGATCATACAATTCCACTTTCTCTGCTTACGCCCATGAATATGAACTTTTACTTTTGGGCCTTGAGGTCTGGAACGAGAAAAGATTTGGATTCATCACCCTACCAAAATTTTAATAGTCAACTTACTGATAAAACGCGAACATAGGATGCTATATTCAAACAAAAGACCGTACTGCAAATTAGAGGCAGAGCCCATTGTATTGCATGTGTCATTCCGTGCTTTTTTGGTGTTGTGTCAAATTGTCGTTGATTTAGAAATATTTTGAACTTGTTTTCTTGTTGATCGGTTGAAACGTCTAAAAGCGCATTCTTTTTGCATGTGGAAAATAGTGTGTCTGATATGCCATCAGATCAAGCACAGGTCATTATACGGGCCACGTGTTGATATGACAACCCTGACGTTGGGGTTATCTATCTGCAAGACACCAACTTCTTGTTGCAGCAGAATACTGTTTTAGCTTCACTCGCCTATGCCCATGCACAAGAATATACACGTATGTATACCAATCCAATGGCCCATAACAAGCAGAAGAAGGTTCTCTGATACTGTTAGGCTATGGATGGATGGATGGATGCATGTGTGGTGTGAGCTTGTTAGAGGTGCATTCCCCACCAATCCCCACCCTTCTGGCTTCTGCACAAAAATGGTGGAGGAAGAAATTTTGAGTAGATTACATTGGGCCCAATTCTCATCTAAAATCCATGGCAGGTTAAAGGGCAAAACATGCAGTTGGCATTTTATTCTGGGAATCTTTCCTTTTTCCCTGATATGAGTTTGCAGGTAATAATGATTTCCCAATATATATCATGGGTGTGAATACAGCAATACTAGTCTTCGAGTTGGGTGATTCTCAAGTTTCTTGTGCATGACCAATCTGACATTGACTGTAAACCCTAACGGATTTTTACAACTCATGACAAAGGTATGTAGATATGGTTTCTCGAAGTGGTGTTCTGCGATTACTTTCAAATGTTCATCCACGCTCTAAATGGTACCACTTTGGTACAAACTGGTTTTTGACTTTGGAACCTATACTGATTGACGAGGAAATAATAAATAGGAACTGGTTTAATGGAGGAAACTCGGCCTCAAATACTCACGTATTTTTAACTCTCATACATTAGACTTTGCTATTCAAAGGCTTAAATAGTCAAAAAGAGTCAACCACTTAAGCATAATTTAAGGAACTACTACCTATTCAATCGCCACTAAATCTTAAGCAGATGCTAACCCAAGAATAATTCAACAAATTAAATAACTAATTTATTAAACACGTAACATTCCCTTCCCCTTAAAACAATCCTCTTGTCCTCAAGAGGACTTAAATGGCAGCCTAGTCAAGACCTTCGATCTCCATCTCCACATCATCGTCGCTATCTTGCAAGACAGCTCAAATAACAAATAATTTTTTACACTTGTGTCCGGGTCCATATTTATCGTTGCACTTGAAGCATAATCCCATTTTTTCCGCTCGTTTAGCTCTTCCCAAGTCAACCGCTTGACGTTATGGTTAGTCGGTGCATTTGACACAGAAAAGGGTTGTGATTGCGATATCGAATGAGTTGATGTAGAATTCGGTGCAGTAGAACCGTTCTCATGAGAAGAATTCCTTGCTTCGTACAACTTCGCAAGAGAAATTGCGTGGGACAACGTAGCGGGTCGTCCGGCTTGTACTTCAGTTCGTATGGAAGCTGTAAGCCCACTCACGAAACAGCCAACTTGTCTGGCTTGCGATAATTGCCCCACTTTAGTCAACAACTTCTCAAACTGATTTTGATAATCTTGCACAGAGCCACGTTGTTGTAATTTGGTTAATTCTCCAAAATGATCAAAGAACTGATTAGGACCATACCTTGAGTGAAGCCCTTCTTTCAGCTCAACCCAGGTGATAGTTCGCTCTTCTTGTTTAAGTAGCTGGTACCATAGTTGTGCATCTCCTTCTAGATGAAAGGATGCTAACGAAACTCTATCGGCCTCTGGAGTATCATGGAATTGAAAGAATTGTTCAGCTCTACATAGCCAACTTGTAGGATCTTCTTGTCCATTAAAACGGGGAAAATCCAGCTTAACCAGTTTAGGAGCATATGACGAGCTAACCCCAAAACCAGCAGACTTCCCTCTTGATTCAGAAGCTCGTGCATCAGATTCAACTCCCTTACCGTTAGAGGATTGGGTAGTTAGTTGATCCATCCGAGCATTGAGTTGAGAGAAAAGCTCTTCTAAACGTTTAGCAATGCCCTCTTGACCACTCGAAAGAGACTGGACTGAATGTTCAAGCTGCTCCACTCTCTGGTCCATGCCAATGCTCTTATACCACTTTGGTACAAACTGCCGTTTATCTTTTGGACCTATTCTGCTCAACAAGAAATAATAGAATTTGGTTTGATAGAGGAAACCAAGACCTCAACGCTATGACACGCTTCTTAGGAATTTTCAGCATACGCTGAGCTTATTATTCATTAACTATAAATAGCCAAAAACAAATCCTAACAGATCTACTAAAAAGGAGCTAACATCCCACAACTAAATAGATTAATAGAAATTCCAGGAAACACACACTTGTCATTTGACTAATTCAAAACTAAACAGCTGTCCAACAAGCACTAAGGATACTAACATATGACACATGATAACAAATCTGTGTTAAACTTTGGCTATTGATTGAATATATGTGAATAATTATATGAGTCAGTCATCACGTTTTCGTCTGTTATATTGCACTTGTCTTTTATATCTCTGTGAATATCTGTTATATCTCTGTGAATCCACGAAAGCATAATTTATGAGTGTTTTTCAAATTGCCAACGTCATTGTTAAAGAATGCATGAAAAATGAAAATGCTCATACTGCGTTGGTAATATTTCATTCATATGGAGTCTGCAAAGTGTGGTTGTTAGATTTTTTGGATTCAAAGTTTTAGTTGTTATAGTTTTTCTTCTTACGTTGTTCCCTAAACAAGAAGCCAAAGAGAGTAGTAACGAGATGGAAGAAAAGAAGAACAAAAGAAGTAACGAAAAAAATGCAGATAAACGTAGCAGAGAAGAAGAGACTTCTGGTTATTCAATAATACATGTGCACAGTAAAGGCACTTGCTTCTTCTTGCATATAGAATACATGTGCACAATATTATTACCATTGATGGCTATAATAACACAAAATTACTTGGCAAATGGTTTTGTCTGTTTCGTGTATATATATATATATATGCAAATATTATATACATTTGTGGCATGACCACTTATGGCTATAAAGAATGATAGATATAATATAAAGAATTAGAAATTAGTTTTTTCTAATTTACACTAATTAATTAAGTTAGTCAAATTAGTTTCTAATTAACATTAAATGTATTAAAAAAATAGTTTTTTTAATACAAGAAAACTAATTTGTTTAGTTAAAATTAAAAAGGGGTTTCATTAGAAATTAGTTTCTAATTAAACCAAAATAAATTGATTAGTTCAGTTATACTTTAAATTAGAAATATGTTTCTAATTCTCTTTGAATTATTCATATTTTGAATATTAGAAATAAGTTTCTAATTAATTAGAAATTAATAGCATAATTTGAATAGTTCAATAAATTGCTAAAATGATTAGATTATTTCCATAATATAAGAATTAATTCGCTATGTGTTAGCTAAAATAATTTGTTTATTTTGTGTCCTGAAAATTTGTTTTTTCAGAAAAATGCCTATTATTAAGCAAACGCCTAAACTTATTCAATGTGAGGCACAAAAGAGATGAATTGGCAGCATGTATGTACAGTTAGTCAACAAGTGTTTAATGCCTGGAGATGGTGTAACACAACATGTTATTTTAGTTAATAACATGATGCAAGAGTTATATTTTGGAGGTTGCCTAGCTTACGCAAATGTTGAATTAAAGTACATGACTTTGCTTGCGACATTACCTCATCCTCAAGGCGAGCTGTTACGAATGCTCTGGAATAATATGCCTAACAAGAAGACTTATAATTTGTTAGTGACGACATTTATTAAAGAAATGAATAGAAGAGAGTTGATTAGGACTTTATATCCTTTAGGTCTTCCAATGGAAATAGTAAAAGCTATTGTACATCGAGCTTCGCGAACTGTGTCACGCGAACTTATGCACTCATTTCCTCATAGGGTTCGTTACCTATATAAAGTTAGTAGATTGTAGCGCATGTAATACAATATGTTGTTTTATAAGAACAAAGTTTTAATATTTATGTAATTTGTTTACATGAATTTTATATAGGAATTCGTCTAGAGTAAAGTAATTAGGATTCGATTGTTGTATGAATGATGATTGA
>JANZLC010000202.1:35231400-35242066 GCA_026413385.1 Erythroxylum gracilipes
CTTGCTATTCAAAGGCTTAAATAGTCAAAAAGAGCCAACCACTTAAGCATAATTTAAGGAACTACTACCTATTCAATCGCCACTAAATCCTAAGCAGATGCTAACCCAAGAATAATTCAACAAATTAAATAACTAATTTATTAGACACGTAACAAGATCGGGTCGAAATATGATATCAAAAGTAGCGAAATAATTATAATTTTTCAAAAGTTAAAGATCTATAAAATTCTATAAAATTATTAACACATAAGGCATTAAAAAGTGTGAATTTTAATTCGTATTTTATTTTGAAGCTTGATTATTTTCTTGTCATATTTTTCAAATCATTTTCAAAGCTAGTTCATTTCAATCACCATAGTCGCATAAGTATTTCACCTTTAATAATATCCACAAAACGAGTTAGAAGAACCCTACAACGATTGCAGAGAGGTTAGGCAAGAAAGCTTACGCCTATTTGTAATAGGTTCTGAACATTTTAGTAATTTAATTATAATTAAAATTAAAATTAAATTAGAATTACAAGTAATTCTAATTAAATATTAACTATAGCCAAATAAAATATAATATCTCGTATTGATTCTTATTTATTAAACATCTCATATTTAATCATAAAGTTTCTCAAACTTTAAAATAAAGTCCAGCTGGAAGTATCTTTGCTCTTGTCAACTTGTTCTTTATGTGTGACTCATTAAGTTCCTAAATATGTCGATAATTGATACAAATTATAACTTAAATCATATTTAAGATTAAATAAATTAAACACTTTTAATTTATCTTTAATTCTCTAATTAAATAATTTAAATTTATAAACCAAGATTAGTGTCTAGCAACACATCATAACCACTTAAATATAATTATATGGAATGATTTTTTTATATAATTCAGTCATTTCATCATATAATGTTCCAATTAAAAATAGAGCATAAAATTAATGTCTACTATATTTTGAGTCCAATCATACTAGTTTTTCACCTTAGCTATTAATTTAATTAATAATCTTTGTAAACTATTTACAAAACATGATTTCACCACGGCTAAAGATTTTCTGAATTAATCTTTTGAGAATAATGAAACATTCTCCCCAGGGGCGTAGCTACTGGGCCCCCCAAAATTTTAAAAAAAGTTAAATTTTTTAATTTTTAATTTTTTTTATATAAAAATAGAGTTGTTTCGGGTTTGGGCCCCCCAAGATTTTTTAAAAAAAAAATTTGGGCCCCCTATATGCAGTGTCTGGCTACGTCCCTGATTCTCCCTAATTACTTTAGGGTGATAAATCATATCTTGATCACTCAACTACCTCCATATAGTTCATGCTTTATCCAATTATTAAGACTGAACTTTCCTTGATTAAAATAGGTCATAATTAGTATCAAAACATAGAAATCCCTATACATGATAACTTTGGAAACCTTAAGTCAAATGATCACTTATATAATCATCACAATGAGAAATTTTTATATATATACAATTAACGTTCCAAATAGATTTCTCATATGAGGTTAGTTCAGTGAGTTTGTTCTCTAATAAGCACTCATACTTTTGTTTAAGTATTTCCATGCTTTAGTTTATGAGATTGACTACTTCGTTTGTAAGGAAATACATAACATATGCTAATCTTTTTACATTATATTAATATCCAGTCTATGAACAATGATCATGAATAATTTAGAGATAACACATAAACGCAATATAAATACCATAATTATAATCTCATCATAATTTCATTTACAATGTAATTATCTTATAAACTTTATCATATACATCTAAATATGTACAAGATAAAAATGTCTTTAAATTAATTTGTCAATAAATTATAGCCAATCGATTGGCTCTAGGGCATAAATCAACAATCTTCTACTTGCACTAAGACAGTCGTTTAAGTATTATATGCTATATCACCTTATGACAATCATGCTAATGCTGAAAAAGTAGCTTAATGAGAGAATTCTACAAGATTCTCTATAATGAGCACTTACTTAAATCTTACAACTTTCATCTTAATTATCATCATAATTAAGAAAAAAGATCTAAATACATACTTAGATCTTTAATGAAAAATTGGCTTTTTTTGCATGCCTAATGGCTCTAATGTTCCATAGAATATTACTATCTTAAATAATGGAAGAAACTATATCAAGTTAATTAAAGAACTTATTGATCTAATTAATCATCTCTACTAAATGAAAAATATATTATGGCTTAATCAGCAACCATTGCTACATTGGAACCTTTCCAATCTTAAAATGATATTGTTCTTCTTGAGAATACCCACATATGAGTGTCCTACATCGAAGAAAGAGGAGAAAGAAGACTAACATAAAGCTTAGTGGGCTACTCCACCTATTGCTAATTGGTTTTAGGATAAAATCTGGGCTTGTGTGTGATTTAACTTTCCTCGTGTGGACCTGTAAGCTCATTACAAATTTAACATGGCATCAAAGCCAATAAAGATCTTAGCTTATTGTTTACCCTGGAAGGGGCCTATCATTTAGGCAACTGGAAAAGGATTTGAAGTCGACCTGGAACAAATAGTCCAGCAGTATTGTTTGCCCCAAAAGAGGGCTTATTTGACCTCAATCAAAAGTCTAGCCTTGATAAGGATTGTTTATGTACCTCTTTAAATTGCACAAGTAAAAAGGGATTCAAATGTGAGGGGGAATGTTAAGAATACTCATAAGTAAGTTTCTCACATCGAAGAAAGAGGAGAAAGAAGACTAAAATATAGGCTCAATGAGCTATGCCACCTATTGCCAATTGGTTTTAGGATAGAACCTCACTTGGGTTTGTATGTGGTATAACTTTCCTCCTCATGTGGGTCGGTAGTCCCATTGTAAATTTAATAGTTCTCAGTTAAGATTTACTTTTTAAAGTTTAATATCCATATAACCTTGACTCAATTATCAACTTATATATAGAATAATGGATATCTTTAACACTTCACAAGTATCAAACATCTCAAATACTAAACATCTTTAGTACATTATCTATGTACTTGGACTTAGAAGGTATAAACAACTTCTAATCTATCTCTATAGATCTAATTCCTATAATTAAGTTATTACCTTTTCATATCCAACAATAGTTGTTTTTAGATAATTATATTTTCAATAATTGAAAAATATAATTTTATTGAAAATATAATTATTGTTCTTTGTGAGCAATATGTATCTACAAACTCCAACATAAAGAGGATAACTATACTCCCACTAACATTTTTGTAGACATGATAAATTAGTAATTATCTCCAAAACAAACTCTTTGAATTCATCATAAAAGTGAATCTTTCAATGTCTCATAACTTTTTAACTATACGTCAAATGTATCAACAAAGGCACTAGTTCTAATTGGATGTACTATCATAAGATTTGAACTTTTCAAATTTCATCTTACTC
The DNA here is from genome assembly GCA_026413385.1 of Erythroxylum gracilipes. Lineage (NCBI taxonomy): Eukaryota > Viridiplantae > Streptophyta > Magnoliopsida > Malpighiales > Erythroxylaceae > Erythroxylum > Erythroxylum gracilipes. Next base: position 35,234,793 of record JANZLC010000202.1, read on the forward strand.
TCATTACTTATCTTGAAAACCATTCTTCTATAAGTACACATTGAAACAAACAATTTATTCAACAGATCTATAAGATTATATCTAACCTATTGGACATCTCATAACCTTTTATTATACTAAACTTAAAGGATAATACATACTTAAACTAAGCATCATATCTTTAAATCATTAACTTTCACTCTTTCAAATACTTAGCATTTCATAAAATCTTACTAATTGGTTTAATTAGAACTATTGAAGGTAAGTCGTTATACTAGGCATAACTATAGAAGAAATAATGTTGTATGATACAATATCTCATATTGTATTTTCCTCTTTACATGAATCCATACTCTTGTGGAATTTATTGTAAAGGTATTAACCAGATAATCTCATCCTTATAGATAACTGAAAATTTAAAACTCACCAAATCAATCTCATCAAAGTGCGTTAGCATTCTCAATGATTAATTTCTACTTAGATTTAAACAATTTAAACTGTTCAAAATTTTAAATCATTATTTTAGTTAATACATATGACTACATAACATAAAGTCATTAGTAATCTAACGAAATATAAACATTATCCTTTTATGAATAGTTATTCAATACCGTCATTATCTTTTTATTAAAGGTTGATTTGGTTATTCTTCAACTTAATAATTTTCATAAGTTTCATCGATTCATAATCAAAAAGATACATATATTCTTGTATGTAACTTTATGATTCTTATCATATTGATTTAACTAACATGGCATAAAAGGATAATCTCGGTTATCCAACTTTGTATTCTTGTCACTTATGTTAAACATAAGTCTCCTTTGATCCAATTTTATATGATCCAATACATATAAACTATTTATATAAAATTGGATCAACTACTTTTTGCTCAACAATATATTCTTATCATACTTTGAACATTATAGTAATGTTGAATATGAATTCAGTATTAAATATTCAAAAACATGAATTAGAAACACATATGATCTCTATCATATTACGTATAGGCAAGAAAAGTCATGCAATCATTTTCTTCTTATGATAACTATTATCATACTATAACAAAGCCTTTAATTGATGTCCATATTTATGCTTTTAGTAGGCTAAATTAAAAAAAAAACAATTCTATCAAAGTACTATACCTTTCAGCTCTATTTAATGCAACCTCTTATATCTTGCTATCACGATGTTGACATACATCTTACATGTTGTCATCAAAGTCTTGAGACATTATTCAACTCAAAATGTCAATCCATTTTGTCATTTATATGATTTTGACATATCTCTAAAACTTTAACTCTAAATCTTTGATAAGGATTACTAGCAAAATTATATAATGGACATATAACTTTCTTTTCTAACTTTGAGAACTCTTCTCAAACATAATTCTATGTCCAGGAAATTTGATTCATTAACTTAGTATCAACTATATTAAACAAGGTAAACTTCACTCACAACAAAAAAAGTTTTAAAAAAATTAATTATATGTCATGCTACCAAATGAGATTACGACTTTAATCATGTATTTGGTTACTCTCACTATTTTATTCGAAATAGTAATCTTCGTTAATATTTGGAAATATCACTATATATCTTTCCAGTGGGCTACGATCTCATTCAAATTTAGCTAATCTTGAGTTTGCTCAATAAACCAACTAAACTTAAATTAGGTAGAAAACAACTTTATCAATTACATCTCACATGACTCTTAGATTCCTTAGGTGATAAATCTTGTCAAAACATATCTTATATACAACATTGCCGCCAAATTCATGTGATCATAAGTTTGCTCATTTAGATCACACAAATTTAGGTAAATAAAATCACTGTTTATTCTTATAATAATAGAAGGCAAAAAACGTGTTCAAAACATGTCCTTAATATTTTTAACGAATGATTTAATTTTATGCATCCCATCAAATAGAAAATTGCTTGTAATCAGACTTGTAAAACATACAATCCAATATGCATAAAAAATCAAACATATATTCAAATATGTAACTTATGCACTCATAATAAAATCATATGCATAAAATATCGAGCTTTTTTTATTTTAATTAATGATCTTCTTAATCTAAAATAATATTTTCAACTCCTTGAAAAAATTAAATTAGATTATACTCATTAATTCCTAGATAAACTAAATTCCTATTTCAAATAGAAAATTGATTTGATTTGAAAACAATTTTCTTTTTTTTTGACTGATTTGAAAACAATTTTCAAATCTAATTGTAAACTATTTCTAATTTTCTTGACTCCTTTAACAAAATTTATTGAAAACAATTTTCAATAAATTATACTTCTTACTTATTGTAATTTAGAAAAAGTTCTTTTTCAAAATTTAACAAGTAAAACATTCTAATCCTATTAGAAAATTATTTCTAATCTAACTAGAAATTATTTTCCTTAATTAGAAAACTATTTTCTAATATTAAAAGGAAACTACTTTCAAAATTAAATAAAACACTCTTAAATTTAATTTAAAAAGTCCTTTACGTTATTTATTTGAGATTAATTTCTTAATTAATTAGGAAATTTTTCTTTAATAAATTAGAAAACTATTTTAAAAAATATTAAGAAAGTTCATTTTTCTTAATTAGTAAATAAAAACACTTTTCACAATATAATCAAGAAAAATACTTTTTCTAATAAATCAAGAAACTTATTATTCATAATAAAAGAAACAATTTCTAAATAAATTGAATAATGATTCTCTATAAAACAAAATTATAAATTTAATTTATCACAATCAAATTGAAATCAATAAATTTAATTAAGAAACACATTTCTTAATTACTTAAGAAAATAATTTTCTTAATTTTAAAGAGTCTAATTAATTAATTTCAATCTAATTGAAACTAATTAATTCTAATTTTAGAAATTATTTTTTCAAAAATAAATTAGGAATTAATAAATTATTAATCTTAATCATATTAAAAAATAATTGTTTTAATTTTAGAATTGAATTTTGATTTTAGGACAATTTTAATAATATTGTTTCTAAATATATCTTGAAATACTCTATTCCAAATTAAAGATAACTTTATATATCTTTGAATAACTTTAATCCAATAGATAATTCCAACACTAGATAAGTTTATCTTTATTTCCAAACAACTCTTGTTATAGGTCATAGGTCAAGAATATCCCATTAAAATAGTCTTATCCTCGTTACCAAACACCCCTTATTCTAGTCCTAGAATAAGCCTATTCGGACCTAGGATAAGATTTTCTATGTAGCCAAACACACCTCTTCTTCCATGAGAAACATTAGAATCATAAAGATAAAACCCTAGTTTCTTTAACATGTTGCTGCCGTCGCCAGCCTTCTCCAAGGCCGTTGTCACTGCCGCTGCCGCCAGCTGGTAAGCCACCACCATCTCCATGGCTGATCAATGTGAACCGTCACCACCCTTATAACTTCCAGCCATTGCTCACCAGCCGACTTTCACACCTCTATGTTACAGCTACAGGTGCCTGGAGATTCTACCGCGTTTGCCACCAGCCAATGTCGCCCCAACAATCGTCAGCTACAGAAGTTTCTGTGGCCTGCTGCCTTGTGGAGCCACCGCATCTGTCATTCATTGCAATGCACGTGGTGTGTCGACACTTAGCCGTGATATTTGTACGACAGGGTTTTATGCTGCGGCAACATCTCCACTTTCCTCCGAAAATATTCAAGCCAAGACAAACAGTCCGCAACATCCAATTGATTATTTTTTTGACCGACAACCAAAATTTTAACACCCTCAAACTTCGATGACAACTTCACAATCACAAATCGCCATCATTGCTCCTGTTTCCAGGTTTTCTGCGTCACAACCAGTCTACACTAGTTTTTCAGTCGCGGATAACTTCCAATACCATCAACGTGGAATTAGCTTCAACAAGTTTTCAGTAGGCACAAACTTGGTGTTTTCCAATAGCCACAAACAACGTGTTTTTAATAAATTATGGGCTTATTGTTTACAGATGTCTAATGTTCAATAAAAATGTTTCATATATGGTTTAATAGGTAAACAATTTCAATTCAATTTTAAATTGAATTATAGGGTTTAAAAATTCCAACCTAAACTTTTCATATTAAAATTAATTAGATATATTCTAATTTTAAGATTTGTGATTTTAATTTCATAATTAAAGATCAATAATAATCAAAATTTTAATCAAATCATATATTTAAAGTTGACTTTGATACTACTATTGGGAATTGAGCCGAGATCCGATCTCACACACAGCAGAATAATTACAAAACTTGTTCGTATTCTACGGTTTGATCATTTTCTTGTTGTATCCCTCAAACAGTTTTAAAACCGATTCATCTTAACCACCGTAACAGTATAAACGTCTCATGACGTTTAATAATAGCTATAGAATAAGTTAAGAAAACTCTATAACTGTTACAAAGAGTGTTAGGCAAGGAGTGTTAACTTCATTAGAGCTTACGTCTACTTATAATAAATTTTGGACATTTTAGTAATTTAATTGAAATTAAATTCCAATTTCAATTTCAATTAAACTTTAATAAGAATTACAAATAAATTTAATTAAATACCAATTATGCCCAAATAAAATTTAATATTTTATATTGATCTTTGTCATTAAGTATCTCATATTTAATCAAAAAATTTCTCAAATTTTACAATTAAGTCTAACTAGACTAAAAATATCTTTGCTCTCTTCGCCCCGTTCTTTATATATGACCCATTACGTTTCCAAATATGTTAGCAATTGATATAACCCTAAATCATATTTAGGATTAGATAAGTTAAACTCATTTAATTTATCTTTAATTCTCTAATTAAATAATTTCTATCCATAAATTAAGGTTAACGTCTAACAACATATTATGACTACCTAAATATTTAAGTATTTCAAATTAGGTTTGACTAACCTTTGCATGCATGATTTTTTGTATAATTCAATCATTTCATGGTACAATATTCCAAATAGGCATAGAACATGAAAATAATATCTACTCTATTTTGAGTTTAATCGAATTAGTTCTCTGTCATTAATTATTGTTTTAAGTAATGACATTTGTAAACTATTTACAAAACGTCATTTCAACTTGATCAAGAATTTTTTGTATTAATAATTGTTGGACCCCGAATTTTTAGTGAAAATTAAAAATATTAAAATAAAATGAAATGAGTGTTTTTGTATATAAATTGTGTTATAGATGAATTTGGGCTTTAAGAAAATCAATGAGAACAAGAATCAATTCGTTTTGATGGCTTTGACATTCGAGTCAGTTTGTTTGGGTTATGAAAGTTTAAGTGAATGAGTTTATTGAATTGGAAGTTGAAATTAAGAAATAAAGAGAAAAGGTGTAAAAGAAGTTGTTAAATTAGGAAAGTTTGACTTTTTGGAGTAGAAAGTTGACTTTTTGATTTGGTTAGAATTTGAGAAAATGCTCTTCATGAAAATTGTAGCTTTTGTTGAAAGCTTTTTGTGGCCATAAGGTATGCTATTTTTCGATGTCGGGATTGAGAGATATGATTTTCCGAAGATAAGGTTCTTTTGCTTTGTTTTTTAAAATGCTATTAAGTATAGATTTGTGTGTTCTACGCTTCGAGGTCGCTCGTCGTATAGATTTAGTCTAAATTGGAGTAAGTGGTCTACATAAAAGTTTTAGATAATGTTTTTATCTTTCCATTGATGTAAAGTATGCAATTTTTCGATATCGGGATTAGGAGTTATGATCGATTGAAATTTGTAAGTTGTTTAGGACTAATTGATAAGGACAGAATTTTTGAGTGAATTTTTGACTTCCATAGAGGCCAAATTGATTTTTCTAGCCTTCAGAGAAGTTGTAGAGCTTCCTTTGATCTTTTATTGACACCAAATTTGTCAAATTCCGAGTTCGGGATCAAGAGTTATGATTTTTGGAAAATTCGTTCAGTTCTTTTGCTTTTGATCCGACCCTTGTTCAATCTTTTGTTTATAAATTTTCCGTCCGACATCCGATTGATTCGATTTTTAAAGCGTTGAATTTCTACGACAATTAATTTCATTTTCATGAGAAATTATGATTTTTTTAGTAGATTAGCTGGAAAGATATTGATTGAACCAAAGTAAGAGGTTTTGAGTTGGATAATTTTCTAAATATGGTTCGGTATTTTGCGAAATTCGGAAGCTGTAGAGATCCGATTGAGTTGATTCTTTAATACAAATGACATTGAGACATGGGGATACAAATCATGTGAAGGGATCTAAATTCAATTTCATCCCTAAGATAGTCAATTTCTGAATTGAAGTTAGGTTTTGAATTCAGTCTCAGTTTTGTGATGGTCTAATAGTATGTTAGTCATAACTCCTCCGTTTCTAGATTGATTTGAGCTTTTTTGGTGTCGTTGGAAACTTGAGACATAGAGGAACATTTTTGTACAAAGAAGTTTTGTCAAATTATTTCGTTTGCCCACTCAAAATTAGGAAGCAAGATGGCTGTTTTTAAAATGAAATGTGCAGGGGCAGATTTGGAACATCACTTAAAGGGGTATGTTTTAAGGCTATCATTGAGGGGCAGCATGGTCTTTTGTCACTCAATTAATGAGAGGCTTATGAGCTGTCGTTTTAGAGACAGCAGAATCACGACAATGAGCAGCAAAAAGAAGAAAGAAAATGATAGAGAGGGAGAGAGGAGAGAGCCATTCGGTGAAGCAAAGGAGAAAGGAAGAAGAAGGTTAAGCTAAGTTCGGTTTCCTACATGTTTTTAGAGGGGTTTTTGCAGCTTCTTCAAGAGGGAAAGGAGAGAAGAAGATGAAAGCTCCATTTTGACCAAGAAATTAGAAAATGGTGGAAGAAGATGAAGGTAAGTGATGATCTTAAGATTTGAATTTTTTTTTTTAGTGAGATGTTGGTTGATTTGGCTTAAGATTGATATGGATTTGGGGTTCCTATGATTGATTGAAGTGATTAAGCTATGATGATGGTTAATTTTGGATATTAATGGATTAGGGTTTTTGTCTTAAATTTGGAAATCTTGAAAATTCGGAAGTTGTTTGATTTAGATAGCTTAAATACATGAGGGATTAGTGTTTTCTAAGCTCAATTTGAGTGATTATGATTTTTATGATGATTAAGTTTGGGTTAATTGGTTTAGGTAAATTTCAATTGGAAGAGGAAAAGAAGTAATGGTCAAATTGATGATTGGGACAAGCTTCTAGTGTCGATTCGAGGTGGGTAGTATGTTTATTTATTGTGTTTTAAGCTAACCATGTGTTTTTAAAAATTCAAGAAGCAAATTTTTGATAAATTAATGTTTATATAAATGTTTGAAAAATATGATTTTC
>JANZLC010000202.1:35242166-35258505 GCA_026413385.1 Erythroxylum gracilipes
TTCTTAACCAATTCTATATATTTTATTATTATCAAAACATAAGTAGGATTAATTTGTCAACCACCATTGGTCCAACAGATTTCTTATATAAGGTCAGTTTAATGAACATGTTCTCTAACAAGTGATCACATGTTTGTTTAAGTATCTCTATATTTTAGTCTATAAAATCGATTGCTTCCTTCATAAGGAAAAATATAATATGTTCTAGTCTTTTTACGTTTTATTTGAGTTTTAATATAACAATGACTAGGAAAAATTTAAGGATAATGTATAAAATGTAATATGAATCTCATAATTATAATCTCATCATAATTTCATTTGTAATATATAATTATCTCATGGACTTTATCATACCCATCTAAGTATGTACAAAATAAAGAATGTCTTTAAATTATTTTGTTACTAAACTATAATCAAGCGATTGACTCTAGGGTATAATCCAACACAAAATTTTGCAGAATACTCTTGCAACGGATGTGGTATGATCCATTCTACATAGAAACAAATTCTTTTAAAAACTAGCAAAATGATAAATATTTTTTTGATGTTTATTTCTTCGGATTATGAAACAAACATGGAAACTGGAAAAGACCGCATATATAAGGGAACCACTGAGCTACCCCATAAAGCCTTACAAGGTAACGGTGAAATAATACTCAAATATATCCCTGCACCAGAAGCTCATTTTCATTTGGACCCTGAATCACACACACTAAGCCCACAGGGGAACCCACTTCAAGTTGTTCTCCTTGTAGTTCTCCTCCGAAATTATTTTTTTGAGACTCGAACTTGCGACGTTGGACAAGTCCAGGTTGAACGTAATGACTTTGATAATAGTGAGCTACCCTATAAGGCCTTACAAGGTAACGGTGAAATATTCCCCAAATATTCCTGGTATATGGAGCTAGAATAGGTCATGTAGAGATGATAAGAAGCTAAGCACAGGATTCCAATTACCAAGTTGGGTGTACAAAGTGAAGTGGTCCAGAGCATGAACACAGCCATTACCACTGCCACACCTGCTTGCTTCCTGACGTGGCGTATTGTTGATTGGAAGGCTCCAAAGTCCAAAGTCCAAAGAGAGGGGTCTCTCTCATGCTCAGAATCAAGAAAAGCCACGTCGGGAGTTTTTGGCGCTTCCTTAGAGTGCATCACGTGTTTCATGTATCAAATGGTTATAATGCACCTCCTTTGCCTCTTTTTCTTCGGATAATTATAGAGCATCTGAGCATGGCCCTAAATCCATAGGGTTGCTTTCCTTTTTTGTGGTTGGCATCACTCATTACAAGGGACTATAGCAGAGCTTGGTGGATAAAAAAGAGGACTCAAATTTTGTGTTCCAGTTTCTAAAATAAGTAAATTTAAAATGACCTCGTTTTGAAGCATATAGGAAAAAAGAAAGGACGGGCTTTTACCGGCAAGGCAATTTCAATCAACTTCCTCTGCATGTTGCTGCGAAAAGATGAGTATGACAGAAGCATTCATGTTGATTAACTAACCAAGGAGATAAGGAACATTAAAAACACGTTACCCGGAACAGTATCTATATTTTTCATGAACGGTTTCCAAGGTAGGCAGGTCAATTAAAATTTAAAACGGCTTTTACTTAGTGAGTGAGAGAAACTCACCCCACATTCGCATATAACCAAATCCTTTGTTTTCATCTCCTTCTGCGCTCTGCACATGAGAAGTGGGGAAGCTGTTTTCAGTTTTTTTTTTTTTTTCTCAGCCTCTTTTGTCTCTTTGCAATCCACAAGACCCCGCGCGCGCATACTTCAACACATACCTATCAACAAAAGGAGAAACAGAGATAATGAAAACTATATCATAACTATGTATATCCATTTATATTTTTTTCCTTCCATAATCCATAGGACCTTTTTGTAAACACTTATCAATTATTTCAATTAACATTCTACACACTTTAATTAAATTGATATATAAATAATAAAAAGAAATTAAGAATATTTAAATTAAAAGTGGGGATAGCAATATCGGTTCGAGTCAGGACTTGATTTGAACTTCTTGTTACGAGGCTGACGTTGATTGTATGCCTTCTTTTGTTTTTATTTAAAAAACATGGAACATGCATATGTTAATGTAAATGTTAGCAGCCGCTTTGTTATCCCATTACCAATCTTTTCGTTTTCGAGACCCCCAAAAGGTGAGTCGGGAATATTAACAGGGACAATTGCTGCTGCCTGTCCCCTGTAAAAATGTCCCACCGAAAATCAAGGAAACTATTTATTTTATTATCATTTATCCCCGTTCAGCTGCCGTTACCCCACTATTCGCGGGTCTTAGGTAAAACTTGTGCACGCTCTATCTACCCACTAAAACAATTAGCTTGTCAACAATATCAAGAAACAAGGGTCAATTTTGACGTCTAGTGCTAAATCTAATCCAGCTCCTGATTTTTTTATTAATCTTTTGTTGTTATTTCATTCATGCAATATTACTGGCAGATAATTTTATACAAATAAAATGATAAGATCAAGTACTCATGTTAATGATCATATTATAAATCATATTTTTCATGTACTAATTTTTTTCTTATTGTTACCTAAAAATCATTCATATTTTTCTCCGTGCTGACAACATGATTATTGTGATTCCAATTGGCTGCATGTCTACTTACGCGACGATTTATAATTGGATATTTTATTATGCTGAGGTCCTCTCCTACTTCGTAAAAGACTAAGAAGTAGATGACTGTGTCTTGTTCCTCGACAAAAGTTGAATATCATTCCATGGCTTTTATGTGTCACTAAAGGCCTTTTTGGCCAGTCTTTGTGTGTTTCATCGTCAATTGATACATTTGTTCTGTGACAATCAAACCACTCTTCATATCACAGCTAACTCGTTTTTCATGAATGTATCAAACATATCGACATTGGTTACCTCTATGTTAAAGAATAACTCAAGCAGGCCATATTGTTACTGCTCATTTTCGAACCAAGTTCTAACATGAAGACGTTTTCACTAATGCATTAAGCCACACGCAATTTCAGTTTCTCTTATACAAGTTGGGCATTCGTAATCCTCATATACTAACTTGACGAGGAGTATTGAGAATATTTGTTGTAACTTAGCTGTAAATAGAATATTTTCTGTAGTTGTAAATATATCAAGTTGTAATTACGTGATTTAGTTGCCTCTGTAATTGCCTATTAATATGGGCTATCATATGGGAGAGAGCAAGATTTTTTTTATTCCAAATTTAAAAATGTCTATCTTGTGCTTCTGTACTAAGATTGTCTTTTTTGGACACTTATCCTTTAGTGTTAATTAAAAGAAATATTAAAATTTACTCAATTTTTAATTATACTTTAAATTTTAAAAAATGATAATTAAATACTTCAACTTTTAATTTATTTCTGTTACCACGTTAGATCTATTTTTAGACACCTATAATAATAGGTAGGATTAGATGTATATGTCCGAATTTTGCTAAAATGTCTTCAAACTCTTCAGGCCTATTAATCCCCTTCTCTTGAATCATTGAATCTCCGAAGTCATTTCGTGGATCCAATAAAAATGTTACTACTGTAAAACTCTCCAACCCCATCATCGATGCTTTTTCTTTTTTTGTTTTCTTCTTCCTTGGCTTTTCTCATATCTTTAATAGGTTTCACTTTGCAAATTTTTGTTGTTCTTGGGGAGTGAACTTTGACTTCGCTACTCTCCTTTGGCCTTTTGCTCTGTAATTCCCTACTTATGTAACATATATTTTCTTTGCTTCTCACTCCTTAACTTCAATTCCTCTATCTTCACCACTTTCAGTTTTTACCACACACAAATCAAGTTTTTTGAAGAAAGATCTCCACATTCCATTGCATTAGCAAAAGTAGAGCTCGCGTCAATCTCCATTGGGTGAGTTCATTAGAGAGCGTTGGCAATTTTCCCTTGAATAATAATAAGATGGAAACTCATGCTCGCAGGGCGTAGCTCAGTTGGTTCCGAAAAGACAGATTTGCTCCAAGGTGTAAGGTTCGAATCTCACGGTTTGCAGTGTGGGAGCAACATTCTTGAGCCCCTTGTGGGCTTTGAGGTTGGCCTCCTTGTAGGCCTGTGGGTTGCTCACCTCCCCCTTATCGGGCCGTTGAGTACCTGATTTACATCCTCTCAGTTGCTTCGTCGGGCCGAGGTGTAGGGACCCTTTAGGTTGGGAATTCAACCTTTTTTGCTCCAAGATGGAAACTCATAATCCTTCTTCTCCAGTAACTCTCTAGTTATGATAGTTTCATGGAAGTTGTATGGATTATACGTAAATGAGCAAACATCTAATTCTTAAATTCAAATGGTTTAGGGTTTCTTGTTTCAAAATTTTTTGTTTTACTCAATATTAATTAATTATTTAAACAAAAATTTGACATGTACATCATATTTCACCTATTATCTTGCATGTTTAAAAATAGATCTGACATAGCTTGTCATATCAGCTCCATTAACTGAAATACTAACGTTAAGCTAATTTTGTTAAAATTAGAAGTTTAAATATTTAATTGTCACTTTTTAAATTTATGTTATAATCGCAAAGTTCAGTAAAGTTTAAGATTTTTGTGTAATTGACCTTAACCTTTATTATCTTTCTAACTAAATTTTAAAAGGAATAGCAACCTTAAGTAATTCACAATTAAAAAAATGTTAATAAATAATAATTGAAACAAATTAATTATTTTAAATCCAAAAATTTTGAATACAAGCAATTATATCGTTCATATAATTATATTTGATATTTATAAACATGGTTTTAAAATAAAATATGAGATCTTTTATATAAGCAATTATTGCTTGACTATCACAATTGATTAATTCTGGATCATATTATCTTTTAATGTAGCAGCCCAAACTATTCGCCCATAGATATTGTCCGCTTTGGGTTGTCCCTAGAGTCAAACCCCTCACGGTTTTGCTCTTCCCATCCTAAAAAAAATGTGTTTTAGAGGGAGAGACATCCATATCCTTATAAGATGTATTTTGTTCTCTTCTCCAACCGATATGAGATCTCATAATCCACCCCTTTAGGACCCAGCGTCCTATGCTAACACATCAGGTCGAGAACTGGCTTTGATACTATTTGTAATAGCCTAGACCACCCACCCATAGATATTATCCACTTTGGGTTGTCCCTTGGGTCAAATCCTTCACAGTTTTACTCTTCTCAAACCTGAAAAAACGTGTCTTAGGAGGAGAGGTATTCATACCCTTATAAGGCGTACTTCGTTCCTCTCTCCAACCAATGTGGGATCTCACAATCCACTTCCTCTTAGGGCCCAGTGTCTTCGCTGGCACAACGGGTTGAAAACCGGCTTTGATATCATTTGTAACAGCCCAGACTACCCGCCCACTTATATTGTCCGCTTTAGGTTGTCCATCAGGCAAAGAGCCTCACGGTTTTGCTCTTCCTACACTTGAAAAAACACGCCTGAGGGAGAGAGGTATCCATATCCTTATAAGACGTACTTCGTTCTCCTCTCCAACTGATGTGAGATCTCACAATCTCGACCCCCTTAGGGCCCAACCTAGCTGGCACAACGATTCAGGTACCGGCTCTGATACCATTTGTAACAACCCAGACCACCCGCCCACAGATATAGTCCGCTTTGGGTTGCTCCTAGGGTCAAACTCCTCACGATTTTGCTCTTTCCACCCTTGAAAAAATGTGTCTTAGGAGGAGAAGTATTCATACCCTTATAAGACGTACTTCGTTCTCCTCTCCAACCGATGTGGGATATCATAATCTACCCCCTTAGGACGCAGCGTCCTACGCTAGCACATCGGGTCGGGAACCGGCTCTGATACTATTTGTAATAGCCCAGACCACCCGCCTATAGATATTGTCTTCTTTGGGTTACCCCTTAAGCCAAGACCCTCACGGTTTTGTTATTCCCATACTTGGAAAAATGTGTTTTAAAGGAGAGGTATTCATACCCTTATAAGGCGTACTTCGTTCCCCTCTCCAACTGATATGGAATCTCACATTTAATGACTCCTAAATGAACCAAGACAAGTCTAAGCCTAACAAATTTTTAGAATGTAGTTGAAACAATTCCAAAAGTAGATTTTTCTCATATTTAAATTTCCTTCTTAACACGCACGTGTATAACCTTATATATGCAGCTCATTGCCTTGATAAGATAATGTGTAATCAATAATACCTTTTAAATATCCCAATATTCACTTTATAGCTTTATATTTTGTTTGCCTAAATTTGATTAATATTTGCTTACCATTCAAACATCAAGACAAATATTTAATTTTACACGCATCATTACAACTACATTGTAATAAGGAACTTTCTTTCTTTATTTCATTTCTTGTGGTGACTTTTAATCAAAACCCTTCCATATAGCAATAAGATTTTTGACTAGATTACAATACTATACTCGAAATTGTTCAAGATTTTTTTAAATATATATTGCTTGATTTGTAAATTTGTCTTTGAATGTTTTAATATATACAAAGTGGTATTCACCAATCATATGAAAAACATACAAAATAATAATTGAATGTATCATTATCTTGAGGATTGCTTTAGACTATAAATTGATTTTAACAATCAACACAATTTTTATTCTGGACTTGTCTCAATGAAACTTACAGGTTGTTTTATATATATTTCTCATACTACTTCTCTATTAAGAAAAAAAAACAGTTTTTATATTTATTTTATGTAATTTAAGATCCAAGCTAGCTATTATATCCAAAATTAATTATATCAAACCTGTGAAAAATATATCTTCATAATTAATTTCTTTAATTTGTGTATATCATTTAGCCATAAGTTTCCCTTGTATCATTTGGTACTACAATTAATTTTGGCTTTATTTTAAGAACTTATTTGTTCCTAATAAGTTTTTTCTTATTAAAGAGATTAACCAAGTCGCTAACTCAATTAGAGCTCAAACAATTTATTTCCTCCTTCGTTGCTTATTTCTATTCTTATTTAGTAGGACTATTATTTACCCTCTTCTTATAGTATAAGCATGTGAATTTTCTCTATTCTTTCAAAATGAAATTGGAGAATTGATCCATGATTACTTGCATGTAAATGAGATTCATGAGATATATATTCATCAATATCTTGATTACTTTACTCAAATCAAATACAATATGTAAACTTCTAAAAATTGCAATGCAAATTAATTTTGAGTTAATTCCTTATTTTCTAGATTGCTCCCACTATGATAGAGTCTCTTGTCTTGATTATGTGTAACATAATCATTTTGATCAATAGTCTCATATAAAAATAGGTATTTTTTATTTCACGCTATTTTTGGAAAGTTTTTTAATAAAATTACGACATCTCATGATCCTAATTTAATTACGCATTCATTACTTTATTTACCTATAAATATATATCCTTTTGTTTACACATTTTTCCCATATTAGTTCCACTTGGCCTTTTTAGAGTCCTTATCATTGTGGTTGTTTTTCTCGTCTTTTTTTTCAGTCTTTTTTTTTTCAGTTGGATCTACCATGATGCTTATGATTATAATTCATAGCTCCATATGAGTTATAACTAATTCGTATATCTTAGAGGTCTTCTTAGAAGTTTCAAGATGTTCTTTTTCAAATACAAGATGCCCGTAGCATCTTTAGTCATCTTGATACTCTTATTATAAGTTACATGCATTTTTATATGAATTTTTTATAACTCATTTATTATGTTGCCTTAAATGTTTTAGCATTGAATGGTCATATCTTTTCTTATACATGTTAAAGTATGTGCAATATGAAACCCTATGAGGCATAAAATCCTGGTCAATTCTCTTTTTCTGTTTTCGCATAAAAATATCACTAACCATCCATATGCTTTTAGATTATTTGATTCCAAATTTTAGAACATGTTTAATAGTTCACCTTCTTATTGTGACAATGTTAAAAGTAAGGTCGTATACTTTAACATTTTTGAAAGTTAAACGATCTTTAAATATATAGTTCTTGAATTATATTATTAACATAAATAACATGTTGTGTTAGGATATTTTCCTAGCAACAATTGCACGTAGAATAGCTTGATAATGACATATCATAATTATGAGGTAATAAGTAGAAGTATGGGCATCTTCTTTATAAGGAACATTTTTCTCAAAAACATATTTTCAAAAATGAAATTCCTATTAATTACTTATACAATTCAGAAAGCGTCTATCAAATAAATAAATAATTTGAATCACACAATACTAAACTAATGCTCATAAATATAGACATATAAGATTCTAGTCATTTACTTACTTATATTAACTTTATTTTTAAACTAATCAAATTAATTGTTATTTAACTGTTCTTTAATTTTAATTAGAAATTGATTTTAAATAGTAATCTTAATTTATTTAAAAATAATCAGTACAATTTTAGAATTGATTTATAATGTAAGACCATTTCAATTTTACTTTACTTGTGGATATTAAAAATAAATTAATAAATTCTAATTGTGGGTTTATTTCAATTTGAACTATTCCTAATCTAAGGTTTAAATAAATCAAATACAACTTCTGATTTATTATTTCAATAGCCAAACACTTCTTATTCTATTGTTAGAATTATATAACCCATAAATCAAATAACCATGATTTCAAATCTAGCTAACTTTGAATTTAGTTGCTTTCAATTATAATTGGTCTAACATAAGTTTTCTTTTAGGTCACCTTAGTGGACCTTTGGATAAAAGAAACAACAAACCACAAGCCAAAACACCGTACTCTGACCCATCACCGACCGCTTTTCCATTGGCTCCATACCAGTCGTTGCCAGCAACGTGATCAGCCAGAGAAAACAACGTCAAATCGCCATCTCCATGTCCAGGACCGTCAATCCCGGAAAATTGAAAAATGATGGAGCTTAATAGTTAAGTATAGCATTAAAGTCGGGTTTTGATTCTGCAACTGCGAGTCTGCGAACGGGTCGTTGCATGGAGAGACATTGTACGTTGAGAGAAGATAATTAATTGTAACAATATTTTAAGACATAAATAGGACAAAAAATAATCTTTATATTTTAAGATATGTATACTAAATAAATGAATAGAACCACTAGCACCGAAATTCAGTAGTAAAGGGTTAGTTTTTGCTCAAGTAATATTGGGGTTTAACTCCTATTTGTGTACGCAGCAATATTAAATAGTCAGTGATAGTCAAAAATAAATAAATTAAAAATTGTTGACGCGGATTTGAAAATTGACATTTACTTCCAAAGCCCTTCGCTTACAAAGTCAAAAAGTCAATGACAGCGAAAAGGAGTTTACGGGTAAAAGATGAATGATGCGTTTGCAGCGACTAAGAGTACGTCTGGCTAGCCGTCCTGGATGTGTTGGCATCCAAGGAAGACGGGAAAAAGGGCAAAGAAGTCATCGACCACCACTAAATACGCAAGCTCTGGCGTGGCGTAACTTTCTGACCAACACCAGGTAAGCCTTGCCCAGCCATCAACTAACAATCAATTGTCATGCATTAATGTCTTTTCTTCCTTACCAAAATTGAGTTGATTTTTTATTACAATGCTCTTGAAATTCATATCATAAAGAGGTTAGCTTCTTTTTTACGGTTCCATTTTGGTGTGCAGAAGAAACATCCACTCCCTTCAACTTTTGTATACAACACAAATCTCTCTTCTTTTGCTAGTAAAAAAGAGATAGATTAAGTGTGCTTAGCCTTTACCAAAACTACTTGTTCATATCTATTCTTAACTCTTTTTACCATAAAGGTTTGTCAATAAAATTTAAGCATCTTGTACTTTTATAATTTTATTTTTTAGTTTAAAACATAAAAATAGACATTTTAATAAATTCGCAGTTACATTTTAAAATATATAATAATTTAATAAATTAAGAATAGAGAGTTAAAGTCGTAATACCAACTCAATTCAAACCATTCGCCCATATGCCACTTGGCGTTTGCTTTGTTGCCACGTGTCTTGTTTGTTTTTTTTTCTTCTCCAATTACGAGTAGACTGCGCGTTGGAAGATTTTGAGGCTCGCGTAAAGAGATGATTGGATATTCTTCTGCGGAAAGAATGGGTAAGGTTTTTGATTTGCTTACCGAAAGAACCAAGACAACCCCACTCACCAACGACTTGTCGTTTTTCTCGCGATATTTTCAGTTTCGTCACTCTTAATACGGTTCTCGTTGGGTGTATTTCTAGTTATATCTCCAATCCTACAAGATCTAAGCTCCATTAAATGATCTCATGCTTTTACTCACATAAATTACCTGTATTTCAAATACATTTATGAAATTCTGTTATGATGTAGTGTAGCACTTTCAAAATTATTTAGCAAAAAGATGATCTACCACTCAAATTTAGTTTATGTTTAGTTGGACTTATATTAGTAAAATTTTTATCAATAGAACTTTTTTAATAGAGTTTTTTTTTAAGAAAAATTTTTCTAAAAAGTCAGTTAACTGTTCGATTGTCATTTAAAAAATAATTTTTTAAAAGAGTTCCGTACAACAAACTATTTAACAATACAAAAATAAAAAGTATTTTTAATTTTAAATACATTTTATTTTGTAATAAATTTATTTATGTATATAAATATTATTTAAAGTATATTAAATAATATGCAAATCATAATATATCAATTATTATATAATTTTAAACCATATGAAACATAATTAAAATATATCTAACCAAATATTTTATATTGATTATAATATAAATAAACTAATATCAAAAATAAATATTAAAATATATAAAAAGATCAAATAATATTATATAAATCCTAAAATAAATATCTAAGTTGCGTAAATAATTAAATACATAATAAATGGGTTGATGAGTTTGTGAGTATTTCGAGAATTATATATAAAACTTATGGGTAAAAGAGACAAAAATAGGGTCATTAATTAATCTAAAAAATTAACCAAAAAAAGAATATTTTTTAAAAACTTCAAATTTAAGCTTCTTAAAAAGCTGTATTTGGGCTGTTAAAAAAGTCATATCTATTAAAGAAATATTTTTTTATTTTATAAAAAAATTTTGTAACGAAGAAAAGTACTTATTAACATTTCAAAAGTCCAACCCAATAAACACTTACTTTACTGTAAGATTAAGAAACAAATAAAAAATCAAATTAAAACAAGAGCTTTTTTCAATAGAAAAATCCACAAGGATTAGGCAAATTATCATTCATAAGTAAAAAGAATGAAAAAGACTTGGGAGTTAGAAGTCTATCGTTCACATCTAATTGGGCTTCCTTTTGTAGATAAGAATTTTATTACCCTGCGACCGACGAATTGACACATCACGTAATTTTTCCTGATTTTCAAAGGATTTGACAAGGCCAAGGAATGGACCAACGAGCACAAAAGGTCGCCGAAAAGAAAATACGATATAAGTACCATTTTGCCCTTTATCGAATTCAACCTCGTGAATCAATACACCGAGGGTCCAGTGTCAACCAAAGACCCCAAAATCTTATTATGATAACAAATAATTGTGCCTTTTCTAAAATTTCCCAAACTTGGTCAATAAATGCTGTTCAAGAAAATGCCATCCGAGTGAACACCTGTCTGGAAAGAGCTGTATCGGAACGTGGGGCAAAAAACATGCAAGTAACCAATCACTTACTGGCGTGGCGCCATCAGGATCGTTGATGAAAATCAACAAAATAGGGAAACTTCCAGCTACTTTCCTCGAGGAGTCAGGCATTGCAATTTTCGCGATACGATATTTTCAATCTGAAGACGCGAGAGGAGAGAAGAAAGAAACAACTGCCGAAACTGTGGGTCCCAGGGTCATCTAGTCCACGCGGCAACTTGACACTGATTGACCGTTTGTGATGGAAAAATCTCAGACCTCAATAAACCAATAAATTCTCTCTCCCCCAAAAAGCACATAGAAAAAGAAAATTCCTTCTGTCTCTTATAATATTAAAACCTACTATTTATGTGTAACTATATAGTTAGGTAGATTGCAGACCAACAATTAATATAAATTAAAAGCATAAATATTGAATCCTTTTCTTCTAATTATAAGAATCCTAATTTGTTATAAGAATCCCAATTTGGATAAGTAGGCCTGATTAGTTTCAGCTATTCACTTAAGTCACTTTTTTTTTTTAAGAAATCTTGAGTTCGAGTTATCAAAAAGAAAAGGAGAGGGGAATTTTTTTTGTTAATAATCCTCTAACTCCTTAAGCATGCTCCTTGGTCTGATTAATTACAGACGTCTCGTTTCTAACAGTAACGTGAGAGTTAGAGCTATTAGAAAACTCGAAGCTGTTGGAAACTTGATATTAAGCAGGGCTAGTGATCTGAATCAACAGTTGACCATGTGATAATTCCTTGTGCGTAAAAATGTACAAGCTATGTAAAAACTTGAAGAATATTGAAATTCTAAATTTATCTCCTCTTAAACTCTTGGAGTGAAATTTTAAAGGCTTAAGATTAGTCCAACAAAAACTGGGATACCCAATATATATCTAAAAAAAATTCCTAATTTGATTTTGTACGCGAGAAGAGAAATTGAAAGATATTTATATTCAAATGCCTTGAAAATGAAATGGCCCCCACAAAGCCCAACAAGCCTCCTCAAAACTCCTATATAAATTAGCATCGCCACTCATGCAATTCTCGCCACTTCAAACCGTAGCTGCTTCTTTTTTTCCTTATTATCCGGGAAAGAGAGTTACTTTCCGGGAAGCTTTCATCTCTTTCGTTCCCTTTCCCTTCCCCTTATTAGATCTGCATGGTGTGTGGCTCATTCGGCGCGTGACGAGCACAACTTCGTTTCCATAGTTTCGAATTTCGTTTTTGAGTTTGGAGACTATCTTCTTCTGAGCGGGGATTAGAGAAAGTGGTGGGTTAGTGAGAGAAGGAGGGGTTGGTTTCGGTCTGGAGAGTTCTTCTTTTGCTTCTTTTGGGGGGGTAGCCGGGGCCTGTGGCCTCGGCGGGTTTTAAAGCCCCCACTTTTCAACATATCCACCATTCTAACCCGTTTAATTTTACCTTTTTAACCCTCACCGGAACGAGGATATGCCTGCCCTGGCTTGCTGCGTAGATGCTGCCGCCGCCCTGGCGCCTCCCGGCTACGCCTCCCTCGCTGGGGAAGGCTCCCTCCTTCCGGCTCCGACGACCTCCGCCGTCACTGCCTTCGCCACTGCTGCCGAAAATCCTTCCCATTGGTCGCCGTCTCTCTCCACCTCGCTATACAAGATCGACGGTTGGGGTGCTCCGTACTTCTCCGTTAACTGCTCGGGCAACGTCACCGTCCGTTCTCACGGTAGCCACACTCTGGTTCATCAAGAGATCGATCTGTTGAAGGTCGTGAAGAAGGCTTCGGATCCGAAGTTTGCTGGCGGGTTGGGGTTGCAGTTACCTCTTATTGTTCGCTTTCCCGATATACTCAAAAACAGGCTCGAGTGTCTCCAAACGGCGTTTGATTTCGCCGTACAATCGCTTGGTTACGAGACTCATTACCAAGGGGTATATCCCGTGAAGTGTAACCAGGACCGTTACGTGGTGGAGGACATTGTGAGATTTGGATCTCCTTTCCGGTTCGGGCTTGAAGCCGGGTCGAAACCGGAACTGCTCCTGGCAATGAGTTGCTTGTGCAAGGGAAGCCCAGAAGCTTTGCTGGTCTGCAATGGGTTCAAGGATTCGGAGTACATTTCTCTGGCATTGCTCGCGAGGAAGCTTGCTTTGAACACTGTTATTGTGCTTGAACAAGAGGAAGAGCTCGATTTGGTTCTTGGTTTGGCGAATAAGATGAGCGTCAGGCCTGTGATTGGGGTTCGGGCCAAGCTGAGAACCAAGCATTCGGGTCATTTCGGTTCGACCTCTGGCGAGAAAGGGAAGTTCGGGTTGACCACGACCCAGATTTTGCGTGTGGTCAAGAAACTTGAACAATCATCGATGCTTGATTGCTTGCAGCTTCTGCATTTTCATATCGGATCTCAGATCCCCACCACCGCGTTGCTCGCAGACGGTGTTGGTGAGGCTGCGCAGATCTATTGTGAATTGGTCCGTCTTGGAGCGAATATGCAAGTGTTTGATGTAGGTGGTGGTTTGGGGATTGATTATGATGGGTCACGATCTGGAGACTCGGATCTTTCCGTTGCTTACGGGTTGGAGGAGTATGCTCTTGCTGTTGTTCAAGCTGTGAAGTTTGTTTGTGATCGGAAGAATGTGAAGCATCCAGTTCTTTGTAGCGAAAGTGGTCGAGCTGTTGTTTCTCATCACTCGATTCTGATATTTGAGGCTGTATCTGCCAGTTTATCGAGTGCTGGGGCAGTAACTCCATTTGGGTTGCAGTATCTTGTTGATGGGCTGTCTGAGGATGTCCATTCCGATTACCGAAATTTGACATCTGCAGCTATGAGAGGTGAGCATGACACTTGCTTCCTCTACGCTGATCAACTGAAGCAAAGATGTGTTGAGAAGTTCAAAGAAGGGAGTATTGGGATGGAACAATTGGCTGCGGTTGATGCTTTGTGTGAGTTTGTTTCCAACGCTATTGGAGCAGCGGAGTCTGTTAGGACATACCATGTGAATCTCTCGGTGTTTACTTCGATTCCGGATTTCTGGGGGATTGGACAGTTGTTTCCAATTGTGCCCATCCATCGACTTGATCAGAGGCCTGGCGTAAGAGGGATTTTGTCAGATTTGACCTGCGACAGTGATGGGAAGATTGATAAGTTCATAGGTGGTGAGTCAAGCTTGCCACTTCACGAGATTGAAGGCGGTGGTGGTGGTAATGGCGGGCGGTACTACTTGGGGATGTTTCTGGGCGGGGCTTACGAGGAGGCTCTGGGTGGAGTTCACAACCTGTTCGGTGGCCCGAGCGTTGTGAGGGTGTCGCAAAGTGATGGACCCCATAGCTTTGCGGTGACCTCTGCTGTTCCGGGACCGTCGTGTAGTGATGTCCTCCGGGTAATGCAGCACGAGCCCGAGCTCATGTTCGAGACCCTGAAGCACCGTGCCGAAGAAATTTGTCCTCAGGAGATTGAGAGCGATGATGATAACATTTGCAGCGGTGGAGGCAGAGGCTTGGGTAATGCGGCTTTAGCTAGCAGTCTTGCACAGTCTTTCCACAACATGCCATATCTGGTTGCTTCTTGCTCATTGTCTGCTTTGAATACCGGTGGATGCTACTTTCTCAATGAGGACGAGTTCAATTCCAACACAGATACGGCCCCTGGCCCTGCTGCTGCTGCTGATGACGAGCAGTGGTCTTATTGTTGTGCTTGAGTTGATATTACCAACTTTAGCTGCTGCTGTTGCTTTGTTTTATTAATTAATGCCCTCAGTTGTCTTTATGGTCGTCGGTTTTAACTTTGTTATTACTTACTAGTTCTTCCATCAAAATGCAATTTGCATTGTGTGTTTAAAGAGAAGAAGGGGGATATGTGGACATTCGGGGTATTGTAACTCCCCAACCCATCCCATCCATCTTCTGTATTAGTTGTTCTTTTTAGCAGCAGACCCTTATCAATGGAATAATTATTTTAGTTCAGTGGCTTCTTGTTCTTCTTCGTCTATAGAGATTATATTATTTATATATTCAATGAGTTGCATGTGCATGTTTACTGGTCTGCAACATTTTCTACGAATTGGTGAGTTCTTTGGTCGCTCCAGATGTTGTGTTTAGTAGTTGGTTTAATACACACCCAATCACGTGGTAATCTAGCTTTGTCTAGTTGTGTTATCTTACCTTTTCAAGTTGGGTTAACAGACGTTGATTGATGCTTCATATCAAAACTAGTAGTCATCATATCAAGAATTTGAGAGAGCAACCATATTCCTTACCAGTCTTTGACACTCGTTGAATTAGATAGTGGCAAGAACAATGTTGGAGTTTTTGAGCTAGATCAAGTTTTTCTAAACGTCCGAGGGATATGATATGGCTGGTGTAGGAATGAACAACAGTGTTGCCTTGGAATATGCCAATAGAATAATAGGGTTATCTAACACTAACTGGTGTAGTGTAGGAATGAACAACAGTGATGCCTTGGAATATGCCAATAGAATAATAGGGTGGGTTATCTAACACTAATCTGTTGAAGGCTGTAGGTCCAATACTTTTAATTTGCTGAATTTCCTTTTTCACTTCAGATGAAATTATAAAAGCTTTTGACTTTTCACAATTACTGGACATCTTAGTGCCTAACAGTTAAGTTTGATGATATTCCAATGCATTGCCTAACTATTTTGTTTGAATATAAATTAAGCACCGGGGCATGGATTGGACCCCCCCAAAAAAAAAGGAAATTAATATTTGTTACATATCATGAGAAAGAAAAAGGGTCAAACTTGTTCAGTAAGTCCATTTTTAATCTGGGCTATCCTATTAGGCATCAGGCCCAAGTAGGGCCTGAATAACACGCAAAGCATTT
>JANZLC010000202.1:35258605-35276944 GCA_026413385.1 Erythroxylum gracilipes
AATTATTTTAGTTCAGTGGCTTCTTGTTCTTCTTCGTCTATAGAGATTATATTATTTATATATTCAATGAGTTGCATATGCATGTTTACTGCAACATTTTCTACGAATTGGTGAGTTCTTTGGTCGCTCCAGATGTTGCGTTTAGTAGTTGGTTTAATACACACCCAATCACATGGTAATCTAGCTTTGTCTAGTTGTGTTATCTTACCTTTTCAAGTTGGGTTAGCAGACGTTGATTGATGCTTCATATCAAAACTAGTAGTCATATCAAGAATTTGAGAGAGCAACCATATTCCTTACCAGTCTTTGACACGCGCTGACAAGAACAGTGTTGGAGTTTTTGAGCTAGATCAAGTTTTTGGTGTAGGAATGAACAACAGTGTTGCCTGCCTTGGAATATGCCAGTAGAATAATATGGTTATCTAACACTAACTGGTGTAGGAATGAACAACAGTGATGCCTTGGAATATGCCAATAGAATAATATGGGTTATCTAACACTAATCTGTTGAAGGCTATAGGACCAATCCAATACTTGTAATTTGCTGAATTTCCTTTTTCACAAGCTTAAAACCAGAAGTTTTTTCAGATGAAATTATAAAAGCTTTTGACTTTTCACAATTACTGGACATCTTAGTGCCTAACATTTAAGTTTGATGACATTCCAATGCATTGCCTAACCATTTTGTTTGAATATATATAAATTAAGCACCAGGGCATGGTTTGGACCCAAAAAAAAAAGAAAAGGAAATTAATATCTATTACATATCATGAGAAAGAAAAAGGGTCAAACTTGTTTAGTAAGTCCATTTTTAATCTGGGCTATCCTATTAGGCATCAGGCCCAAGTAGGGCCTGAATAACACGCAAAGCATTTTACCCTTTCTAATATTCCCACGGCGCCTTTAATTCTTTTTCATATTTCCATTTCCTATTTTCCTTGTTCTTCTTCTCCTTCTACGATTCTATTCCCTAACAATCACTTCCTTCACCTTCCCCATCTTCCGTCCTTCTCCATTTCTAACGAGGCAGGTACTTCAATTCCTTCTTTGTATATGTTCCCTAATACCCTATTTAATCTTCAATTTCCTAGTGTTTTAGCTGTTGCTTGCGCTTTGATCCACAACCAATCCACCGTAAGCGCTACTTGAATCCCGGGTTTTTCAACTTTTTGTTCTTATATTGAGCTTAATTGGTGATTCCGCTTAGTCGGTTCTTTGGTTGTTCCTGAGTTTTAACTCTGGGAACCGTAAATATTCGGTTTTGTAGTTTTTTTTTTTTTGGGTCTCGTTAAGAGGTGTTTTCTATTTCATGGACTGTTTTTTTTAATGGAGAATTTATTTCCTTATATTGTGCCTTCTTTTTTGTTGGATAGGGAAGTCTAAAGGGTTGATCTCCTGTTTTGACAACTACACTCCAAGATGGTATGTTAGAGTTTATACATTCTTAGTTATAATGTATTCCTAATTCTATGGGTTTTTTTTAATGTGGTTGTATCTGGGTTGCTTGAGAGGCTCTCTGGTCCTTCAATTTGGGTTAAACGTGTGATTCATGCGGCATATTTGCGAGGAAGTACTTGCTAATTGTTAACTATTTTAGTTTATTTGATCATTGATTGGAATTGGACAAGATATCTGCAAATGTACATCGCCTTAGTAAATGTAAATCTTTCCGCTTTGCAACAAGTGTTTCATAAGGATTTCATTGATATATGTTTCCTAGTGTTGGAAGCACAGATGACATTCTGTGTGTCCTTAGTTCTGGTTTTACTGTTTATTTTCTGTATTTCATTAATTGCAGTTTTTTGACCCATACGGCTACCATGGGACCTCATTTGAGCAGACATATCGATGCTACCCTGCATCGTTCATTGAAAAGGTAGTTTTTTTTTAATCTTTTTATCTTTTTAAGTTCTGTCAATTGAGAAACTATTTTGTTCAAGATCCACGTAGGGCTTGCCAATTTGCTTTTCTGGTTCCAATGCTTTAAATTTAATGGTTCATTTATTGTTTCCTAGTTTTGAACTAGGCTCCACCCTCAACAGTGAGAAAAACATGAAATTGAGAAGTTTAATTGATTAATTTATTTTGGTTGTGTAAGGGTTTATGATCTCGTTGATAAGTTTTACGCTGTTTTGTGTTCCGCTATGCTTGCTGCTAAAAGATCCATTCAGTACGCTCTCTTTGATACTGATGTTTGTTTTATTTTTCTTTCCCCTTTCCTTCTCTTCTTCAATTGCTTGCAGCCTCAAATTGAAAGTGGTGATAAAAGTAAAGCCTCAGATCTTTTATGCTTTTTTGTTATAATTTTTATGTTCGTATCTTTGTTTTGACCTTATTCATTTTCTTGTTGCAGTCATAATGCCCCCTTCAGCGCTTGATCGCCTTGGTCTGTGCATTTTGTATTTTATTGGGGAATCTTGTAAAAGTGCTTTAGATTTGAATTATTCTAACAGTGGGATGTAAACTTGCAGCATCTCTGCATATTGATTATCCAATGCTGTTTGAGCTTCGGAATGACGCTGCTGAACGAGTGTCTCATTGTGGTGTCCTGGAATTTATTGCTGAAGAAGGGATGATATACATGCCGTACTGGGTAGTCATGACAATGAAGTTTTCTTTTGTGCCTTTATTTGTTTGCTTGGCTATGTGTAAATCATTTAAGCTTGTTGGTAAGTCCTTGATTTGTTGTTTTATAGTTATTTGTTTCCTTTTTTTAGATGATGGAAAACCTGCTTCTACAAGAGGGAGACATAGTACGAGTGAAAAATGTTACTCTTCCAAAGGGAAGATATGTTAAACTGCAACCTCACACCAAGGATTTTTTGGATATCTCAAACCCTAAAGCTATGTAAGTCATGCTGTTATATTTGATTATTTCTGTGACATGTTCACCACTTTAGCTAGATATTGCCATTACTTTGATTGCATTATTTAGGTGTGATCGCTGTGGATAGAAAGATCAATTTGATTTCACTATCTTAACAAATGAGCTATCCAATCTGCCAGCTGGAGTTATATTGCCTAGGGGATTGATAGAAATAAGTATAGAATTCGGGAAAAGGTACCATAACTTTTAGTCTCTCATTAGTCTGTCACTGTCACTCTTAACTAATGATTGTGAAAAAGTTTGACAGACACCACGTCCATGTCAAGGTCACATTTGAATGTTCCTTACTATCCTTATTTACAATAAAAAGGAAATAGACATGTCATGGCACTTGTTGAATGCAGTTGTTTTCTCTTGCAGATTAGAAACAACACTGAGGAATTATTCCTGCTTAACCACTGGGGATAGCATTATGGTTGCATATAACAACAAGAAATATTACATTGATATTATAGAAACCAAGCCATCAAATGCAATAAGTATCATTGAGACAGACTGTGAGGTGGACTTCGCACCTCCCTTGGATTACAAGGAGCCTGAGAGAGCTGCTGCTGCGATACCTTCAAACAAGCAACCATCTCAAGGTGAGTTCTCATCTATGCTCTTTGCCTGTGATAGTATATTGGGGACCTTAAAATCTTTAAGATGTTTCTAACATGGAATTCTTTACATGGGAGCACAAATATTGCATAATTCTTAGTGTAATTCACCGTACTAAACCTTCATATGCTTTCTTCTTTTTGTTCTTTTTTCACTGTTTTTTTTTTTTCTGGTATTGGGGCCGGGGGTAGGAAAAGTAGTGTCTGCAACCAATTCTTGTTGTATAACAGCAGTGAAAAATTGCTTCCTGTCTGAAACAGGAGTAGGAGGGAAGTGTCGAGGGATGCGGATCCAAAATATTGACAGACAAGTCTTTGTCCATTTGCTTATTACTTAAGGCATTGACTTTTATTTCGTCGTGCAGCTGAAGAGTTTCCAGATGAGACTGAGCCAAAATTCAGCCCCTTTACAGGAGCGGGAAGACGCTTGGATGGCAAACCTTTGACGTATCAACCTCCACCAGTTTCTTCACCAGGGCTTAGGGACAAACAACCTTCTGTTACCGATGGTAGTGGGCAACCCTCAGTTGGCTCTACTTCGCAAAGTACAGCACGTCAGTCTCAGGGAAAACTCGTCTTTGGATCTAATGTGAGTCGGGCTCCAAAAGAAACCCAAAAGGTGCCCTTCTCTTCTATCTTCCATCATTATGACCCAAATTGCTGACACTGACGATATGTAGTCGACCGTTTTGTTTGTCTGTTTTTGACTCAAATCAACTGTTTCTTTGATGCTGCAGGAAGCTGGAAAAGAAATTAAGCCAGAACCCCCTAAAAAGGAGGAGTCAAAATTCCAAGCCTTCACAGGGAAGAAGTACTCTTTGAGGGGTTGATTGTACCATTTGATAATTGGTGCCATTAACTTTTATTGCCATGTTTATGATGTTCTTTCTGACTTAGCTAAAGAACGATAGATCTATGTATCATCAATAGACAGAGAAGTGGACTCTGATATGGAAGAGAATAATATACACTGTTAACATCTTATCCCAAGCATTGAAGGTCATTTCCACTTCTTATAGAGATAGAATGATGACTAGCCAAAATAACTTACCTGATTGTGCTTGAAAATGCCAAAATTCTCACAAGATCATTGAATTATGGTGTTAAATGTGGTTGGATTCTTCTAGCTATTGCAATGGCAAGTTATTTTTCTTTTATACTGCGAAGACGACGTTGGAATGTTAATTCACTGAAGTGTAGATTAAGTTCATTATATGGTCCAGATGAATCCATAAAAACCTGAGAGATTAAGGACAATGAGCTTAACTGAAATTTGTGTGTTATTTTGTTCTAGATCTTGAATTGCAGTCTCCAAGTGTAACTATGTCTATGGTTAAAAATAATACTTCGGAAGAACGAATATAAGGGAAAATAACAACAAATGAATTCAAAATTGAAGTTTCCTTCGGGCTTGGGCCAGCTATTACCTGAAATGTATTAGTGTTTGAAACCTTTACTGGACCCGACCCGGCCCACTGATAAACAAGATCCATTTATCACTAATACGATAATACCACGTCCCAAGGTCGCTGCTTCTGTGTATATCGCAGCCTGAAACAACAAAACAGAATATGGCGGCGACGGTCATGCAGTGGTGCACCTCGGCGGCGAGACGGGCGATGGTGGCTCCGCGGTCGACTCTACTCTTTTCACCACCGTCTTCGACTTCGGTGCCGATACTTTGCGGTAGAGGAGACAAGAGAACGAAGAAAGGGAAGAGATTCAACGGATCGTACGGTAACGCGAGACCTAAGAAAGAAAAGAAGATAGAGCGGATTAAAGATAGAGTTGAAGTCCCTAGGTCCACTCCTTGGCCTCTTCCTTTTAAGCTCATCTAATTAAATTTGTATACTTCTACTCTTTTGTCTTATAGTCTATAAAGGTGCTTTCTGGGAGAATCTGGATTCTTAGCTTTTGGTTGGAATTGGAGTTACGTGTTTTTTTAATGATGTTTGTGTTAATGGGTTTCAGGCTTTTACTTGCGTTAAGTCGTTTTGGCATGTTAAATATGTGTGCTTTGAATGGTTGCCAGTCTGTGTTGAGTTTGGTGTTTCTCTGGTTTGATTTGACATGGTTTGATTAGCTGCTTAGTTTTTAGTTTCTTGTTTTGTGATGAAGCAGCTTACGAGTTGGTGTTGACTGATAATGTCGGATTGTAGGCCTTGTGAGCATTTAGTCTAGTTTCATAGTTAGGAATCAGAGGAGCAGTTGTCACTAGTTAGCAGAAGTTAAATTGGCATGTTAAGATTGGAGAGCAACGATTTTAGCACCAACATGACCTACTCATCATTGTCCATTTGTGTAGTTGTATATGGTGAAGTGGCAGAGTGCAGCTCTCAATTAGACAGAATGTAGCTCTCAAATAGACAGAGAATGAATTAGTACTGGACTTTGTGTTTTGTCGTCACAGTGACGAGGAGTGTGTTTTGAGACAGGCTAAGGATCCAGGATTTTCTTTGGATTGTTATTATTGCTACACAAAATGGTGCTAGGATGCCCTTATTCATGAAGTACGTGAGCAACATGAATGACTTACAATCACTATAGATCCAATTTAGAGTTCTTGCTGGTTGGAGACGGTAGAAATGTATTTGGTGGGCTAAAATGGCTCCAGGATGCTCTATATGCGTGGAGTATGTAGAAGAGGTTTTAGATTTTATGACGCTTTTCTTTATGTAATAGGTGGTATTAGAGCAACAACATCCACTTCACTTACAACTGCTATAGAGCCAATTTAGAGTATCTTGCTTGTTGGATATGCTAGAAATGAGTTCAATAGGTTCCTTTCAACTGGTTTGCAAAATGGTCAAAAATAAATTGCAAAGTATTTGACAAAATAAGTATTAGGACATCACAACAAAGCTTTGCAATTCCTTTAATGGAAAAAGATCAGTTCCTTGGACGAAAATATTTATTCAAGTACAAAAGTGGATCTTTTAGTAAAGGAAGCATAGAATGAAGTCAGGAATTCAATACAGAAGATTCGCACCATTACTTAATCTTCTTTCTGCTGCAATTTGAGTAATAAGTGCTGTACGAGCTCCAAAATTATGGAGAGTCCAATGATTGAATAAATATAATTGTGACGACACCAATTGAAGTTGTTAAATAAGAATACTAGCTGTTTCTTGTTGGTTCAGTTGCAAGCCCAAGTCCTGTGTATATTACCCACCAAAGGATGAACTTGATAATCTTGCATATGATGATTTGGATGACAACTTTACAGGTTGTTTTCTCTTCCTTCCCTGCTAAATATGATGAAAAGAATGATCCAGATATAAGTTTCAAAAGAATAGAGATGAAAGAAAATTACAGTAGCGTGGCTGATCAAGTTATCCATTCCCCTAGCCTTGCCTACATTTTTCTCAAAGTTGGTTTACAAATAGAGTTATAGCAATTGCTGAGATTCGTCCACAAGGTAGATCTGGAAATGTTAATTGTTTTCGTCCACTGATTCTGTAGTTTGATAACTGACGTCATTGTTTTGTTTCCATTCCTTTGTCCCAAAGTAATAACTCTCTCGCGTGCGCCAATCTGTCTGTCTTTCATAATTTCATCATAATTACGTTGTTTACACCAGAAAAGTAGTGTGTTTCTTTCTTCCATTAAACAGGATTATCCAGTTTATCTCTTTCTTTCTTTAAAAGATTTCAGAATATTGAATTTGCCTAGCCATGTTAATAGTCTTCAGCGGTTATCCATGTTTCTTATTAAAAAAATGTAAAAAAATGCTACCAAGAGTATGGGATTATGCTCTCCGTCCGCAAAAGTCAAATTGGATCAGTCTCTGTAGAATTTTTGGGCATGAAGTTTCATACTAGTTTATTCCAGCCTAACTCACATATAACTGGTGAACTACTAATCTTTCTAGATACAAACCTTATTGTTAAGTAGATCTAATAGTTCTTGGGAATTGTCAATTATAATAGGGACTTTATACTTCATGTGTCAGAATATGTCACTCAGTTGTCAAAACTATTGAAAAAAAAGACACCACCATAAGGCCTTGACTAGACAAAGGCAGTAAAGCAATTAAAATAGATCAGTCAATATCTACCTTGATTAACAATTCCTGACAAAGGAAAAAGGAATTTTGGGGAGCAATATCAATTGAAAAAAATTGAGGATGAGCCTTAGAGCAATTGCTAAAGTAACTGCTTTATGACCAGAAGTTCACAAGTTCGAATCACGAAAACAATATCTATGTAAAATACAAAGAGAAAGTTGTGTTCAATTGATGACCCTCCTTCGACTATCACAAAATAAGGAGTCTTATGTACTGGGATTTGTCCTAGTATTAATCAAAGAAATAGAAGGAAAGATGTTTTATTGTTGACATGTTAGGGGACAATTTAAACCTTTAGAAAGGTACTATCACGCAATCTACAAAGAAATTATGACAGTAAACACATTAAAGGTCCTCAAAACATCTTAGTTGATTTCTTCTCTTGGCCTCAAAAGCACAATAGCCTTATCACTCCTAAAATTATTCCTCTCATTCTATTGACGACTGAACTACTTAAAAGAACATCCACTACTATTTGATGAAATAGCTTCTTTTGCCTAACTAAGCCTCTTCTATCACCTTCACTTCTTTGTCAACCAATCAGGCTTACATTGTTGTCCGTCCCTGTTTAACATTCAGGCAACGTATCTTACTATGTTTTTTGTTAATGACCCGCTCTTATAGAATGCATTGTAGTACTAATGGGCACTTTTTGCCCTTTATGCATGTGTTATCTCTCTTCCTTTCTTACAAATCTATGAACATTTATGTGATAGAGAAAATGAAGATTTCCTCTTATGAACTTTCCTTGAGTAGTACCAACCACTGATGAGATGGATGACTTAATTCTCATAAATGATTGAAAATTTCAGGTTAGGGAAGACCTCATTAGAGAAGCAATCCACTTAATATTTCTTTGTCCTTAACCAACCTTATAGCACATCATATGATGGATCCGTTTAGTATGAAAATCAAGTGTATTTCTAGCATACCTCAGTTCAATGGCCAAGATACGAGAAAAATATCCTTAAAAGCCTTAGGCACTTTCTGAAGGACCTAAATTATTTTTCTTAAATATGCACCGCCAGTTGTCTCTACATCTATTGGACTTTACCCAGGAAAATTCATTCCTGAAGGACCTCAAATGCCAAACTTTGACATTCTAGACGACTCTATGAACTTGGGCATAACACTGCTAAACCATCTAATGTCCAAACCTCTTCCTTCTAAGATGCCCAAGACCTATATGATGATATTTCCATCATTAATGAAGAGGAGCTAGATAAGTTTTTGAAAAATTAAACACAGAGAAAGTGAGCCCTCGTAAAAGACAGAGAAGAACGAGTGATGATAATGACAACATGAGTGAAGGAGCTTCCTTGCCAAATTTGCAATCATGGCAAGAACCTATTCGACAAGGATGATGATTATGGATTCTCTCATTATTATTATGGATCTTTCTATTTAAAGTTGTTTGTCTTTATGTTTAGATGTCTTTTATTATGTAAAATTGTTTTTATTTGTTTACTATGTGATGGAATGTTGTTCTTATCCATTTAGTATGTGATGTGAGGTTGATCTTATCCATTAAAGATATGATGTGACCTTGTTCTTATCCATATATGTTTGCCTGTTGTAATTTCCTTTACCTATATAAGCAAAATACTTCTGATACTGTATTCAAGCAAGAGTAAGCAACATTTACATTCAATAAATGTTGTATATTTTCTTATGGCTTCTCTCTAAAACTCGTTCCCCTGAAAGATTGAGCCTTTAATATGTTTACTTTTGTCACACAGAGATACGAGTATGCTCTGCATTTACCTTTGTATAAAGATCTTGTGCCTTAGAAAGTATCAAACCTACAATCCTGTTTGAGTTTTTAAGTTATACGGAGATGATTGATCAGCTTTGATCCCTCAGAGACAAGCCTTAAAAGTTGATGCTCGTTGAGAGATGAAGAGCTTGTGTCTTGACTAGCATACATTTATTGTTGATAAAAGTGAATAGGAAAAGACCCAGATAATCATGAGTAAAGTTTCAACCTCATCAATAAATCCAGTTCATTTCTCTTCAGCTCTTTCTTTAGGACAATTTCCTTCTAACTTTAAGAAAACTCTCCAATAAAATAGAAAACCTCATAGAAATTACTCATCTACCTGAAGACACAAAAATCTGTGATACTTAGCTACCCTTATCACTTGGGAACCCCAAGATGAAGGTTACAAGAATATCATGAAACTACTAGTGATACGATAGAGCAAACCTCTATTAGAGCTCTAAAATAGAAAAAGATGACTATAACTAAAACCCTAGGTATGTTAGCTAAGACACAAGTCCTTAATCTCTCAACAAGCGTCAACTCTCAAGGCATGCCGTTTAGGGATCTAAGTTGACCAATCATCCTCATGTAACTTAAAACTCAAACAAGATTATAGGTCTGATAATTTCTAAGGCATACGATCCTTATACAAAGGCAAGGCAGAGCATACTCGTATTTCTGTGTGACATAAGTAAAACTATTGAAGACTCAATCTTTTTAAGGAGAGAGTTTTTAGAGAGAAGCTATATGAAAGCACACAACTTTTATTGAATGGAAATGTTGCTTAATCTTGCTTGAATATAATAGAAAAGGTCTTTTGCTTATATGGGCAAAGAAGATTACAAAAGACAAACATCTCTAGATAAGAATAGGGCCATATCACATCTTAAATGGATAAGAACAACATCACATCACACACTAAATGGATAAGAACAACATTACATCTCACAGTAAATAGATAAGAATAAAGTCACATAATAAAAGACACCTAAACATAAAGACAACTTTAAATAGAAAGACCCACAATAATAATGAGAGGATTCATAATCATCATCCTCGTCGAATAGACTCTTGTCATGATTACAAATTTGGCGAGAAAGCTCCTTCACTTGTGTTGTCACTATCATCATTAATTCTTCTCTGTCTTTTACTAGGACTTGCTTCCTTTATGTTTAATTTTTCAAAAATTTATCTAGCTTCTCTTTATCAATGATTGGAATATCATCATTTGGGTCTTGAACATCCTTAAAGGAGGAGGTTTGTGTGTGAGATGGTCGAGCAGTGTCTAAGTCCAAGTTTATAAGGTTATCTAGAATGTCAAATTTTGGCATTTGATGTTCTTTAGGAGTGAATCTCCTGAGTAAGGTCCAACAGATGTAAAGATAACCAACGATGCATATTTAGGAAAATGATTTAGGACCTTAAGAAAGTTCTTAAGGTCTTTAAAGACATTTTCCTTGTATCTTGACCGTTGAACTGAGGTATGCCAGAAATGCACCTGATTTTTATAGCAGATGGATCCATCATGTGATGTGCTATAAGGTTAGTGAAGGATGAAGAAGCGTTAAATGGTTTGCTTTTCTAACGTAGTCTCTCATAACCTAAGATATTCAATAATTTGAGACCTCCATCTCATTACTGGTTGGTTCCACTCAAAGAAAGTTCATACGGGAGAATCTTCATTTTTCTATCATATAGATGTTGATAGATTCGTATGGGAGGAAGAGAGAGAGCGTAGGCATAGAGGGCAGAAAGTGCTCATAACTACCATAATGAAAATGAACAAAGTAATAATATGGCCCCAAATTAAAATGAACAAAGTAATAATATGGCCCTATTATTACTTTGTTCATTCTATCATGAATGGATTCTCATGATATAATCAGATCAAGTTATTCTGGGATGATAAGTTGGGCATGAAAAACACAACTAGATATGGTGTCTAAATGTTATATAGGGATGGGTAGCAATATAAACTTAATTGGTTAAGAAAGAGGTGGAGGTAATAGAAGAGGCTTTGTCAGGCAAGAGAAGTTATTTCATCAATGGGAGTGGGTGTTCTTTCAACAAGAGGAAAGAACAATGGTAGTGGGCGTTCTTTCAACGGGAGGAAAGAACTTTTTTGTCTTGATAGTGCTAGGTAGGTTGGCTATCAAAATGATGAGAGGAATAGTTTTAAAAAGAGTAATAAGGCTGTGATACAATTTTGAGGCTGAGAGAGATTAACTAAGATGTTTTGGTGGCCTTTGATGTGTTTAACTGTGAGAGAACCAATATTTCCAACAAAGCAATTGACTCTTTGGAATAAATTTTTTGTTCAGATCCAGTATCTTTGGGAAGAACATATTGCCCATTTTTACTGTAAAGAGATAAAGGTTATGGTAGAAATTGAACTTTTCTATCTCTTTTTATTACCAAAATCTTTTTGTAGATAATGTGATAGTACTTTTCTGAGAGTTTAAATTATCTGCTAG
The DNA here is from genome assembly GCA_026413385.1 of Erythroxylum gracilipes. Classification (NCBI taxonomy): domain Eukaryota; kingdom Viridiplantae; phylum Streptophyta; class Magnoliopsida; order Malpighiales; family Erythroxylaceae; genus Erythroxylum; species Erythroxylum gracilipes. The sequence goes on from JANZLC010000202.1 coordinate 35,270,394, forward strand.
CATCTCCGCAATAAAAACCTCTTTCCTTTTATTTCTTTGATTAATACTGGTCCCCAAAAATCATGACTATCATTATTCTACAAGATTCTTTTTCTTTGTAAGGAATCTTTAGTGGAGGTAAATGCTGACCAATCTGCTTTAATTGGTTTACTGCTTTTAGCTAATCAGGCCCTATAGTGGTGACTTTTCTTCAATAACTTTGACAGCTGGCATATTCTGACACATAAAGGATGAAGTCCTTGATATAATTGACAATTCCTAAAAACTGTTAGATCTGCTTAACAGTAAGGTTTATGTTTGGAAAGTTTAGTAATTCGTTAGTTGTGTATGGGCTGGGCTGGTAGAAACTTCATGCACAAAAATTCTATATGGATTGATCCAATTTGGCTTTTACAGGTTAAGAGCATGATCTCATACTTCTTTGTAAAATCCAAAAATTATTTTAATAGGACGTGGTGCTTTTGTTGAGTTTGAGAATAAGCAAAATATCATCCATGTAAATCAAAACGTTGGATAAAATGTCATCATAAACCCTTGTTATGACTCTATGAAATAATGATGGAACTACTTTTAGCTAGATATCATAACTTTCCATTGGTACTGGCATTAAGAATACAAAATGTTATTTTATGTCGATTTTTTAGGTTAACACCCAATTGTCAAGACCCGCTTTTAAATCAAAATTTGAGAATATTTGTCTCTTTCAGAAATTACACCAGTGTATTTATCCTGGGTAGAGAAAACTTGTCAATCTTGAAGAAAATTATTAGAGGCTTATAATTAGTAACTGATATCTTCTTTCCTTTATTCCTTTCTGCTCTTCTTTTCTACATAAAAGGCTCGAAGTGCTCAATCTAATTTTGTCGGTTATATTAGTCTTTATTTTAAAAGTATAGCACACTTCTCTTATGTCATCTTTTAAGTCATCTAAATTCAATCTCGGATGAGTTGACACAGCGGAAGTAATCCTTTATTATGAGTTGTCTAAATTCACGTAACTTGATAAACGGTTCACTTTTGAAAGTTTGAAGTGCTTCGTGGATATCCAAGGGGCAAACTAGCTATTCTGGAAACTGCAAAAGATACAGTGAATCAATCCTGAAAACATCGCCTGGAATACCCAAGTTACTACTTTCCCAGCATTAGTCAAGCACAAAAGATACTACATTTTAAAGTTACCAAGAAATATGGACAAGATTAAAAGAATGAACAAAAGAAAAACGGTTCTTCACTTTTATTCAAGATCATTTTTCCATTTTTGTGAATGTAAATTTCTTGGGTTGGTAATCAATCTTCAACAAGACAATACGTGCAAGTGAAACACCTAAATAACTCAAAACGTCTAAAATTGGACTCAATTAAACACAAAGAGGTAAGAAGCTGCCTTCATCACTATGTTGTGCATGGTCGATGATTAACTCAATCTGCATGAATGAGAAAACTGCAGCTTCAGTAGGCCACGAAGTGATTCAATATAAAGGGGAACCCGAGACCAAGAGAGATCAAGTCCAACTCTTGTATTACTTGACAAGAATCACAGGTTAGATCAAACACTTTCTAAGAAGACAATGATAAATGGTCAAAATAGATCTCCCAAGTCAAGAAGAAACAAAAATGGAATCTGAAAATTTCCTAAGAATCTGAGAATGCAACACTCAAATTGTACATGAAAATTGCCTTTAAGTTGACCAGATGAAGCTCAGTGATCTCTCTTTTATCTATCTATTTCCATCATTGTTGAATATAATTTGAGAAATATATTAAATTCATTACTTCAAAAGTAATAGAGATGTGATCCTGGTACAGGAGTCAGAGATGAAGCCAGCTCACATCTAAAATTATAAAGGGGTGGGTGACAAGGGCACAGTTGATAAACAGATTATAAAGCTAACCTTTATTTGCGATGCAGACTTGGGTTTTAGGCATTATCTTCTCGACCATAGTCATACCCTATCTCAATCTGCAGGCAAAAAAAGCATGAATAGCTTTAGCTGCCCATAGGTTACACCGAAGAGGGAGTTTTTTTTTTCTCTCTCTACAAGTTAATTTCACAATTTATGTCCAAATTCTCTCCTTCATATGTCTATCCAACTCAAGCGGATGTTGATACTGAACTCAGTTCAACATCAAGCCCAACTAGCAGGGGGTATGGCACATGGCTTCTTTACAGACAATTACAGCATAGGAAACCCTCCCAATAAAAACATACGTTCACATATTGTGTGAATGCTTTAAGAAGGTCACCATAAACAAACACACAATTACAGCAAATAAGATACAGCGTTCTACTCATGCATCTGAGGGCCTAAGTTCTGAGTTAAATAGAATCAATCCATTAGCATATAGCTGCAGACTATGATCTAAACAGGTAAAAAACGGCCAACGGAAACCATTCTAGCTCATACCGAAAAGAAAAGAAGAATAAATGGTTGATTGTAAACAAATGAAATTCAAAGAAGAGGAAACAAAGTAGTAATAAAAACTTGAATTACCCCGGAAGGTGGAGTTGGGTTCCTAGTATTGACTGAATACTAATATTATTTTATACAATCACCTTATTATTAACTGAAATTGTCTAGGCCTGCTTCTTAGTAGACTTATATTCAATAGCTTATCGGCTCATCTCTACTCATTATAATCACTCATGTCGTGGAAACGCAATTAGATGTATAAATATCAACATAGAATACCCCAATTTCTCATTCTAATTTGATAACTGGATACCACACTAGTACTTAGCCATTAGCACAGGATATCCCTAATGTTCAGGATATCCTAATACTACTCCAATACCTAATTATCAGCATAGGTCATTCTCAAGACTTAGAATGCTCTGACACTTGTTCCGTGGACAGGTACCTAATCATCACTAACTCATATTTAAACAACTCATCAATCTTTGACCATTGAATATAGTCTATCATAAATAAGTCACTAATTAACAATTTACAAAATTTATTATGAATCTATCATGAGTCAATCTCTAATTAATTTCATGAACTTGATGTATTTACCGTAATATTCTTAATTATACTCATGTACAACTAAAAATGTTAATTATCAAAATTTTCACCAAATTATCAAGCGATGTACCCTATAATACATAACAAAATATAAATGTAGAACATTTTATACTCTGTTAATTATCTATGTAATAAATAAACACTATTCATATATTTTAGAAATCAATATATGTAATTATATGGAACATTTTACACTCTGTTAACTATTTATATAATAAATAAACATTATTCATATATTTTAGAAATCAATATATGTAATTATTAATTACTAATTTAATTAGTGACTAATTCAAAATATGATTCACTATTAAATAATTTAAATAACAAAATTCAAAGTTTTATGTACCATACACTATTCTAATAGTACAATCTATGGTTATCTTTGCCTGATTTTTGGAGGACTCAACTAATTGATAAATTTAATATACTCCTTAATTCATCCTTTTCGGACCTAGATATTACAAAATTATATAAGATTTATTTAAGAAAAATTTTCAACCCACTTATACTTAATAATCCAAAATTATTCCCTTTTTCACTTTATACTTAATTATTAAAATATCCTTATTTTACCTAACCATAATAATTTCTGAAATAAACTTAACTATTAAAGTCCTATTTAACCCTTTTTATTATTACAAAAATACGATTCTAAGAATTAAATTCCAATTTTATTCTTAAATTTTTACATTTTCTATTTTGCCCCTTATATATCTTAAATTGTCTTATTCTTCACTCTCTCCTCTTCTCCTCCCTCCTCTTTTGCTCATTTTCTAGCCATATTTTCTTCATTTCTTTTTTTCCCATGTCTTTAAAATTATTGTACCAAACAATCACAATATACTTTCCAACTACAAACTAGTTTAAGATGATAAAAATCACAAATAAAAGGTATATAATTATTACTAAAAAAGTTTTACCTATTTGAAGTTCTATGTATTTCTAAGGGATTTTTTATTATTAATCTCTATAATTTCCTCACTAGTTTACTGTAAAACAAACAAAATGAGAAAATAAATGAGAAAAACTTCTAATGTAGGAGAAAGATGGTGTAATTTTTCTATACACTTACCAGCTGGAAAACAAAAGGGAGAAGAAGAAGAAAACAACTTTTCGATGCGTTTCTTATTACCCATTTGTTATCTTTTTAATTTATACTCTTTACTGTTTTTTTTGTTGGGTTAATTTTCTTAAAGTTGGGCTCTTTTTTTTTACTTTTTATGGGCTATATAGTTCTCCTCCTTAAAAGAATTTCATCATTGAAATTAAATTACATACCTAAAGATCTAAAAAATAAGGATACCGATGTCTAACTTTATTCTTTACTTCCCAAACAACCTTTATTAGAGAATGATGATGACTCCATAAAGCTCACACTATTGAAATCTCCCATCTCCTTAATTTTTTAGTCTATCTATCCAATATCTCCACTAGCTCCTCTTTATAAGTCATATCATTTTCAACTTCGATCTCAGACCTTGATATAACATGGCTAGGATCCAATTAGTACTGTCTCATCATCAACATGTGGAACACATTATAAATTTATGATAACTCCAAAAGTAAGGCTATTCTATAAGCTAACAATTCCAAATATTGTAAAATTTCATATGATCTGATGTATCTCATACTCAACTTCCCTCTTACCAAACCTCAAAATTTCCCTTCAAGGTGATACTCGTAGAAATATCATATCTCCAATATTGTATTTCGTCTCCTAACTAGGTTGATTGGCATAATTATTTTGTCAATTCTGAGCTGCCTTCAAGCATCATCTTACCACCCCTATTTTCTCTTTCGTCTCTTGAACTAACCTCAGTCCCTCTAATAATCCTCAATATCCCAACATATCATATCTCTACACCACCTGCCATATAATGGCTCAAATGGTGTCATATCGATGGTAAATTAATAAATATTATTATATGCAAACTCCATCAAAGGTAGATATCTATCTTAATCACCCTCAAAGCTCAACAAACAAGTTCTCATCATATCCTCTAATGTCTGAATCATACTTTTTGACTATCCATAAGACTAAGAGTGAAATGCAATACTCAAATTAAACCTAGTCCACAAAGTTGTCTATAAACTCATCCAGAATCGGAAAGTATACCATAGAACTCAATTTGATACAATGAACATCGGAACCCCATGTAACCTCAAAATCTCATCAACATACAACTTGACAAGCTTTGCCCAAGGAGTTTGTCTGTTGTATAGGTAAGAAATGAGTTGATTTAGTTAACTTATCCACAATCACCCAAACTAAATCATGTCTATGTTTGGTCCTCGATAACACTACCATAAAATCCATCATAATCTTCTCCCATTTATACGACAGAATGGCTAAAAGTCTTAATTTCCCTGCTGGTTCCTAATGCTCTACCTTGACCTACTAATAGGTCAAACACCTAAACACAAACTCTGCCACATCTTTCTTCATGTCTATGTCTGGTCCTCGGTAACACTACCAAAAAATCCATCATAATCTTCTCCCACTTCTACGACAGAATGGTTAAGGGTCTTAATTTCCTTGCAGGTTCTAATGCTCTGCCTTGACCTGCTAATAGGTCAAACACCTAAACACAAACTCTGCCACATCTTTCTTCATTGTCGGCCACTAATAATAAGGTTTTAAGCTTTGAAACATTTTAGTAGTAACAAGATATATAGCATATAGTGCACTATAAGTTTTCTTCATAATCTCCTCTCGTTGTCCATCTATATCCAACACACAAACTCGCCTCCTAATTACCAACACTCCATTTGTTCTCACAGAAAAGTTAGTCCCCCTACTTTGCTGTACTCTCTCTCTCATCCACATCAGATAAGAATCCTGAGCTTGGCCTCTCTGATCCTATCTCTCAAATTTGGTTAAACCTATAATTTCATTGATAAATCACTTGTATAATTAATCTCCAATCTCACAGCCAGTGCTCTTAATTCCACTAATAGTGTCATACTTTGTCTGCTCAAACTAGCCATCACATATGAGCTTTCCTACTTAAAACATCCACCACTACATTAGCCTTCCCCATATGGTAATAAATACTACAATCATAATCCTTCCATAACTCGATCCATCTTCTCTGCCTTAAGTTTAGCTCCCTCTGAGTTAAGATATACTTGAGGCTCTTGCGATTTATAAAGATTCGAAAATGTCTCCCTATAAAAATAATGTCGAGCATGCATAATCATCATTAACTCCATATTGTAAATGGGATAATTAAACTCATGCGATATCAAACGATGAAAGGCATAAACTATCACTTTCTCATGTTGCATTAATACACACCCCAAACTTACCATCGAAGCATCAATATATACCTCAAAACCTCCACCACTTGATGGTAGCACCAAAATTAGGCTAGAAGTCTATCTATACTTAAGCTCCTCAAAACTCTCCTGACACTGATTGGTTCTGCTGGATCCCGTTTCTGGAGCCCATCTATCCATAACAATAGTACCGAAATCCATTGGGCCCGAGTCCCGACCCACCTGGATGACTCGCCGGGACTGACAAAA
>JANZLC010000202.1:35287375-35300228 GCA_026413385.1 Erythroxylum gracilipes
TACGTCACACCGGTTGAACCGGTCGAACTGGTCAAATTGGTGATCAGTAAAGTCATCAGTTCGATAACCGGTCTGATTTTCAGAATACTGCTTATTAACGTGACCTTTTATGCAAATGCCAAAATCAAATATTATATCTAAAAAAAACTAATTTAACTGCAAATTATTTTCGTTGACTAGAAACTACAGCGATCAATGAACAACTTAATGGATTTGCTCTAGTGTGACTTATAGCCACGTACTTAAGGTGCGTTCCATATAATTCATATTACTATATGCAACATTTTCCATTAAAAATAAAAGCTTATATTTAATTTAGCCGACCAAGCGGCGACGTATTATTGAAATCGGTTTGATTGCAAATCAGGCACACGATCACGAGTGCACTCGAGCTACACTGCTACGCTCTAGTGCACTGGATAAACACTAGATACAAACTTCGGCCATATATATAGCAGCCACAAAATAGTGGGTCTCGACTTTCGTTCACTGTAAAATCAAATTCTAGGGTTCGTTAGATTTGCATTACCAGAAGCTCATTTCTTGTTCGATCCCCAAATCCTCGCTAAACCTTGACAATGACGCCGCCTCCGGGACCGTACTCCGGCACCAGCACTCTCGCGCTGGTAATTTTTCATTTTCTCCCGCGTTTGGTTTCCTAGAAAATGCAAGAAACCAAGAAATGGAAAATGAAAGTGATAGTTATTTCTCATGTTTGTGTTTCTGTAACATAATCTTGTAATTGAAGCTAATTGGAGCTAAATCGTTCACTCTGAATCTAATGGTCTCCTTTTGTTCTGATTAAGTTCTGATTTGTCATTTCTTTTTTTAACGAATAGGAATGATAAATTATGCAACAAAAAGTTTTATTTTGTAAGCTTATGTTATGGGTGATTGTTAAAATTCAACATATGGGTGTGTAATTTCTGGGTTGTTGGTATTCTAGGTGGCTCGTGTATCGGCTTTCTCATTTGGTCTCGTTTATGGCAATATGAAGCTCAAGTATCTCAAGGTGCTCTCTTACTATTTTTTTTCTGCTTTTGACCCTATGTATATCCAAGTATTATGATCAGTTTGTTGTGAATTGCACTTATAATTTGTATGATGATTACTTTTTTGGTGATTTTTCAATTCCCATTGCTGTAATCCATCTTAAGCTTCAGATCCAAGTGGAATCCTTTTTTAATGTTTGTGTTTTGAGTGCAAAGTTGGAAGATTTTATGCTGGAAAATGTTCTTATTTCACAATTGATAGAGTTTAATCAACAAAGAGTGTAAAATGGCCTGCTGGGTTAGATCGTACTTTGAACTGATGTGTGAAAATTAGGGGAAAAACATCTTCGGAAGGAGAATTCTGGTTCTACATTTTTTTGCTTTGATTCGCCATCCTTCAGCTGCCTGGTACATGTTTGATATTTTGTTGAAAGCATTTTCTTTACATGCATGTATATGTTTTCTTTGGGTTGACTGGGGTTAGATCCTAATTGTTTAGCACATCTCTTAGTCTTCTTTTTGGCATTTATTTTGCGGTTCTTTTCAAATTAATTGGTATATAGTTGGAAAATAGAATGCTCTTGATCTTTTATGGCCTTGCTTAAGCTATCCAAGCTTGGAAATGAACTGACCATTACTTGGTTCTGTAAATGCAGATGAAAGCAAAGTCTCAGAAGAAAGCTGAAGCTAAGGCTCATCACTGATTTCATGGGAAATTGGGTACAACATTGAGGTGGCACGGAAATAATGCATATTGATGGATTTTACCAGCCATTAATTCTGGTGATAAGCTTCTGCCTTTTTTTTTTTTTCCCCTTCTTTTTCTGAATCACAGCGTTCTGCAGTTTTAAGTTTTTTTGTCTAATCTTATGAGAATTCGTATATTTTGTTCCATGTTTCGGAATAGTTCTTTACTGACAAATGGATAATTTTTGGAAGATTAGATCTTCCTTACGCTGAAATAATAGAGATCTTGACCGCAACTGGTCGTGGAATTCCTTCCTAAGTTCCAGCGAAGGTAACGATTCACTAGAAACATTGTCGATTAGTGCATGGCAACTAACTATCCAAAATATATTATAGTTACGTGTATAATACTCTTAAGCGTATTATGATAAACGAGTGGAAATTTGTTCGGTCAAAGACATAAAAAAAGTTAAATAATACTAAAATGGAGCAAACGTTAGTTTGTTAAGTCTGATTCACTTAAAAATCTTTATTTTTATCTGAGAATCTTAAAAATATTTATATCTAAATCTTCTAAAGTAAGAATTATAATTACTTGCTGATCTTGATTACAAATATCATTTCAATTCTATTTCTATGTTCTGTTTGTAATGAAAAACCTAAAACAGTGCGGCCTTGATTAACTAACTGCCTTTTTACGGGTAGTTGCAGTCCGTCTCGCGAACTTTGTTTGTAGACTACTATCCCAAACTTCAGATGAGATATAATTGTCCCCAGAGATGACAAATGGGTCCGGCCTGTCTCAAAATTAATGGGTCAGATTTGAGTTGATTGGTTTGAATCTATCCTTCTGAAAAAGTCCAGCTTTGGATTAAGTTTGGATTCGGGCTGCTCAAGTTTGGCTTGCTCCGATGCTTGACTTTTATAAACAAAAAAAATGTCGTTTTTGTATTTTAAAAAAGAAGACGCATCTGACTGTGTTGGGGTTGGGTTGGGCCTTTTTGGGTCTGGTCAGGCTTAGGCCTGCTGTCTTAGGCCCAGAATCTAATAATTAAAATTTTATAATTTAACCAGGTGAATTTGCATTTCAGCAGACATTTATATTTGTATAAAATTTTTAAAATCGGTAAATTATTCTCTGTACCTTAACATACCGACCCTTAAATCAGTCTGCATCATCCAACACTTCTATAAGATTTGTAAGTCAATAACTAAATTCGTATAGGCTGCTTTCTCTTACAGTCTAAACAAGACAAACAATACTCAACGTTGTTATTTTTTTATTAATAGGATAAATTATATTTTAAATTAAAAATATATTGCAATATTAATAAAACATATATATTTTTTTTTTGTTTTTTAAACAATTAAATATTTTATCCTCTTATGGGATCATGGTTATGTCGTGTTGAATGGACATGAGAATTCATCCTCTGTAACATACCTCCTTCAAACTGGTCTTTGGTCGTTATCGGATTTTAAAAAACCCTGCAAATGTCTACTTGTATTGTATGAAGTTGTGACACATTCACTTCCTTTCCTCCACGACCAATGGATAATTAAACCGCTTACTTGCTCTTCTAGCTAGTTGTCTTGTGCTAGAGCCTAGAGCACATATATACCTATCATCCTTATATATGACGGCAAAGACGAATTTCAAAAGCTGCACTCCACTGCAAAACCAACCGCGTAGACAGAACTCAATGTTAGAAGTTGGAAGACCAAATGGGTATTTTATTGGGCTTTTGTTTCTGCTACCTTCTCAGACTTCTTCTACTTGTTTTCAACTCACTTCAAATGGCTTTGTTATGATTCTCAATTAAAATATAGTAACCATATCCCTCAAATAATATTCGATGCTTCAAGCCGCCTTCAACTGTGCACCTGTATCTGGCTTCTTCAGTTCCTGTAGTTCGTCAACTAACTTGTGGCTTTTGCTCTGTCGGTTTATCTGGGACATGATACCTTTATTTAAGCTTCATTCCTATGTACAAGTTAGAACACTGCTACATTAGAAAGAACTCAAATCTACATTAAGATTTTGGCTCTGACACCGGTGTTTTTTTAACTCAACATTCGAAGAAACATATCATACTTCTTAACATCTGCAGAAAATTGCAATAATTTATTTCTCTTTCAAACTGAAAGGTTTTAGAAAGGTTGTTAGCATATTTTGTACTTTCTATTTCATCTTTTTGTCAGAATGTTTAGGTAAGGGGATTAGAGTGTCAAACTGTTATAATCCGAGTTTAAAGACAGATTCAATGTGAGAAAGCAATCAACTCCATTCTTTAATTGACGTGAGATTTACAACTGGGTCTCAAAGTTGACCAGCTTTGGTTAATTTTTGATAAATGGTAGCAGATATTGCTCATTGTCTTCATTGTTAATAAGGTGGTATTAAACATATTTTTAATAGATAGTTAAGATATGCAATTTGAGTTCAGTAGTCAGTTCATGCGGTCAATCGTCATCGTGTCTGTAGCGAAACATGTGCATGTTCTTACACGTTAGGTGGCATTAATTTAGGCACTATAAAAGCACATAAAGTAAGGCCTATATTTCCATATAATCTTATCATCAATTTAATTGTCATTGCCACCTCTAATCAGGCTAAACTTTGGTTCAATCAGATAATCAAAGGGTAAAAGCTTCCATATGGAAACTAATGAATCAATTTAATTAAGAGTATAACTAACCAAAAAGTTAACCGGAAGGAGCTTGGAAGTCATGTCTCTTAAGCAAACATAAAGAACACTCACTATTATTGTTTGTCCCTAAGAGTATTAATCAGTGCTTGTTCTGTGTTGATGATCAGGAGTATCTGATAAAATACTAGCAAGTACATTACCTGTTTGGTACTGTTCTTGTACCCTAACAAGAGATGGTATTGGGTACGAATAGGATTACTCTGTTTGGAAATCCCATGTTGCCCTATCTTCAGGCAACAACAAAGACCATCAAATTCTTCCCTGGAAAAGGAGTTGGTAAGCTAGCCGTAGAATTTCGGCCCTAAAATTTGTCCTTGGACTAAAGGTCACCCAGGGAGGTCCCAGCATATATTCTCTTTATCTTGGATTATGTACTATTCTAATTAGGATTACTGTGCGGGGGACAAGAGATCATGGAAGCAAACTAATTATGTATGCTTAATCAATCTTTACTTTATGAGCTACTTAATTATTCAACAATCATACCTGACCATGAGCAGTTGTCGTGGTAGACCTATAGTCAGTGGTAATATTCCATAGTGCTTTGAAATGCTCTCCATGTCACTAGTAATCATTGAAAAAGTAGAAAAAGAAAAAAAAGGGAAGTTGTAGCTGGTAAATAACTTGAAACTGTTTCTTTTCAATGATTATGTTGTATTCATGTCCTTTACCTCTCCAAACAAGTTAAGAACAAAAGTATTATAATAATTCATATAGTGGTTAGTAGACATAAAGAATCAAATCTCTCATGTTAAAGGTTAATTAGACCAAAATTGAAATTTTCTGATATGCCTACATTTCCCATCTGATTTACACAGAATAATAGGCCAATTTCCCAACATTCATGTTAATCAAATTAGGGTTGGTTGATTGATTGAGTTAAATTAGGGTTTTTTTAATCTGATTTTTTTTACTAATTAAACATAATGTTTTTTATTTTAAAATTTTGAAGTTAATTTAGTTCCGAATGTTTCTGTCGGATCAAATTTTCTGTACTCATAATCCTATACCAACCCTATTTTATACGATTCTATCTACACAAATACACAGAATCCAAAAAAAAATGTGTAAATATAATCGTATTAAAAAGAGTTGTACAAAATTATGAGTATATTGTTCCGTTTCCGTCGCCCTTCTATTTTTTGAAATACTTTATCTAAAACGGCCTCATCGATAACTATGTTTTTTTTAAAATTAAAAATCTCCCGTGATCATGGTTTCCCCAATAACACGGCCTTGACAAGAAGAGAAAGAAGGAACACAATCTCGTAATTATCTCGAAAAGAAAGGGCGTTCACAAATACCTCCCGCCATATAAAGCACCCAGAAAGAGCGACCACTTCTCTCGTTCAAATTACCTCTACTCTCCCTCTCAGCAAAAAAAGATGAAGAGTAACAGAATCACCCACATTGTGAGAATCCGGCAGATGTTACAACGCTGGCGCAAGAAGGCGAGGCTGAGCGCGGCCGGAGCTCCGTCCGATGTCCCCGCGGGACACGTGGCTGTCTGCGTGGGGGAGAGTTGCAGGAGGTTTATCGTGCGCGCGACGTACCTGAACCACCCAATCTTCAAGAACCTCCTCCTACAAGCCGCTGAAGAGTACGGTTTCAGGAATAGCGGTCCTTTGGCGATCCCTTGCGACGAATCGGCCTTTGAAGAGATCCTCAATGTCGTATCCGCCTCCCAAACTGGAAACAACCCTGGAAGGTTCTCGAATCTAGAGAACGTTCAGAGATGCAGCAAGGGTGGCGTCACGAGTAATCTGGGTTATTTAGGTGAATCAAGACCGCTGCTGCGCGGTTAACTGATCTCTGAGTCAACTCTCTAGCTCAAGTTACTAACCATATAAACTTTTTTATTTGTTGGTTAGGTTATCATTTTGTTTTTCACTTAATTAGGCTTTAGGGATTAAGTTTTGGAAAGGGAATGGCAAGTTTGGTCTTTCATTTATTTATATTAACCTTAGCCATCAGAAGACGAGTGTTCTTCAAAACTTTTTTTCTCTGCCAAATAAGCCTATAATTTATTTCAATATATCATAGAGCATGACTAAGAAACTACAAATTAATAAAAATTGAAATAATAAAATTCAAAAATACTAAATAAAAATTAATTGTTCATATGTTTTGAAATTCCTTCAAGCATTATACATTAAACTAGATCATTTGACATTACATCTTTATTTGTATTCTTCATATAATGTCTATATGCGTAATCATTTATTTTAATTTTTATAAATTCATTATAACATTATTTATTTAATACAATTCAAATATACAATCCAATATAATCAACTAAACATTGAATATAAAATATAAATACTTTCTAATATTATTACATTTAATTTTTAACTTAATTAATAAAATCAAAATTATGAAGTATTAAAAAATACTTGATAAAAAGTTAATTATTTATCTCTTTTCAGAAATTAAACTATTCACTATCCAATATTTGTTTCTATTTTTCATAATATGTAAACAAATATTATAATTCATTTAAGCTTTTATAAATACATCCAAATATTATCAATTTAATACAATTCAAATATTCAATCAATATAATGAATTAGGTATTGGATATAACATGTACGTATTTAATAACATTCTTATATTTGATTAATAAATTAGAAACTTTATTCAATTATAATTTTTTAAATTTATTGTCTAGCATAAATAAAATTTTCATATACATACATACACACACATACATACATATAAAGTAAGGCTAATTTATATATAACAAAATATGTGTTCCATTTTTCACTCTTAGATACAATTTGTGGTCAAGTATTATTCATTTTATTTATGCTTAATATGATGTAAAATACAAAATATATAATATCAACATAGTAATTTTGAAATTATAAAAATATATCATCATCAACATTTTAAATGCTTGATATACAAAATTTTACTTCAACTTAGTTTAATTATGAAATAATTATATTAGTGGATAAAGTATAGTTAAAAATAATAAACTAAAAAAATTAGTTGTAGGTAGGAGTAAATTTGTACCTTTTCTTTTGTTAAAGTTAGAGGACTCTTTTCATATGATATTAAGGATAAATAGGTAAATCTCTTATGTAAATTAATAGATGATCATTACAAAATATAAATTTAAAGTGTGTAGATCACACACTATTTTAGAGTAAATTTAAGGTTTAAAAGATAGCTTAAGGAAAGTTCGAAGTCTATTTGGTTAAAAAAAAACTTATGATCAAATGTACAATTAAAGTGAAAGTAGAAGGATTAAATTGATTTTTTTTTTAAAAAAAATCATATTTAATACAAAGCTCTTACTTGAAAGAACAAATAACAAAATTTTATTAGCAAAGCCAAAAATTGGAAATAATTATTTCACAAAAGGTTTTGTAAGAAAAGTAAGGCTATATATTTTTTTCACTTCATTTTCTTCTTTTGTTTAGGGTTAAGATGGGCTAGGTTGGATTAAGCCGAAGACTGCCTACACTCGACCCAGACCTTCTTACAAATAACCAAAATTTGGTTTGAATTTCGATTAGGCCTAGCTTATGTAGGTTAAGCGTAAGCTTAATTGACTTGAAGTTAACCAGAAGTCCAAACTATCCAATTCTTAACTGGGCTAACCTAACCCAAACCTCCTTACGAAGAATCTACCCCAAAATAATACACCAAAAGAAACCATATCTACTCAAAACAATGCACTAGAAGAATCAAAATATAGAAAATCTGACTACAAAAGTACAAATGAATCAGGCTTAAAATCAAATCGAAACAAATGGAGTAAGAATTAAAAAGACGCACCCGCATCTTCAACAACAACAAGAACTAGAAAGAAAGACCTATTTCAAAATTGGAAGTTTAAAACCCAATAATCAAGTGACAAATGGAGAAGACTTTAAGAACATAACTAGACATGGAAATTAGGCCTAGGTTGGTCAGTTTTGTCTAACTCAACCCAAAGTCAATATCCCAGGTTTTTGAGGGTAAATGCCAAAAAGTGCATAGGTTTTGCTATAAAAATTGATTTGGATAGTTAGTGTGTAAAGAAATTGAGATAAACTGGAGAGAGGATGAAAGTAAAGGTTTGAGACAACCCCTGTGTCTTAAAATTTTTATGACATGATCGTGGTACACACCATGGAGGATTTTAGGTAAGAAATATTTTAGGATACAGTATGTGATATAAGTATGGCGCAGAACATGGTTCCCTTAGAATTTTTTTTTTCTTACAACAAGGTCCTAGATATGGATACATCCAAAACTATAGATCCTACTATTATTAGCTCATTAAGATATGATATGGGATACGAGCATGTCCCCAAATCGTGGACCCTCTTACATTTCTTGATATATAGATATGGTCTAAGACATGGGCATTTCCCAAGATGCGTTCAACAATTTAATTTAATACATATATGATTATTAAACTTTTCATTGGTATGTTCCTTTGATGTTTCATCTTTAAAACTCTTTAAATCTTAAGCTTATATGCGCCTTTTGCATCCATAACTATAAAAACATAGATAAAAAATACAAATAACTATAGCAAGATATAAATCTATCAAGTAATCTAATATAAACAAATCCGCATCAAATGTAAAAAATATCCAAAGTAATGGTTTATAATGTCAAAAATAAATATAAAAAATTGAAAAGTCTTAAACTTATGGTTAGGTTGCCTAACAGTAAGCGCTTCTCTAAAAGTCTTTTAATCGAACTCTTCTCTTAAGCTTAATTAATTTTCAGAAAAATATGGTTGCTCACTTCTTTATGGTCATTATAAAAAGTGTTTTGAGGGTCCTTGTTCCTTCATCATGACCTTCTTCTTTTCTCTTACCTTTATTTTCTCTTTTCTTGTCACTTTGATTTCTTATAAAATATTTAAACAATTAGCTTATCCTGAATCTTTAATAAGCATAAATGGCATTTCACAATTTTAAAAAGTGTTCATCCTTTTTAGCCATAAGTATGAGTTTACTTTTCCAAACATTGATTATTGCACTTATGGTAGTTAAAAAAAAAACTTAGGATTAGGGACTTTTCCTCATCCTCTTCAATGTCATGGATATACAAATCTATTGAAAATTTGAACCTTTCAATTTTATCATCATATTTCCCTTAACACCTCAAATACTTTTTGTCAAGTTACTAGTAAGATACATTTATCCTCATAGTGGATTCCGACTCACCTAGTCTTAATCTTTTAAGCATGATATAATATATTATATTGATACTTACTCTTAAATCTGTTATTGTCTTATTAATATAAACACCACTAATTATGAAAAAAAGTTAAAATTCCCTGGATTGCCTACCTTTGGCACTAACGTGTCTTGGAGGACTTTAATGTTGCTTTTAATCAATCTTATTTTGGAAAATTCCTTCTTAAGATCCTCTTTTAGACTTTTTTCTTTTGGGTTTTTTTTCAAATCCTTTGAATTACCAATCTCTTCCTTCTTGATTTTTCCATATTCTCTTGAGTAGTGATCTCTTCCTTCTTGATTACCTGTACTAATCTGATAGGGTTAGGACTTCTTGCTTGATAATTACTCAATGGTATCCTTACTCTACTCTCTTCTTCCTTCTTTATGTTGGGAAACTCATCACCCCTTATGGTAACCTCCTTTACACTTTACCTAAGTTTGGGTACTGTTTCACTAGGTAAGGCACTGGATAATAGAGACCTTTGTTAATTGACCTATTTGAACTTTGATATTCCTTAGTAAAACTTCACGATTCTAGAATCAAGAAATATTTGCTTACATGAAATCTATCATTATATCTTCTAAATATGATCGTTTCTCTTTTACCATAAGTTATTGAAAACCTAGCAGGGGTTGTCTTTAAGTTTATTAATTACTCTACGAGAAATTTGAATTATTTCTCCACCTTCAATTATAATTCTTAATGTATTGGTTTATTTTGCTTTGAAAAATTTCATATGAAATCAACTTTCTCTACTGATTTAGCCATATGATGTCTAGCTTAACACTTTATATCACGGTATCAACCCCTATGGAATTTTTTGCTTATAACTTAAGATGTTCTTGATGGTGAGTTTAGGTTGTCTAATACTCTCACTATCACTTTCATTTGAGTCGTCAGTATAGGCGTGACATCTACATTATAAAGTCCTACTGATCTATTCACTCTCTCCTTTCCTAAATATCACTGGTAACTATTCATTTTCAAAGCTTCTATTAAGTCTAAGGCAGTTTCAGACTCTTTTTGTTCAATGTTTCACTTGCTAAAGCGTCTATTATCTACCTTATGGAATTGACCCCATTATAGAAGGTATGGATTTGCATCCATATTGGAAATCCATGATATATGTACTTCCTTACCAGAACTTTGTATCTCTCTCATATTTCATATAAAGTGTCGTCATCAAACTGCTTGAAGGAAGAGATATCACTCCTTAACTTTATTGTCTTAAATGGAAGAAAGCATTTAAAAAGTACACAAGACTCTCTTAAGTGGTAATGTAATTAATGTAGTTGATAATGCTTTTAGCCATTGTTTCACTTGATCCCTTAGGGTGAATAGGCGTCTTCAATGGCCCTATTAATCTAAAAAATGCCATAAATCTCTAAAAAGTTGAATATATGTGTATCGGGATCCTCGTCTAATAATTTATTAAATTATACATTCTGTTGTAGATCAGAAACAACCTTTCTACTCGATAAGGGTAAGGCTGTGTACTATTGAATCTCCCTAGACCCGTACCCCAATGGAATTTCAACTGGGTGTTGATGATGACATTCTATTGTAGCATTTGAATTACATTAGGCTCAATCTTGAAATAGTTAGTATTAATCTTTAGTTTTGCAATGCTTAATTGTGTCCCTATAAAAGATGGTTTAACATATTCCATCATTTTTTAACATTGTTTTTTTTCTCTCCATATTTTCATGTTGTACTTCTGGTGTATCTCGAAGTTCTTAGTTGGTTTATTCTTTTAGGAAAACAAATTCACATATTCTTGTTATACACTACAAACACCCCTAAAATAAAAGCAAACAAAAACAAAGTAAAATAAAATAAAAAATATAATGAAAACTTATAGAAGGAAATAAAATAAAAATAAAATAAGTGTTGATTATAAAACAAACTACTAATTTTATGCTCAAAACTGCAAGTATACGGGTTGTAACTTATAGTAAAAAGCGGATATAGATCTCACAAGAATTGTGCTTAGGCACCACTTAATTCAGGTTGCTCTTTGTTTAAGAAACCAATTCAAACAAATTTAAAGAGATAAGTAAAACAAAGACAAACTAAAGGTAAAAGGAAACAACGTAACCAAAGCCAAAATCATAAGCTAAAACTTGGAGAAAATCAATATTAAAAATTAGGACTTGTCATTATCCCTATTTATTCCCTTATTCTCTTCTCCTCTTTTGGTCCCTAGCTCAATCATAAAAGTGGCCACCCTCAATTCCTACAGCAAAATGATCAATTCTTACCCTAAACCAACATCAAACATAAAAGAACAACCATGAAGATCAAAGTAAACAAAAACACACAAAATAAGTCTTAAAACACCATAATAATAACCTATTATGTAAGAAACACGGGCCAAATATTTAGAAAAAACACACACTAATGCACAACTATCAGCTTTCCCACACTTAAATCTTTGCTTGTCCTTAAGTATAATCAAACACAACCAATCAATTCCATCACTTCATTTTCACAAAGATCAAAGCATATAATCCCTCAAAGTTTGGCCAACTCTAATGTTAAGCTCCTACACCTATCATGACTATTTTTCATTACTATACATAAGCAAACTCAACTTATGGCACCATCACTCAAAGATACGTATAAATGCAAAATGAATCTTCCTTACGGTTTCACTAATTTCTCTCAAGTGTTTGATGGTTAGTGTTTCACTCAAGCTCCTTATAGGAAACTATACTACCATAGGCTTGCTAATACACCAATTCTCCTCTACAATGATTACATGCACAAATAGATCAAAAGGACTTTTTTGGGTTGTAATGTGGTAAGGGTTAAGGTGGGTCAAAAAGGGTAAAAGGTTTAACACAAGCATTCATAAAGTAATAAGTGAATAAAGGGATAACAAAACATATTTCTAAGATACACAAATGAAAATAAACTACTACTCTGCACTTATTAATGCTACTAAAATGTTATTCCTTTTTCTTTTCTTTTCTTTTCTTTTTCTCTTTTTTCTTATAAATGAAGAAACAATGAACAAAATAGCAACTAAATGCAATGTGATCCAAGAGTAGAAATGTCACTTAACTCATCTCGGAAAGAAAAATTGTAGTGAAAATCCTAAACTAACGCATCACTTAATACTCTACTAAGCTTGTGAATGGGTAGGCTTGTTGGATCGCGTATGGTCCGAGTATTCAAAATACGCTGCGGAAAAGATCATACAAGAACATCACGTATAATCGAAAACACGAAGGATTAACGAAAATACCTTATTATCGTGAATGGGTTGCTTCT
>JANZLC010000202.1:35300328-35314714 GCA_026413385.1 Erythroxylum gracilipes
ATGCCATGAATGCATGCCAAAATACTGAAGCACAAATACGTACATAATCAATAAGCAAGAGCAAAACGTAATTCGTCTTAACTTCATTTACTATTCTAACCCCTAATTTGGGGCGTTACACTTCATATACATAATTTCTTAAAGAAGCGTAGCTTTTTATTAATCCAGAATAAGATGAACATTTTAAAGCACCATAATCTGAATTAGGGGTTTCTTCAATTAAGTAAATAAATTCATCCTCGATAATAGGCAATCCAGTTAAAAAGAAAATATCTTTCAATGAAATAGAAGCATAACCAAAAAGAAATATAAAGGAGTTATATGAAAGAGTCTAGAATTTTATAATCACAGACACAAGGTTAGATTCATACTCTATGGAATTCCTAGAAAGGACTATTAGTTGCAGGAAACCTTCCCTCTTCCAAGCTGAATGATATGATGTGTATAACTTATACACCCATTTTGCCCATTTATCTACATATTTAGGCAATAGTTTTAGGGATTTAGGGGCCTAAAACAAAGTGAATTCTAGAGAAATGGGTGGAGGAGTCCCAATAATTAGAGACGGATCATATTCACAATCAAAATAAGGACAACCTTCTATATTGTTAAAAACACGAATTCGAATGTTATGGTTAGTGGGTTAAAAAGAAAATTAGAGTTTAAGAATTCTTTACCTAATTCTTATGAAAGGCAAAAAAAGGCTTAAATAAAATAGAAACTAGTTCAAGTTTAGCAGCCTACAAAAAGAAGTGGACTTAGAAAAATTGTAAGGATTTTTGAAAAAAATGTTAGAATCAGAAACATAAGTCGGTGGCATTCAACTCAACAAAATTTATTAAATAGGAGGAAGAAGCATTTAAAGGAAGAAGCCATAGTTGTAGAATTCTCATGAGGAGTGTATGAAAGCCAAAGAAGAGGATAAAGGCCTATTTGAGAGTTAAGGTGGAAAGTGAAGAAGTAACAAGGAGATTTTATAATGAAGAAACAGTTAAAACTTAAGGGAATAGTAAGATGTTGAAATTTAAAGAGATTTTCTGTCTTTAGTAATGGATAGGGAAGTAGAGATTTCACATATGAAAAATCTCAATGCAATCTTTAGATATGATATTTCTTATCTGCAAAAGATTGTTTAAGATTTAGGAGACTCCTCGTAGATAACGTTTTTTAGCCTAACTTATAAATTTAGTTTGAAACCTAAATAACTACTAAGATAGAATTCAAAGTCTAGCCCATAGAAGACTAAGAGAATTTCTATATCATATGTTTAGTTTGCTCAACCAAACATATGCTAGGAAAAATTGTTGATAACTTAAAAAAAATTAACCCATATGGCCCAATAGGCTAAATGCCTAAATTTAGGATTAAGCATTTTAACCTGCTTAATTAAGGTCTAAACATTATCGAGCCTGCTCAATGTTAGGCTATTTTGGATGAAAATCTGGCAGTGTCGTACATGCACCAGTAAGTCAATTTGGAGAGGCCATGTGGATTTTAGATTCCATGTATAAAATACACGTGGATTTTCTGAAAACGAAAAAAGGAAATTAATTTAAATTTTTACTCAGACCCTTAAATCCCTAAATATCTACCCTCTTTCTCTCAAAAACTTAGCAAAAAGTGGTTATCCGATCTGACGTCTTGCCTCTTTCACGCATCATCACTGCTGATCATTCCAATCCCTTTCGTCAATCCGCCTTCCAATCCTTCAGCGTAAATGTTATCTCCAGCAATCGCCAAGCTATGCATTTTCAACTAAGCCCTCATCTTTGGTGGTTAGACTTCTTTTTTGCTTCTCTACTTCACTTTTCTTTATTTTTCTTTTTTACATGTTCATATAACATTAAGGTTTACTTATAGATTCATCTCATGAAAGATGTTTGACTAGGAAGCCATTTCCATTTTTAATCTATGAGGTATCTGTTTTATACTTATGTTTATTTTATTTTTTTCTTCCTTTTTTGGTTCAGTCTGCTAGTTGACATTTTCTTGATCGAATTGTATTGATTTTGAGTGACAGCTCAACAAAAATGCTTAAGGTCAGAACTTTTGCTATTATTCCTACTCTTTTTGTTGACTCCCATTATGGATTCTTACAAAATTCAAAATGACCATTAAGGTGATAGAAGTTGCTATTTGCTTTGTCATAAAAGACTATTTTAGAAAAAAGACAAAAATGAGCAAGTTTAGCTGAATTATTATGGGAACTTCCCCTCATACCATGTTTTGAAGTGGGTGTATTTATGTCCTTTTGTGTTGATTGATTTGGATTATGCATTAGTGAAATCTCTTATTATTCCTGATAAATATTCTCTTGGATTGTATATGTCCAAGCTTCTCTATCTTGTGATAAAGAGGCACATGTGTCTAGGGCTGCAATTAGTGGAGGGTTGCATGGAAAATTAATTAAGGTGGTTTTGGCAATAGTGGTGGCTTAGACACATCAGTGATTATACCATGGCTAAGGTAGATGATTGTGTGAACTCTAGCTCACCTCAACCTTCCTCACATTGTATTGTCATTTCAAGTGTAGATAGGTAATGGTATGATATTCTATGAATTTATTGTTGAGGTATTTTGTGTTTTATTGCATCTTCTTTGTGTTTTAGTTTATACCTGTTGTTTTGGTTTTGAAGTTGGTACAATAAATTTATAAAATTTAGCTTATGGTACAATATATTGCAATATATTGTCTAAATTGGGCATTGTTAAACTAGGCGTTGAAGTATTCCTCATCTCTTCAAATCAATAGTCTTTAAGTGTCAAGCTTATCAGACTTAAACAAATTTGAGTTTGATTTAACTTGAGTTTCAGATATTTAAAAATTATAAATTTGTTTGTTGGATAGACATTTCATTTTTGGTAGAATTCTACTTGTAATTATATATATGGAATCCGAGCCTAGTTTAAAAGAGCCTGGTTTGATATATTGCTTATTTCAACCTATTTTTTGGCCTATTTCAACCTATTGCCTAGTTTGACCTGTTGTCAAGCCTGGTTTGTACAAATTTCAAGCTTAGTTGACGCCAATAACTGTGAAGATAAACTGCTTATGAGTAGATATCAGAGCATAAGTTGTAACGAAAATGCCTTCCATTGCAACTTAGGAATGATAAATTTAATATCCATCAGTTCTTAGATTTAAGATGGAAAGAAGCCTTAAGATGCTACTTTTTCTCAATATCTTGTAGTCACCAAAATGTAATCATACATGCCTTGATTTCAAATGTCTAAACTCAAGCTCCAATTTTTAAATGCAATGATAAATTATGCAGTAAATTCGAGAACTAGTATGAAGATACACTAGAAATAAAAGTTATGCCTCTAATAAAAGACCAAGTTAATTTAGTAGTAACAACCTATTGATGATGAGTTATCAAAACACGCATTCGAAATTAGAGGGCATTTTTATGGTGAAAGGAAACACCTTTAGAAAAAGATTGATCAGAACTGATCATCGTCCTTTTCAGCTATGTGCTTTGCAAGCTCTTGCTCCTGCTGTTGTTTCTCCCTCCTCTTCTTAGCACTTTCCTTCTCTTTGTGGGAATTTGGAGGAAACCTAAGTGTGCGTACAACCTTATTGTGCATGTTGAGGCAAAAGGTAATATGAGAGGTAAAGGCAAGTTGTGGTTTGTTTGTGGAATATATGTCCCCCGTCTCCTTAAATACCATTCACCTATTTGCGTGATCCAAAGTCGCTTCAATTGTGCCATCTCTTATGGTCTTTACAATAATACTCTCAACATCTTCCATGGGATTTGCAGAGTTTAATCTCAACTTCTTGATCACACCAGCCAGTGAAATAT
This sequence comes from Erythroxylum gracilipes, assembly GCA_026413385.1. Lineage (NCBI taxonomy): Eukaryota > Viridiplantae > Streptophyta > Magnoliopsida > Malpighiales > Erythroxylaceae > Erythroxylum > Erythroxylum gracilipes. Next base: position 35,304,135 of record JANZLC010000202.1, read on the forward strand.
GAGAATAAGAGACGCTGATGATGCGAAGACCAGTCCTTATAACATTGTGGTGCAGTCGTACAATTAGATTATATGTCCTGTCTTGACTAAAAGTAGTGGAGAACTTTTTAGCAACAAATTTAAAGAGCACCAAATCTCCTATTCTGATAGCCTAGAATAACAAACATTTGAGCATATCAAAACCAACAGTAAGGCCCAAGCTTCATATGCAAGCTACTAATATATCAAAAGTAAATATAAGAGCAAAAAAGCATATATTTCGACAAGCTTGGTATTGAATCCTCATTTGTAATTACTAAGCATGCTATCACAGGCACAATAATCTAGGAATTTAAGTGCTCTAACTCTTTTAGTGGTCATTGATAAATGATGTTGCAGTCTTTAGTCCACAAGTATATAAGGAACTTAGAAATTGAATTTGATCAATATAAACTCACATTTGTTAGCTCCAAGTAGGGCCTCAAAGCATTCACCATGCCTTTTAGCATAAAAGTAGTCCTCTCCAAGTAATAATCTTACAATAGTCACCTATTTGTTATATTGAACTTGAAAAGCAAGGGCTGTAATAGGGGCTTTCCGAGCAGCTTAAAGGAGGGATTCTTTGGCATCTATATATTGAAACTGAATAGTTCTAATCTTTCCTAGGTAAAATAGATACTGAGAAAACTACAAAGAAAAGTAGTCATTGTTTGAAATCCTTTGATATGCCAGCTTATTAAATACTTTTGCAATATGTCAAACCATTGCACATAAATCTCCTGCGTCATTGATGGAAGTCATAACTTTTCACAATTTTACAAATCATTTGCTACTGTCACATTTTTCAACCAAAGAGATACAGAAGGAAGACAAGATTCAATATGTTCACAAACAAACATGCTAAAATAGAACAAACTTAATATATTCAAACATTCATAATATTAATGCAACAAAAATAAACAAAGTCAACATCCAGAAAGCAACTCTAAGCCTACAATTTAAGAAAAGAGAAAAAGGTCAATGCCAAGAAGTGGATGTAGGCCTCCAAAAATTTGTTTAAGATTAAGTGTTGAAGAGTAATTTTTGTATAGAAATTTAGTGTTAGAAAAAACTGGTTTTCATTACAATTCATAAATATCTAATACATTCAACACCTTATTGTTGTGAACGATTCTTGGTCCCCATATAGATACACTATAATTTCATTAGCAAAAGTATGTTGCATATAAGAGACTATATTTTCTTATAGTTAAAAAGTGAAAACTTGCCTGATGGTTTAAATGAGCTTCAAATCATGGGGCCTTTGATCTCAGCTTCTCTGCCTGATCATACAAATTGTAATGTAGGTAATTGCAAAGCAACATGTTAAGAAGTGTTTCTTGCATAAAAAAGTTATTCTGATTGTGAGATTTCAACAACATTTCAAGAATAAAGTTTGTGACTAAAGAAGTACCTGATATAGCTCATCATGACGCAATGTTGCAATCTGGCGAAGAGTAAGAGGTTATTGTTGATGAAATAATTTTCAGAATTAGATTAAAAATTGAGGACAATAAGTAAGGTATCAAAACATGATCGTGCTTTTCTACAAGGTTTTAAGTATTTACTAGCACAGAATAGAAGAAATAAGTAAAAAACCTACCACTCAAACAAGAACATTCTTCTGCCATATATGAGAAATGTTAAATTCAAAGGAATGTAAGAAAACCAACCCTCTAATCTCAGCAAGATCCTCGGTGAGTTTATAGCTAAAAGAGTAATAGAAGTAGAGCCTTGATGCCAGAACGTCAACAATTCCCCTATTCATGTTTTTCAAAGGCTAGAAAGTGGATCGGCGAGAGGGATTGGAGTGATCGATAGTGATGATGTGTGAAAGAGGCAAGACGCCGGATCGGACAACCCTTTTTGCTAAGTTTTCGAGAGAAAGGAGATGAATATTTGTAGATTTAAGATTCTGAGTAAAAATGTAAAATAATTTTCTTTTTTTCTTTGAAAATCCACGTGTGTTTTTTACATGGCATCTAAAATCCACCTAGCCTCTTCAAATCGATTTAATGGCGTATGTATGATGTTGCCATATTTTCGTCCAAAATAGCCTAATATTGAGTAGACTCGATAATGTTTAGACTTTAATTGAGTAGGTTAAAATATTTGGCCCTAAATTGATCAAACCCAAAAGGCTTTGCCCTAATTTGGGCATTTAGCCTGGCTCAAAAGGTCACAAAATGAGCCTATAAATAGAAGCATGATAAATGCGTAGCTTAAGAATTCATAAATAATGACAAATTAAGGATGTGGGAAGAAATGTGTTGAATGTGTAAGTCTAGGACATGGAAGTTGAGAAAATAGTGAGAGGTAATTAACAAAAACATGGATAAGTGAGCTGAAATTTAAGAAGTTACATGAGGCTAAGGTCTAGAACATAGAAGTTAAGAGAAAGTGACAAGTTGTTAGATAAACATAAGGAAGTAGGCAATTATGGCAAAAACAAATGAGAGCATTATAAATTTACTAGCACTTAGACGACAAAAAATGCTAGAAATACGTCAACACAGTCACAATGCAAAAAAAAAAATCACCCTCTAGATAAAACAATCAATTCAAACATAATTTGTCAGTTTCCAACTGTCTTTGCTTTGTGAATTTACGTTTATTATATCGAATTCTCTTTTGTAATTTGAGATTCCCTTTTGTAATAATCAATTATTTTCTTTACTTCATATTTCAATTCAACTTATCTTAGTATTTTCGTAACTTAGAATTAAATTTTCTAAGTTTTTATACCAACTTAGTTCATCGATAAAAGGTCAGGTATAAATTTTAGAGATATTTCTTTTTGACACACTCGAATTCCCGATTAATACCAAACAATTATAAGAGAAATATTTTCATCAAATTATGGGCAAAATATGTCAAATTATATTTATTATATTAGAGTAGTCATATATGATATCTATGAAAACATCACTTGACTCTCTGTTAATAATAATAACTAACAAAAAGTTCACAACAATTTTCTTATCTCTCGGGAAGTTATTTTTCAAAATGTTAATTTCATGAGAAAAAGTAATCACACAAGGAGTTGATGTCTTATACATTTTTAACTTATAACTTGATTCAAGGCAACTTAAGCTGCTTCTTTATATCAAAATGAAATTAAGACAGAGTCGGGTGATTGTATCGAATTTTAAATAGCCCTAATTATAAATATGAATAACATAATTTAAAGAGACATTCAGTCCTAGTTATCAATTACAAACTTTTTTGGGATGGTGTTAGTAGTAGCTCACAGTACAAGTACCCACAAGAACTTAACATGTGGAAAGTCATTTTGGGCCACCGATTTGCAGACGAGACATTAGAGATAAGTTTAGTTTTGAGAATGGGTCCAGTATAAAGAGCTGTTGGGAGTACAACAGAAATTCGGATCCTAAAGTAAAATCCCACCAAACATTTTATGTCTTCTCAGGCTTCTTGCTTTACAACCGGGAGTCTTCTTTTTAATCATAATTTGCGTAAATTGCAATCATGACTGGTCTCGCCACAAGCTCCACAATTCAACGGTTCTGATTTGATTCATATGTGGGGCAGTAATTAAGCACCCGGATCTTTGTTCCATATTCTCTGTTCTCTTTGTTTTCAAAGTGTTTTCATCGTTTTATTGTAATAAATAAATAAATAAATTAAAAGGTCAAAAAAAATTTGGAACAGAGGGAATAAGAAAAAAAGGAACAGAAGACGTAAGTAAGTGCAGCTCAACCCCAGAAACGGCAATGCAACGCAATTAAAGCAGCTCAACCCCAGAAACGGCAATGCAACTCAATTAAAGGAGGCTTTTATTATGTTGTATTTTTCTTTCAATTAAAGAAGGCAAACAAAGCACCAACCAGTACAGATTCGTACCTTTCAAGTAAGACAACTATATCCCCATCGATTGCACTGCACAGCGACAACCTCAGAATTTTGTCGGGGGACCCTTTTCTGTTTTCTGATTTTTCTTCAAGTTAGAATACTTAATAGTAGAAAAGAATATTCCTCAACTATCTATAGAAAATTATGCTACAAATACAATTGAAGGGGGACCAATGCTTTTGAGATAGGAAAATGCTATCCCCATTTATTATATATAATACCTCAACAAATTCAAGGGATTTTATTGGAAAACCTTCTTCGTTCTTTTTTACCTCGAGTAATTTAGGAGTTATTAAAATGATAATTACTACTCACCCTTCAGATTTTGCATGTGAGTGAGATTTTTACTAGACGATGTCGTAGTTAAATCTTATTGCAAATAAAGCATGTATCATCTTTTTAACATCGAACACAGAAGACTGCAGGCATGCCTATATATAATCTACCTTATTACCTAAATTCATAGCTCACTTGAATGAATAAGCTTCCTTAACATTCAAACCTACCTTTTGGAATCAGATAGCTATCTGCAGGGTATTACTTATTTCATGACAGGATTTACCAGCAGAGAGAAGAAATGCAAGTAAAGTTGATAACCAAGAGAGATGAAATGAAATAGTGGAGTAAGTAGCTGCAGACAGTTAGTTTTACAAAACCAATTCATAGTATCTACTAAAAAATGTATGTATATTGGAGCCTACCATGAACAAGCTCTCCTCTTTGTTCTTCAACCAACTACAGGGAAAGAGAGAAACGATATCTATGAAACCATAATTGCATACACCAACATTGTCAACCACGTACGAGCCAATAACATACGTAATACACACAACTCAATCAATTACCAAAGGTGTGATCGTGGAAGATGTCAAGCAAACCATAAGATCCTTGGTTCATCCATGCATGCCTTTTCTTTCCTCTGTAAGTATTTTATTCATATTGACAGTTTTTAATATCTCTTGATGAAGAATATTAGAATTTGGTTTAAGATGGGCATTGAATTTTCTATCTGTATGATTACTTTTTTGGGACCTACACGTGGGAAAGGTATCCCTGTGACTAATGTCATTGAACAACTTTGGATATATTTTTGCTGAAGATTTTTTCCTTTTTTTTTCGGTTGGCAGATATGTCTGTTCACTGCTTGAGATCCATAGGATTGAAAGTTAACATTTCTGATAATACCATAAATGACTACGTTTCTGATATATATATAATTATATATATTGTATTATGAAAATTTGACTTGCTCACTCAACTGCCAATTTAAGTCCATTTTTATACTATTTCTCCCAAGCTGAAGTTTTGAGTTTCATCATTGATACGTAATTGCTACCTGCAGCACCTTCCACGAAGCTTCCTTTGAAGGATTCGTACATATCATTATAAAGTAGTAGACATTACCCTATTTGTATAGGGTATGTACATGGGTCTGAGGCTCAAGATTGGTAAAAACTTTTTGCCCTTCCGATAATTTACGGGCACAACGTGGGTGGGACATGGGGGACAAAATGCAGAAGATAAGAGACCTCTGTCCAGCTGTAAACTATTTGCATCCATCAAATTTAAACACTTCCAAGTTCCAACTCAATATTCTGATACTGATGTGAAAGACATGACCTTCTGCTTTTTCCATTATTAAACTGATTGATGTGGTTACAATTTGTTGCAATTTATAAATCAAATATTACTACAATCTGTTTCTTAACTTCCTTTGTACCAACCAGGTCATAGACTCCGTACAAAAAGGAAGTAAAAATGAAACTTAGCGTTTCAATTTGATTAGTATTGTTTCATTTCATTTTCATTTCCACAAAATTGATCAAAATATAACTGGTGCAGTGAAATTGGAAACAAGAACATGTCGTAGCTACATGCAAGCTGTGGGTAGTTAGAGCATGAAGGTTGAAGGGGCAAAAGGGCTGTTGAGGGTGGTACATGCCCTGCTATGTACGTGATGATATACCAATAGCAGACTTAGGATAAAAAATACATTCAGCTTATCAGAATTATGAAACTTCCTTTCATAATGCTCAAGTCATTAAACTTCTATTTGCCGAGTCCAGACAAGTAATCCCAGTTAGGAAACAGAGAGAGCAGAGAATGGGAATAAAAATATAAAATAATGAGGATATAAAGATATTTTCTTTTTGGTGGAAGAAGTTCTGTATGTAGTGGATTTTGTGTTGCAGCAGAAGATTTTTTTTTTTTTGGGGGGCAAAGGGAAGTTAAAGAATAAATAAAAAAGGTGGGGGTGGGTCAGGCTTTTTGTGGCTACAACAGAAAAAGGCCAACATTGCATTTAAAGTAAAAGAGAGGACCAGCTAACCGGAGGCAGCTTTTGCATCTCTAGTGGTCCTACTACGGAATGCCATCAGTTTCTGAAAATTTTATGAATATTGAGAGCCATTTCCACCCAGAAATTTCTATGAGTCACTCTCTTGCCTAATTCCTTTTCTTTGAGAAGCACATAAACAAAGGTGATAAGAGATTCTCTAACCGTAGAAGGGTGTACTTGAGACCCTGTAATATCAAAATTAGAGACATTCTCTCAAGGTTGTACCTTGAGACCCTGTAATATCTATATTTAAGAAACATTCTAAAATTCATACAACTCAAAGATGGCTTTAGTTTTTCTTTTATGTGCATGTTCTGCTAAAGTACTCGGGATCATGACCCCAAAGTGAATAAACTTTTACTCTTTTTCTAATAAAAAAGGCTCAATCTTTTTTTAAAAAAAAAACTTTGGAAATATACTGATGAAAGCTAAATGTTAAAGAAGGTAAGGTTAGATGGGTGAACTTACTGTTGTGATACCTTCTGGGGTTTGGTTGCTTTGCCCTATCATTTTCACTGGCAACCTAATTGTACGTATATGTGTATCGTAGGAGATTGTAGTATATGAGAAGAATGAATGAATATTTCATTTACTCTGTTCTATATTTTATACACTTGTCGTCAATACTCTGTTAACAGACTTTACACCGACACTTTTAACTTCTTCTTGGTTCTTGATTTACAAGATATCTAAGACACCAACATACTCCTCCTGTCTTAGGAGTCTTGTTGTAATCCAACTTTACTTCGCAAGTACTCAAACCTTTTCCCTTGCAACGCCTTGGTGAACAAATCTGCTATCTGCTCCTCTGTTCTACAGTACACTAGCTTCATCTCTCCTCCTTGCTGAATATCGCGTAAAAAACAACACTTCATTTTGAAGTGTTTAGTTCTGCCGTGAAACACCGAATTTAGGGAAATCGCCAACGCAACTTTATTGTCTATTAATACCTCTGTGCTTTCCTTTAGTGTAAGGCATAGCTCCTCCATCATCTTCTTCAACCAAATCGCCTGGTTCACTGTAGTCGTAGCTGCGATCAGCTCTGCTTCGGCTGTTGACTGAGCCACTACACTTTGTTTTTTAGATGCCCATGAAAAACATCCCGAACCCAGTGTAAAGTAGTAACCAGAGGTGCTTTTCATGTCGTCTGAAGAGCCTCCCCAGTCACTGTCTGAATATCCCTTCAACTTCAAACTCCCTGTTCTGCTATACTTGAGGCTGAAGTTGTAAGTCCCTTTAAGATACCTCAAAATCCTTTTCGCTGTAGTCATATGAGTTTCTGTTGGTGCAGCCATAAACCTCAACAACATACTCACTGGAAACTGGATGTCTGGTCTAGATGAGGTTAGATACATCAGACTTCCAATGAGACTTCTATACCTTCTTTCATCCGTAGCTCTACTCCCATCTTCCTTCTGCAATTTCTCCTTACAGTTCATTGGGGATTTCGCTGGTTTACATTCCAACATGTTAAATCTCTTGAGCAACTCTCTAATGTACTTCTTCTGGCAAATTGCAATTCCTCTTGGACTCTGATGAATTTCCATTCCTAGGAAATACGTCATTAATCCCAGATCTGTCATTTCAAACAGATCCATCAGCTTGAGCTTAACCCCTTCGATCTCCTTAGCATCATCTCCAGTCAACAATAAATCATCCACATAGACAGACATACACACAAGTCTTCCCTTCTGTTTTCGCACATAGAGGGTGAGTTCACTTTCACTCCTAATGAACCCAATTTGCTGTAGGTAACTATCTAGCTTGTCATACCAAGCCCTTGGGGCTTGTTTCAGCCCATATAAAGCCTTCCTCAACCTATACACATGTTCTTCTTTACCTTCAACAATAAACCCCTCCGGCTGCTCAACATAAATCTCCTCCTTCAGCTCTCTATTTAGGAAAGCCGACTTCACATCAAGCTGGTGCACAACCCACCCCTTCTCAGCAGATATATTCAAGATCAGTCTAATTGTCTCTAATCTTGCTACTGGCGCGAAAGTATCCGAGTAATCCACTCCATCTACTTGGGAATACCCCTTGACGACCAGCCTTGCCTTGAACTTGTTCAATGAGCCATCTGGATTCATCTTTGTTTTATAAACCCACTTCACGCCAATGATCTTCCTATCGGGTGGTTTTGTCACCAACTCCCACGTTTGATTATTTTCAATCATCCTGATCTCCTCCTCCATTGCAGCCAGCCATTCCTTGCTTCCTTGAGCTTGTTTAAAACTTGCTGGTTCACAGAGGGTTAGATTACAAGTTTGATAAATTTCAGAGAGAAGCCTTGCACCTCTTTTAGGGATATGATCTATTTGATCTTCAAGATCACTATCAGTCTGTATTTCTTGTTCTGGTTCCTCCTCATTCTCATATGGATGTTCGAGCTCTTCTTCTATCTGTGGTCTGGCTCCATCTTCTGATTCTTCATCTAATGTAGCTCCATACAATCTGCCATCTTGCATCAGCTGCCTTCTTACACGAACATTGTCATCTTCCACTTTAGCCCAATTCCAAACCTCCTCTTCTAGAAATGTTACATCTCTACTGATCTTCACTTCCTTCTTGTTTCGAATCAACACTCTATATCCTTTGGTCACTTCAAAGTAACCAATAAACACTCCTGCTGTAGCCTTGGAATCTAACTTGCTTCTTTTCTGCTATGGCACATGAATGTAACATGGAGAGCCAAATATTTTCAAGTTTCTCACATTTGGTTTCCTCTGGTGCCACACCTCATATGATGTCGTCTCCTCCAAAGCTTTAGTAGGTAGTCTATTTAGTAAGAATACTACAGTAGCCGCAACCTCTGCCCATAAGACTTTTGGTAGAGCCTTCTTCTCCAACAAGCATGTCACCATTTCAACAATGGTCCTATTTTTCCTTTCACTCACCCCATTCTGCTGAGGTGAGTACGGTACTGAAAACTGATGCATGATGCCACTATCTTGGCAAATTCTCTCCATCTTTTGGTTCTTATACTCTGCTCCATTGTCACTTTTCAACTTCTTAATTTTCTGCCCACTTTGATTCTCTACCATGTTCTTGAATCTTTGGAAGACATCCGACACTTCAGCCTTGGTCTTCAGGAAATATATCCAGCAATACCTTGACTTGTCATCTATAAAGGTTATAAAGAATCTACTCCCATTCAGTGATTCCACTGGTATTGGTCCATACACATCCGTGTGAACCAATTCAAGTAGCTCGGATGCTCTCCAGGTGCTGTCTCTGAAGGGTTCTCTAGCTTTCTTCCCTTGAATACAGGTGGTGCAAACTTGCTGAGGTTGACAGAGGATTGGAAGACCTTGCACAAGATCAAACTCACTTAACTTTATAAGGCCTTTTCAGTGTCGATGGCCGAGCCTCTTGTGCCATAGATTTGCTCGACTAACACTTGCATTCAATGCCATCTCCTACTGTTCAAAAAGGTTCAACACATAGCTCCTATTCTTTGCTTTTATCTTGAACAGAAGTCTCCCTTCCATGGTTGAAATTGTACAGAAACCTCCTTGAAATAGAACTGAGTATCCTCTTTCGATCAATTATGAGACACTGAGAAGGTTTTGTTCAAGATCTGGAACATACAGTACATCTTCTAGAGTTCTTGGTCCTTTCAGGCTCGCGATGACAACTGCTCCTCTCCCCTGGGCAGAAATCAATTACCCATTTCCAATCTTCACTCTACAAGTATGCTTCTTGTCCAGATTCTTAAATATGCCCAAATTGCTGGTCATATGGTTGGAGGAGCCACTGTCGACCAACCAATTGTCTTCTAGTATTGAGGTGTTATGGCAAGAAGCTACGAACAGATGATCTTCTTCTTTCTTATCTGTTGTTCGGGCCTCCTCTGAGTTCTGCGGATGTTCTTTGCTCCTGCAAAATTTGTCGATGTGCCCAAGCTTCTTCCATTTCCTGCATTTAACGTCAGGTCTCCTCCAGCATTTATAGTGGGGGTGATTAGACTTACCGCAATGTTTATAGGGTTCTCTTTGGGACTGGGCTGAGGTCTCCGCCGCATCTTGCTTCTTCCCTTCCGAGCCACCCTTCGACCAGTGCTTCTTCTTCCTTCTACCGCTACTTTTCTGGCTTGCCCTTAAGGCACCCTCGGTCACTTCTACGGACCTCATCGCTCTCCTCTGTTCTTGGGCTTGCAGAAAACTTAGCAGCCCCGATAGCTTCAAATCTGCCATGTCTCTGGCATTTTCCAGAGAGATGATTGTAGCTTCGAACTTTTCTGGGAGAGAAATCAACATTTTTTGCACAATCTTTGTTAGCCCCGAATTTTTTTTTATGATTAAGCATGATTAGATTCAATTAAATTAGTAATTAATAAGCATGATAGCAT
>JANZLC010000202.1:35352886-35363741 GCA_026413385.1 Erythroxylum gracilipes
CAAGTATTTAATCAACTGAAAATTAAATAACAAAAATACTTGAGACAAACGAAGACTTCCCTATGAATTTATCTTCTAGAAATAATTCAGCAGAAAACTTCCTTCACAAAAAGTAGTCGCTATATTCCGTGACATAAGCAGCAGTAGTGTTTATCTTCAAAGACCCACAGAAACGAATTCACCAAACTCACGCACACACTGATTGCAGTCCAATCATCAACATGTTTCAGCCTATTAAAAGAACACTGTGCGCAGAATCAAAAGCATCATATGCGCACCCAACCAACCTATTTTCAAGACCCACGTAATCTTCACCTTGACCACATAAATCACGCAGACTGCTTTCCCAATATACCCAAGGTGAGACACAATTTAACTCATACAAGAACCAAATGCATAGTGAGCTAAGGATTTTTCAAAGACACAAATATTCCACCCAAAGGGAAATTGTGCAACCAGCTTATCTTAACACGTGACCAACGCCGCTTCATACAATACACCCACTGAAGATTATTTTTTCACAAACCCCCTCTAGGTTTTTTGCAAATGACGTGTAGTAGTATACTCCTACATAAAATCAAACAAGTGAGCTATATTCATGTAACATGAACTCAACCAAAGATGTCCATCTTGTCAAAAGTCTAATAACTAAAGCACACCAGCCCATTGACGATTTGGACTTCTATTAAAACACAATCTCCACCCATCTTTAACAATCCAATTAATAATTGTAATTTTCTTATATGTTCAATTTAAAATGTCAAAACTAAATACTATATATATAAAATATATCCTAACAAAAATATCTAAAAATCATAATTAAAGATATAAAAATCTAATGGACAACTTAGAGAAACTAATTTGTCATGATAAAAAGTTCAATTGTCTATATTTAAATCGTTCCAGCATAATTCATTTTTCAATTCATTGTAAAGTTCACCAAAAAAATATTACTCACAAAGTTCATCAGTCCTCTTAGAAACCGAAAATTCATATTATTTTCTCATGAATTTGTATCCTATCAAAACAAAAATGAATCAGATTTGAGAGAATAATTACTTTCACGTTTCATGCAAATTCATCAACGCTAATTGTGCATATAGTCTTGTGTTATTTCTTTACTGCATATTTTCATGTAGAATTTTTATTCTGATAGGTGAATGCACATTACAGAGAATAAAATAATAGCAATATTATACAAAACAAAGCTAATACCGAAGTAAATAAAGAAGAGAAATCTTGACCAGGGAAGCTGTCTTCAGTTTTAATTTACAGGAGGGTCAGCATCCTAATTTGTGACTGCCCTTTACAAAAATTAGTAGTTGACATTGTAAACTCAGAAAGCTAAGGCTTTTTCCTGACAAATTATACTAGGTATCGTTCCTTATAAGTACTATAATGAGCTTCTTGTAATATCAAAGAAAGCTCGTTTGAAGTATGGTATAGTAGGAGTACTGGATGAACAAAACCGAGCTCTTCTTCAGACTGATTCAACAAGCTCTGGAAAGAGGGTGTTTCAAACACGAGATTAGAACTACAAATCCCCTCCCTTGAGTCTCTCCAACATAAATACCAAAATCGCCTTCTCGCACATCATAATTTTTCATGGTAGAGGAAATAATGCCTCAGACTAAATGTAATCCCATGCAAAGTTAGCCCCATGACTTGAGCTCTTTTCAATATTGTAAGAAAGTAAAAAATCTTTAGAACTCTTTTGGATCATGGACGTTACATACACAGAAAAATGGTCTGTATATACTGTCAAATGGATCATGTGGTGAAATGCAACTACTAAAGGGTTTGTTTGAAGACGTACGTACTTCTAAATATATATTCCATACTAACAGAAAAAGTAGGGATTCTGATAGATTGCATGCTCTAATTTTTCTTCGGACGGACCCTCTGCTTTCCTAATTATGTACCAACTACCAAGTTCAGATGACCACTTGAGTAAGAGATTAGTTTTAGAATGTGTGCTATCAATCCACCGAACAAAAGACAGAGATATCACTTCAGACCTTCGTGGGAATTGGTGGTTGAATGAAACATGGCCCTATTTTGAAGAGGTGCTTTGTGGACTGAAAACATAAAAGAGCATGTGGCTTTGTTCCCCAGTAATCTGACATTAAGATCCTAATTCAGTAAAGGAGGTTTGATAAGGATTAACCATATAACGAGATGAACTTGGAGAGGAGAACGTAGTCATCAAAATCCTGAAGAAAGATTTTAGACTGATTTTTAGATTGCCTTAAGATGACTAAATCAACATGAGATTGACAGAAAACTACTAAATTGGTCTACTTCTGCAAAGAGGATATCAGGATTTAAAATCATTATTTTGACTAAGCTCTGCAGCTTCCCCATCAAGATGACTACTATTTGGATAAACGAAGAACTCGTAACTCCCTTGGTTAAAATTTGTCAAGTTACCTGTTGAAGGCATATGTAGAGTGCCTTAGAGGTGGCCTGGCTGCATTATTAGCAATCTTTCACGGTCTATACAGTATGTTGATATATGACTGTACTACCATAACGCCACTTGGGTCGAAGACAGACTACGGTAAGCACCATTGTACCAACCAATTTGTTCATGCGTTTCCAAGATGACACGTCACTCACAATCCTGAAAAGGTAACGGCATCAATGTGCGAGTTGTTGATGATCTGGTGAATGTGGTCATAAAATTTTGTGAAGATACTGATATGATGCACAAAAGCATGAAACTAACTCAGCATATGCTGTTCTTCTAAAGTGTCACAATGGACCCTTGATTGACAAGAGTCACAAAACTTAGTAAGAACATGACTCTGGCTCTGCCAAATATTTGTCCAGTCTGGATCAGTTACGAGGTTATAATTCACAGAACATCATGGACCAAATTTTTAAGTTCGTGTGTGTTGGTCTATGACAAACACACATATAGTCAATTGACAAGCATAACGGATTCTTTTCTTCATCTGTTTTTCTAAAAATAGACGACTTAAATCGATCATGAAGTAGAGAATGGAAATACCCCACTCCTCTTTAATACCACATGACAACTTTGGATAAGATTCAATATTTCAATCCAATACGTGATAGAATAAAGACGAGTTACTTACAACTTCTTGGAAACAGATTCACCTGACTTGCTTCATTGCGAAAATGACTTTGTTTTTGGACGAGGCATCTATTCAAAAGGTTCCTTTACAGAAGAGCGAGAGAAATTCTGCTGAAAAGCCTCCTTTCCCCAAAAATAGGACAACCCACCATGGATAAAGCAACAGCAACTGTGGTCCTTACTACTGACAGACTGGAAGATTCATGCATATGGCAACAATTGAAACTCAAACACGCATACCAATGGCTACTTCGAAACCTTTCTTAGCAGTAGATAATGACATTTGAAGGATTCCTTGTACGTATCGTCATTGTTACCCAATTATATCTATGAGAAGTCATTTTCTCTGCACATCTGATAAAACTCAGTCATAGAACTAGACAGTTAAGGCCATGTCCTTGCAGTGTTTCCTATCCTACTGGCCTTGGTCTATCTGTTTTTCTAGGACATGTCGTTGATCTTACTTTCTCACTTAAAGTACTTATAACATTGTTTATAAATGTTGGATATATAGTAACATAAATTGTTCATTGAAAACAAATTGAACTCGTCAAAGTCTTCGACTTCCATATTCTTTCCCTCTGGTTGGACTTATACATGGCAACCAACTTTGTTCTATTTAGCAGTTGGCTCACAAATTAATTCAGACTGGATTTCAACACGTCTGCCTTAATTAAGTTTTCAAGTCAAAGTCTTTGCTTATATTATTAGCGATTAAAATAAATATATGTACATTAGAGAAGATGGGAGATATCATATACATTGAACAATGCATAAAGCATGCGTTTTCTTGGAAGAACTTCATAAATCCTTGCTGATATCTGTGATGGGGAAAACCTTTGATAGACAATGATTAAATCTACCAGGTACTGATAATTTCGTGAACAAGTAAAAGCCAGGAAGTTATTAGACTGCACATACGACTGCCCAAAGTTAACTGAAAAAGTAAACAGGAAAAGATCTCTACCTCTGAATTGAGGTCATGAGCCTGTCCAATTGTAAGCTAATCATTTAGCTGCTCTAGCATCTATAACATGCACACTGAGACCTCTACTGGAGCCAAAAAAATGGCGGGGCCCTACAGTTATTGGAAATATTCTCAGAAGGATTGCTTGGCTAGTTGTCTGAAAAAAACCACCTGATGGTAACACAAGTCTAAGTTCAATGCTTCAGAGGAAATAACCGAATTCATCTATCCTGATGTAGACTAGTCTAAAAGGCCAAAAGCATGTCTTAGTAAATTAAGCTTCACAAAGTCATTTGCTCTATTATAGTGCCCCACCTTGGCTGCTATACGGAGGTAGGACCTTGGTGTCTAATAAGAAACAAAGCAAGCCATGTGAAACTTCACAAAGCCTTTCACCTGATGTGTTTCATAATATTTTTCAGTGAGCTCTCACTATCTATTTATCTACTTAATTTTTGTTTAGCCTTTGACATCTCCCTATATAAGGTACATGTTGAGTGGTCATTTCGACCAACTCACCATATTCTTGAAGCAGTAAAAGCTTTACCTGAAACCTGAACACATCTCTATCTTCATCAACCTTTGCGGGACCAACCAACTGTGGAAACAAGAAAAGAAGTATACTTTGAATATCATAAGATGGGTATCCAATTGATGGGCATACCAAATGCAAAGCAAAAGCTCCAAAGAACACTTTCTGCGAGAATAGCAAGTGTTCTGGCAACATCAAACGTCCCAAAAGGTCATATTGCAGTCTATGTAGGAGAAGGCTACAGAAAAAGGTTCATTATTCCCATATCTTACTTGAATCATCCTTTGTTTCACGTCCTGTTAAATCGTGCTGAAGAGGAGTTCGGATTCGATTATCCCATGGGTGGTCTCACATTACCTTGCAGCGAAGAGTACTTTGTTAGCTTAACTTCAGCTTTGAGTTGCTCGTAAATCTTTGAAGCTAGTACAGATCAGACACTGGGTTGTCATAAAGCTTTGTCTGCTTCATTGTCTGTTTCATTAACCTTGATTTGCTAGAGTTGTTGTCGTGTTTGACAGCACTACGAGAGTGATCAAAGTTTGCAACTTGATGGCATCCCTCTTCTAAAGAAGGAAAGTGGTGTCCACAAATAAGAGATCAAGAAGCCTGTCTCATCAGTTTTGTTGAGTTACATATGCACTCTGTGGCAGATTCAATCTCCATGTAATCTGTAAATCTGTTGGTAGTTAATAAAACTGCAATTTGATTATTAATGCATCAGTTTCTCCTACTAGGAAATATTTTTCTATCTATGGAAACTAATCCTATTTGTCACAGTTAATTAATATATTATTTCAAACTTATTTACATCTAAGAATTTATTTGATATTAAACTTAGCACAATCTTATCATAGAAAATTATCCTCTGCGCTAAACAAATTTAACATTCTATGTCCTCTTGTATATGGATTATGAGTTCATTCCTTTCCTAGTTTATTTCTATTTACTCTCACATTAGCTATACAATATTTCATTATATTTTTGTGTATAAAACCCACTTCGGTGAAAATTTGACTATTTTAAGAGTTGTAGATAGAAGAGTCTTTCTCAATTTATATGATCTAATAATACCATGTACTTGAATGATTTCGGTTATCCTCGTGACCTTCTGCCCAAAAGTTCTGAAATAGTATAATGTATTCTTATAATTTCCCCTTTTTCATTTACCCTTCAATACATCTAAAATTATTACATAAGTGATAATTATCATAAATCTTCTAAAATTGATATTTCAACTTATAAAGCAATTCAACTAAAATATGTGAAATTTCTTACAAATTAGATAATCCAATATTATTTTTGGTCTTAAAAAAGTAGGGTTTTATTTTGAATGTATCTTTATTAAATTAAGATAATATAAATTCTCAAAATTAAGAAAAAGTCATACAAGTGATTCATGTAATAACTTGATCCTATAAAAATTATCATGTATTTTTTTAATAAAAATACATTATTTTATAAATTAAATCATAAGACAAACATAGAATTGATCAAACATGAGCAATACTTAATCCATAGGTAAAATAAAGGAGAGGTAAGTATTTAATCCATAAAGAAAATAATTTTATACCACCGTGTCATTGGAAAGAAAAAAGAAAAAATATTTCTTTATGTTTTACTATTTCTGTCATCGGATATTGGAAGCAGGATGGCTTGAGGAAGCACATCATATGCAAAACTTTGGACTGTCATCATCTAAATAATGTCTTCTGCAAAGTTTTCTCTTCGTCTCGTTTCAATAGCCAACTGGCTTTTCCATGCAAAAATTGTCGTTTAGGAACAAAACATGTTGGCAGGAGATGATCTCACACACTCGTCGAAAAGTAATCGTCTTGTTTTTGCTTCTTATTTTTAACCATTTGAAAGATTAAAGAGCATGCCATTGGCTCACTTTGATACCCTCCAAGGATCAGAATTCTTAAAAGAAAAATAAGAAATGCAACTTGAGAATAAAGAAACATTTTTCTTTTTCCTTTGAGCATGCAGTATCTAGTATATATGGGATGCTACCTACTTGCACTTTTTCTGGTGATGTGCAAATTGTTAGCTTGTAGTAGGTAGATTCTTCACATGATATACATATAACAATTCTAACTAATACTAAAAATAGTAAACAGTGATCAGCCCACAGGATTTCCACACACACAAAATATTGCAGTGGTCTTTCTGGTACGTTTTACCATCAGTTTTTGATAATACTGGCTCAACTTGATTGATTTTGATACATCCTGCACAAACTATCAAGGTCTGTCTTTCTTTTTCTCTCGTTACATGAATAACATGAATCGCTGGACTAATGCTCGCTAAAATGCACGATCATGTACAGTCTTATCCTATCTTCTAACCAAATTGATAAATCCTGACGTTAGAGTCAATTCCGTTTCATTTGTACGTAAAATAATAAAGGGTCACCAACTTGAGGATTCGGTCATCACAGTTTAGTTCTCAAGGCATGTGCTTGTGGTGACTGCAATGCCCCTGAAAAGTGGCTCTAGCAAATGCTGTATGGTTTTGATTGCTCCATATTTTTGGCATCGATTGAAGAACCTGTTGAATAGAGAAGATGGGATCACCCTTTTATCTCCATTAGTACTTACTGCCTCAGTTCTTGGCGTGCTTTCAGGTGAATGACTTGTGCATGTGCGTACTTACAAAATTAATTTCTCATCAGATGCAAATGGACTATAATTCAGTTAACATTTCCTTCAATTCCATCTCAGGCAGTTCAAGTTTGAGTCCCTTAATCAAATAACCAAGAAGAAAAGTACTTGGTCCATTAAGTTCATATAGTTAAACACTACATAATTTTATACTTTCGATAATGGGATTCCTCTTTAAAATCTTTTTTTTCGTACTGAATTACGATAAATGTTAAGAAATAATGACCTCTTTTGGTAGACAACCAATCAGCTATTTTTTTTGTTGATTAGTTGTTATCAGCTGTTTGACTTTTCAAACAGCTATGAAAGCTGTTTGGTAAGTAGCTCTTCCAATAGTTGATTTAACATAAATAGCCATTGATGAAAACGCTCCTATGTAAGAGCGTTTTTATCAATTAGCCAAAATTTTAAGTATTAAAAGTCAATTTTACCCTTTATGCAGTTATAGGTTAGAAATAAAATGTTGTCCTTAAATGAAAATGAAAATAGAAAGAGTTGTATAAATTTTGCATAGATGATAAAACAGTATAGGTGAACATGACTTCTCTAAAACCCAAATTCTTATAAGAATATTCAATGAAATATTAAGATATATAATATTCATACCTTTATAATTTTTTTTAAAGTCATGTCCTCATAAGTCACTTTACACATAAACAGCTAATTATACTAAACAACTAATTTTACCAAACATCTCTAACAAACAGCTAATGCAATCCACTGGTCAAATCAGCAAATATAATCAGTTATCAGCTAACAACTAATGCAATGAGGTAATTGCCAAACAGGGCCAATGATTCCAATGGAACTTCCTAAGTAGTGTGTTACAAGTTATGTGTTTGGCTATGATCATGACTTATCACTCAACTGTGAGTTTGAATCTAAGATATATTTTACAGAATGTGTACTAAGAACATTTTTAACAGAAGCGAACTAATAGAACTTTTGCACGTGAGAATGCAGCATGAAAAAGAATGAAATGTATTTTCAAATACTTATAAATCTTATTGTTAATGCCATTATGGTTTTTCTCTTATTGGAATTGAATTTTACTATATTGAAGAATATCATTTTGGCTATAAAGATAGCTACATACAATGAGATTAAACTATGACATGTACCTACCAAGCCCAAAGGTGGTAGAATCACAACCCTCGATTCCCAAACCCGTTTCAGTTAATAGTAACGCTAGCCGTGACTGTTCTTGTATATCAGGGTTTTGTATTTGGATGCTTACTACATCAACTTCTTGCTTAGTATAGTTTCCAGTGTCCGGCCATCAAATTGGGGCAACTAAAGTGTTAATTACATCTCCAAGAATGAGCAAAGCCATGTGACCACCATTGATAAAGTGGGTCCTTTCAAAAAATTCTCATATCCCAAACTTCTAAAATGAGCACATTTATTGCCTCACCATAGAGCAAAAGTTTGGCATTCCTTACTGCATTAAATTGCTATAAATACATATACACCAACTAGTTTTAATTCCCATGCAAAATCACAGCTTCCAATACCTCACACAACAGTTCACAACTATATAATCAGAGCTCTGAGATTGTTGTGACCAATACATGGCTATTCACTTTCCTTCGATGTTATTGAAAGCCAAGAAAATTCTGAAGAAACAGGCGCTTCTAGTCACAGATCATCTCAGGCTCATCAAGTACCAAAAGGTCATGTACCTGTTTATGTAGGAGAACTCCAAAAGAGATTTATAGTGCCAATCTCGTGCCTGAGCCATCCTTCATGGATTTGCTCAAACAAGCAGACGAAGTAAATGGGTTCGATCAACCAATAATAGGAGGACTAACTATTCCATGCAAAGTAGACACTTTCATTCATGCTACTTCTCAGTTGATTGCTTCATGAAAAACAACGAAGAGTTCAGCCAAAAGCAGGGCTGTAGTTTTGATGTAATTTGATCTTCATAATGTAGATTTTTTGTGTGATCAATGTATGTATAAATCTTTTGATCTTAAAGTTTTTGTTTTGTTCTCTTTTGTTAGTAAATATGATTCATATTTAAGAATCATTTAACACATTTGCAAATGCAACTTAGGCAAATTAAATTTTCCAATTTTATATATTGGAAATTAGAATTTTATACATTTTGGTGATTTTATATATGTTTATATATACTAATAATTTTTATTTGCTTGTGTGACAATATCTTGGCACTAAAAATCTGTATCTTTTGTGAAAACTTTTATTTTATGGTCACTAATGCAAAAAAATTTATCAATTAAGCAATTAAATTGTTAAATTTAATAATATTATTTGTGACAAACACAATCACATTTGTGATAAATTTATTGTAACATATAATCTTTATTTAACGACAACATTATTGTAACATATAACTTTTATACTTCTGACAAAGAAGTATTAGTAACCAAGAAGTAATGGACATTGATAAAAAGAGCACGAGTGACAAATATTTTGTCACTATTTTCAATTATCTTAGCGGCGATGATGTTGTCACAATAAAATGAAGTACTGTTATGACTTTATTCGTCACTATTTTATATTGTTTGTGTCAACAAACTTGTTATAAATATGTAAAGTTACTATGATCATATAATTTTGTTACACATTTCACAATTTTTAGTATCAGTACTTTTGTCACAAAAGTGTTGCATAATTATGACAATTTTCTAAAATAGTCATCATTTCATTAGTAACGGAGGTATTTGTTACAGGAGGTGACGACTCTAAACATTGGACACTATTAATTGTAGTCACTAATATTACTACTTTTAGTGACAACTTTGCTTTCACTAAAGATACAATTTCTTGTTGTGACATTTTGGATCTTCACTTTCACGATCATAAATTCTAATCACATTTAAATGTCCACAAGACATATAAATTTTGATTTAATATTATTTTTAAGAATCAAATTTGATTAAAACTTTATGTTTAATCAATAATATTAGACTAGTAATCTTTAAATTTGTAATATTTGATAAATCATTTTCTAAACCTAATTTAGAGTTAACAAAACATTTTTTTTCCTTCTAAACTAGCTATTTCTTTCTCTTCCATTTAATTTACCATTTTATTAACTAGTTTGGAGTTAGTAAAAACTATTATAGTTATACATATCTCTCCTCCTAAACTACCTTTCTCACTCACTTTCCTAACGATTTTGTTTCTTTATTTTGAAGGTCATAATATCTTATTATTGTTAAGCACTACTTTTGTAGGATTAAGAATTTTAAGGTCCTTTATTAAGTACTTTTAAGATAATATTATAGTAAACTGCGACCATTAGTTTCACACATTAAGCCACTTGACAATATATTATTAGCTAGCTTTTCACACATTAGTTTTAAAACCCAAACCTATTAATGTAGCTACTGAGGAGCAATTTAAAGCCATGGGGTATCCTAATATTATTAAGGGAAATTCAATAACTAAATTTGAAGGCTTCTTTAAGCAAAGGCAAAATAAAGTATCATAATGCCATTGTCAATGCACATGTCTTCGTTCTATATAAAGCCATAAACCTAAACTTAGTGTTTCTCTGTCTTCCCCAACTTTCGCTTGCAAACTGTTTCAGTTGAACCATTTCTTTAACCCTTGAAAATGGTCAT
>JANZLC010000202.1:35363841-35374171 GCA_026413385.1 Erythroxylum gracilipes
GTGATCTTCCCACAATACCCCTTATGCAACTTATCACTTTAACTTTAATTCAATTCACCTATGTCACATAATCTCATTAACATTAACATGCTAATTAACTCCAACATACATTAATCTAGCAAGACCCAAAATTAATCTATTCATGCTTAATCAAATAAAAAAATTCGGGGGCCAACAAATTGAAAGCAAATAAATATAATATAGCCACTCAAAAAAAAGTTATAGGGTTCAATACATAGATTGATTTTAGTCCTAATGGGTAATGGCTATTTGGTACATAGAATATGTTAGAAGCATTGACGGCAATGGGATTTAACATTATTTGGTCAACTTAATCCAACATATAGTGTAATGTTAAGGTAGCCTAATATTGTTACTGCTATTAGTGGTGGCTGTGGTGACAGTGGTGGATGAATGATTAATTTGGGAATGGCAGTTGCAGTAAACCTGAGTGTGGTTTCATACATTTTATTAGGTAATAGGTAATTGGGTATTAGCCTATTGATATGCTTAATTGACCACTATTTTTCAAGTGAACAGTTATATGCATGAATAGCAAAGCTTCCGCTAGCCATATCAACAAATTAGTAATGGAACTAACATTTTGAACATAATTATTAAGGTTTTAAAAAGTTTTTCAATCAATTAAGAACTTTAAAAGTTTGGGTACTAAACTGAAAAAACCTTAAAATATTGGTCATTTTAAGAATGGTTATCCCAATAAAGTCATTAAAGGTAAGAAGAAAGATGCAACTTGAAGCAGAGAGGTTTCGAAGATTATTCACATAGATATTACCAGACCTTTGTACCCTACCATAGCTGGAAAGAATTTGCCTGTAACTTATATTGATGATTACTCTCAGTATGACTATTTGTATCTTATCATTAGTAAGTCTACGACCTTTAGAATCGTTTAAAGTCCTTAAAGAAGAGGTGAAAAAGTAACTCAATACACCCATCAAGGCTATTACCTTAATTATGAAAGTTGAGATTATAGTTTTATTTGATATAGGAAGACAAATGAAGTTGTTAAAGAACTTCATTGGAGGGTCTAAGATTATTGATTCAAGTTCTAGGCCTAACATGATTCATTATACTAACTCATATGTTACATTGTTTTGTATTGTCAAGTATATTGATCTTAATCACTTTAACATTCAAGGACAATTTGATGATGATGATTTAGTTTATAAGTAAATTGCCACTATAAAAATGTTAATTGACCCATTGGCTAATGAGTTTAAGCTTATAAATTTTTGTAAACATATATGCAATACAAGTATTATATTGTCTGTCGATATTTTGATTTAGTGGGAGCTTTTGACTATTATGTTATATTTATTATAATACTTAAGATTAATAAATATGCAAAATTTTCATTTATTGGTTATGATATGATGTTTGAAATCCAAGTACGTGATTATCTTGTTAAATATGTGCATATGATTCTTTTTATCTCGAAATGTGATTATAATTTCTTTATGAAATTGAATAGATTTTTCATGATTGATCTTTATGGACTTCTTGTAAAACAAAACATCTTTTGGCAGTTATTCTCTGTTATGAAATTAATGGTCTTTTCAAGATCATGAGTCATATTTTGAAACTAAAGTCTAGATTTGAGATTATGGTTATACTTATACATGATTAATGATTTTATAAGCCAAGATGCAAGCCAAACTTATTATACTAGGGAGTTTAGTCCATTAATTGTTTATACTTGCGATGATTAGGAGGGTTGTTGGTTAATTATGGCATATTAACTACCATGATCTAGTATGGATCCATTGAAATATGTTCTTTATGTTATGTTTTTTTTTCAAAAATTTAAGCACAAACTTATTACATTTATTTTTTAACCTAATCGAGTATTTTTAAAATATTTTTAAAAATTATTAAATTATAATTAATTTTTTTAAGTGAGAAAATATTAAAATTTTTCTACATGAACTATAAGTAATTAGTGTTTTGTTTTTAAATTGGGACAAATAGAGATATGTAGGATCATGGTTATATTTGTAATCTCACTTATTTTATTTATAGCCTTTTTAACAAAATTATTAAAAATGATAAGTTTATTGTGTAGAGCTATTAGGGCACATTAACATTGAGGTCTAATTCTTTTTTAACAAGTCTAAATCTCTTCTGCCATCTTATCACCCTTATAAATAACATTCTAAAAAGTTAGTTTTATATCATGACTTAAAACAGTGAAAAAGACGAAAGAAGAGTCAATGATATTTTCTTCATTTCAAAGACATTCTAAAAAAGTTATTTCACATGCTTCTTAGAAATAAGAAACACAATCTTCTAATTGTAATCTAAGCATTCTTAACAACCTATTGATGTTTTCAAAAACATATATCATTAAAGAGTAGAGAATGTTATTAAATAATTTGTGCTTCTGTTTGATGTTTAATATATACAGTCATTTTACATTGACTACAAAGTTGTTAATGGCTTCATCTTCCCTGGTGCTCTTAATTTTATTTTCATATTAAAATCAAAAGTCATTTTTAAGTTATTGCATTTTAGTTAGAAAGTTAAATAGAACATGGAAACTACTGAAATGAAGACCATAAAATACAATTAAACCACGGTGAAAATAAATTTACTAGCAAATATGAAATGATCATGAAAATGGAGAGTTTGTAGTGAGTAGGTTAGAGAGGAGAACTTTGTCCTCTCTCCAACCTCTAGCGTTCAACTCAACCCATAACTCTTCAAACTTTGCTTCTCCTCCCTCCATTACTGCTACTCTCCTCCTATCAACTTTCTTCACTACCTTTTTTTTCATCCATTCTCTGTAAATTCCTCCCTATAAATCACCTTTTCACTCATTCACCCCAACCAAACCAGATCTTCTGCAAGGTTTAGTTAAGTCCACTCCATTTCCTACCCACTTTCCTGCCTTCCATTGTTTCCTCTTTTAGAATCTGTATCCACTTCTTTATCCTCTAGCAAATACTATTTAACAATGTAGACTTTGCAGAATACTTCTCACATTACAAAACAAACCATCGACAGGGAGGATTTTCCTCCTTTACCCTTACCCTCTTCCTCACCTTCATCCTCAGGTGTAACTACGAAACCTCTCCTTGCCCCAACTCAAGCCCCCCAATCCTCTGTTGCTACTTAAACATCAGCTACACCCTCCTCCCTTTTCACATCAACCACTACCTTACCCTCTTCAACTCCTGCTATCCCTTCGACAGAGAGAAGAACCTGGAAGCAAGTGGTGGGTGGTTCTGCAGACCTTGCTCTACATTTCTGTCCTCCCAAGTCAGTAGATAGCCAGATTATCATTTTCCCTGATATAGAAACACTACAAAAGGGGGTTAAATCTTGGGAAAACTCCCTCATTGGGTTCTTCTAGGATAAAAGACCTACTTGTCTTGACATCCAAAGATGGGCTCAATCAGCTTGGAAGAACGAAGAGTTTATGGAGGCTTTAATAGCAGAAGAAAAATATATTTTGTTCATATTTTCCTCTAAAGCGCAAGCATTAAAGGTAGTAGAAGAAGGTTCATGGCATGTTGCAAACTTCCCATAATTTTTGCATCCATAGCAACCAAGATTTCAGATTGATTGTAAGGAAAAGAGACCAGTGCTAATATGGGTAAATCTCTTTAATGCCCCTCTTGAATATTGGACAACAAAAGGTTTGAGCATGATAGCTAGTTTTCTCAGTAAACTACTATGTTTGGATGATAATACAGCAAATAGAAGGAGGTTGGGGTATACCAGAATTTACATTAATATGGATCTTTCCAACAACTTATAGGAATCTATTCCTATTATGAGATTGGGGCTCGATGGTTCTCTTTATGAGGACAATGTGTCAGTCCAATAATAATGGAAGTCGTCCCTTATTTCTCAAAGTAAAAAATGGATCCCTATGGGTAAGACTTTTCTTAGGGGGATTATGAGGAATTGATGGGTGTTGGTCTCATAAACAAAAAGGTAGGGTAGATTGAGGAGGCCGAACCCGAGATTACGCTTGAAGATTGTCAAGAGAAAAATGAACTAGAATGTGATGGGGAAAGATCAATGGTGACAGATAATGCTGGGAAAATAGTGAGTGCAGACAAAGTTGGGGAAGGAGACTTTGTTGAAGATAATGTTGGAGGTAAAGCAAAAGAGGTTACTACGGCTAGTATGAATAAGGAAGACTTGGTGGATGATTTACCAGCCAATCTTGATGACAATACTAAGGGGTTCGATCAAAAAGAATCTATTGGTTCTATTATAGACAATAAGGAGCAGGATCCTACTATTGGAGAATTTTTGATAGCTACTAAAAGGAAATCTAACAGGATCAAAAGGAACGGCTCCAAAAACAACGTTGTTTGAATTATGAAGATCTTAGTATGGAATGTAAGGGGATCAACTACCCTAAAAAGCTCTCAACTTTAAGGGATTTTGTCTATAATACAAAGCTATGGATTTTTGCTCTTTTTGAAACTAAAATCATGGATGAAAACCTCAAACTATTGAATAAACTGGGATCAAATGGAATTTTATCTCCAACCATCAAGTCCATAGGTACAGGAGAATCATTATTGGATATGATCCTACTTTGGTGGATGCTCAGGTCTTTGTCACAGATATGTAAGCCATTCACCTGAAATGTAAACTCCTTCAGGTAAATGTTGACATCTTTGCCTTCTTTATTTACAGGTCTAATCATGTCTTCCAAAGGAAATTGTTATAGGAAAGCTTAATACAATTCCAGAATATGGTCAATGGGCCATGGCTCTTATGTGAAGTTTTCAATTCTACATTATATAGAATGGAAGCTGAAGGTAATTTTAGTCTGAGAAATTTTTCATCTAACATTAATGATTGTGTAGGTCAGCTAGGAATCTTTGATCTAAAGTCATAGGGACATTTCTATACCTAGAGTAACAAGTAGACGGGAAGATGGGCTTTGAGGAAAAAACTTGATCGGACTATGGTGAACAAAGATTGGATTACTCAGTTCCCGAATAGTGCAACTTCCTTCCTAAACCCCTTATTTTCAAATCATATGCCTATGCAAATTGAGAACCTACTTTATAACCAGGGCCGAAGAGAGCCATCAGGTTTAACAACCTATTAATCAATGATGAGGGGTTCTCTGAGGCTCTGCAAATGCGATTAGAGGCTACGGTGTAGGTACACACCAATATGTATGTGTTCAGAAGCTTAAAGCTATCAAAAGGGAGATGAAAACTTTAATGAGTAGAAGATCTTCCTCCACTCAGCAAGCAGTTAACAAAGCTAGGGAGGAACTGGAAATGGTTCATCATCAACTTGACTTGGATCCTACCAATTCTAGCCTATTGAATATCGAAAAGACTCTTTTGATGTCTTATCTTTCTAAAGCTAGGGTTCATGACAGCTTAATAGAGCAAAGAGCCAAAATTAATTGGCTAAAAAATGGTGAACGGTGCTCAAAATTCTTTTTCAACTTGGTCTTAGCCAAGAGAAATGGAAACAAAATCTGCTCTCTAAAGTTACAAGATGGGGAGGAAATTTCTAATCTAGAAGGCCTCATAAAAGAAGCTAAGCAATACTTCAAGAATTTCTATAGATCTTCCCAAAACCTAGTAAATTCAATCATTCTTGAATCCTTTAATCATAAAAAGATCTCCCAGGAACAAACTGCAACTCTCATTAAACCAGTGGAAGAAAAAGAAATAAAAGAGGTGTTGTTTCAGATGCATCCGAATAAATCCCCTGGTCCTGTTGGGTTTAATGGTTTTTTTTCAAAAGACATGGAAAGATACTGGACCTATGGTTAAAAAAAGCAGTACTGGAATTCTTCTCTAGGGGGTTCTACTAAGGATATCAACAAAACTCACATATGCTTGATTCCTAAATCCTCTTATTCCTCTACTTTGGATGACTTTAGGCCTATTGCATGCACCAATTTCCAATATAAGATTATCTCCAAAATCTTAGCAAATAGGTTCAAGTTAGTCCTGGATTCTTTGATCTCTGACAACCAAAGTGCTTTATTACATTGTAGAGGAATTGGTGATAATATTTCCATTGTTCAAGAGTTTATGAAAGGGTATCAAAAGAAGAACAACCCACCAAATTGTATCATAAAAGTGGACTTTAAGAAAGCTTTTGATCATGTTGAATGGGACTTCATTTTTCAGACTCTAAGACTCATGGGGTTCCCTAAGGAGTTTGTCAATTGGGTTGTGGCCTGTATAACCACTCCTACCTATTCCATACTAGTTAATAGTACTCTAACTGATACTTGCAGGAGTGTAAGAGGCTTAAGACAAGGTGACCCTATCTCCCCATATCTTTTTATCATTTATATGGAAGTCCTAAGTTAGCTAATCCAACAGAAAGTGGGTAATAGTAAGTTCTTTAAATTTCATACTAAATGCAAGAAGGTAAGGTTAATCAACTTATGTTTTGTGGATGATCTATTGCTTTTCACCAAGGCACATGGCAAGGCTATTGAACTACTCATGTCAACCCTGTCTTTATTTAAGGATCTCTCAGGTAGATTAATTTTACTAAAAGTCAGTATATGTTAGCAGTAGGGGCTAACATAATAGAAAGTAGAATCTACTCAATAACAGGAATGAACAGAAAGCCAGCTCCACTGTCCTATTTGGGCCTTCCCATCACCATAAAAAGAATTCAATTTTTGGAATGCCTTTCCTTGATTGATAAGATACAAAGAAGATTGGGAATGTGGTATAATCGGGTGCTCTCTTTTGGAGGAAGATTGCAACTTATCAAATCAGTGCTAAATTCCCTACATATATACTGGTCTTCCAACATTTCTCTAGCTAAAGGGGTTATCAAAACCATTGAGAAGCTATTCCGAAGATTCCTGTGGGGAAACCTTAATTCAGACTATCATTTTGCAAAGGTTAAATGGAAAGAAGTTTCCAAAAGGAAAGAAGATGGGGGATTAGGCTTGATTCCAATTGCCTCCTTTAATAGAACAGCATTGACCAAGAATCTTTGGAATATCCTTCTAAAAAAGAAATCTCTCTGGATTTGATGGTTTCACAGCTATATTCTAAAATGTTCTAGTATTTGGTCTATTCCTATAAACCCTCCTTCTCCTGGCCCTTGACCCAGCTATTGAAGCTTCGACCTATTCTTGAACCTTTGGTCTTAAGTAAGATCGAGAATAGAGATAAGGCTTACTTATGGTTTGACAATTAGACAGGTAAAGGATCCCTAACTAGATATCCTCTGGCTCTTCAACTTTGGAATGATTTTCTTATTAATGTAAAGGTAAAATCTATCTTACTAAGAGGTTAATGGAACATTCCAGTGAAGCTATAGTATCTGACACCTAACTATAAACCAAATCTAGATAGGGAGGACACTTTCCAATGTCTCAACCTGCCTCCAAACACCTTCAACATTGCAAGATTTAGGAAGTGGCAAAATCGGAACAGTACAGGGCAGATTTGGTTTCCTATAGTTTGGTACAAGTCACTTATGTTGAGCTACTCTATTCTCCTATGGCTTATGGTGCTAAACAAGTTAACTACTACAGACATAATGCACTTCATTTCTACCAATCCAGTATGTATCCTATGTAAGACAGAACCAGAATCAAGGGATCATTTATTCTTCAAATGCCCTTTCTCACAAAGCGGATCAAGGAATTGAATTTTATCTCTAATGCAGGTACAACTTTTACAAAAGCTATTGAAGCTGAGCCATACTCCTAAATATAATGAGTACATATATACCATCTTTTTCGCCTCCTCCATTAAGGAGATTTGGCGAGAGAGGAACAATAGAAGATTTCATAATACTACTCGTACAAGAAGGGACGTTCTCATCTCTCTGATTAATGGAATCAGAGAGAAAATTCTCTGTTCTACTACGTCAAAAAGTATATGCCCTAATATAGCCTCATCATGGAGAATCAACAATTAATATAGAGCAGGAGCAAATTAAAGATGGAAGGATGACGGTACCTATGAAACTCATGCTCTTCTGAGGTAGATATTGACACTATGCTTGACGAGAGTAGCCCGATCTCATAGTGTGATGTCTGGAAGCGCCACCACTCGTAGAGGAACACCGTAAGCATCAACGGCTGTAGAGCTGCATTCTCCGTCACTGCACTCGGATGAAAGATTGTTGAACATTCTACGCTAATTTGCTAGGGTTGCGTGAATAGGGAAATGTGATCTATGTTTTTGCCCTTTATATCAAACGATTTGATTTTGCGTTAAACGTAGAAGCTTGGCTTTAAACGTCACCGTTGAGGTTGGTTTTAAAGGCCTGCGTGATATGTTGTCATTTTGTTGTTATGAAATAGTTGGCGTATAACTTTGTAATCGTTATAATTTTCATTTAATATAATTCTTTAACTTTTCAAAAAAGAAATATGAAATGATCATTAAATTGAAATTAAACTTGTAAAAGCTCATTTATAACATACGAAATGGCCATTAAACAAGAAACATCACATATAGCTATGACTATAAAATGTCTAACTAAATTTTCTAGATGGATAAAGTTCAAGGTTCCAGGTGTTCTTATCAAACAGCAATAGTTGTTTAGTCCTTGCGTTAACAGCAATACAACTCTAAGCTCTTTTTACTAAGACCAATCACAATAATGAAGATCATTCAACTTGCCATCAAGAGTAGAGTTTGATATTAAAAGGGTCTTCAAGAAGCTTTAATCAAGTAAGTTCCAGTGATGCCAGAGTCTCTGTACGGACCATTTGCTCTCCAGAGTCTAGATCCTAAAGAGGCCAATCTCCCGGGTTTAGTGGTTTTCTACTTCCTTGATCACGCCTACCATTATTGCATGGAATTCTCTTCTGGCTGTGCCCATACTAACTTTAGAAAGGAATCATGTGCTCAGTGCTCATCCTTTCATTTAATTATGTACTTGTGCATAAATTTTGATGCAAGAAGGAGCATATAAAATTATCAGGATTTCACAGTCTGTGCATGTGACTCTTAATTATTGCCTCAAGTGAGAACTATCTAACATCAACCGTTGAGTGGATCTGATGCGACTTGACCTTTTGCTCGGATCAAATTACAAAACCCAAAGGAACTTTATAGATAGAATCGAGAATGATGAAAAAGATTTACACACTTAATCTGCACTAAAAACAGTCTTATTTCTTTTTTCATTGAAAAATATGTAGGGTTGGAGCAAAAGGAAATGTTATAGAGCTTGAAGGCCATTCTTGTATGACATTTAACAAACAATGAATTCTTCATTTTGCCTCTTGAAATTGCAAGATACAGGGTGAAAACCTCGGTCAACCACATCTTACGATTTCCTCAAAAAAGAAAAGAAAAAGAAGAATGAAGCTCTGCTGCTCTCGAGGCTCGAATTTCGGTTTCCTTGAACCTTTTTAACTTCCAAAATCAGGTATGCAGACGCCACAATCGATGGAAGCCATGATCGTGGGTCCCATTAAACTAGTTGGAAAGGTAAGCCCTACTAAACTTTATAAATATAAACACCAATCAGATATTTCAGAACAAGCTGGTCTTGCACCTAGAGA
This sequence comes from Erythroxylum gracilipes, assembly GCA_026413385.1. Lineage (NCBI taxonomy): Eukaryota > Viridiplantae > Streptophyta > Magnoliopsida > Malpighiales > Erythroxylaceae > Erythroxylum > Erythroxylum gracilipes. Next base: position 35,373,356 of record JANZLC010000202.1, read on the forward strand.
AGTTGGAAGTTTCACAAGTTTCTGTCTTTATCTATCAAAGCAACAATCTTTTGCGAACAAAATCCATTTTGAGAAATGGGTATTCGTTTACCGTCCATGATTGTCGGTGCCAAGCGGGTTCTGAAGCGGAAGTCACTTGCTGGCAAAGAATCTGCTGTGCCAAAAGGGCATGTTGCAGTGTATGTAGGTGAATGTCAGAAGAAAAGATTCGTGGTTCCAGTATCGTATATCAATCACCCTTCGTTTATACACTTGCTTAACCGAGCTGAGGAAGAGTTTGGCTTCAATCATCCAATGGGTGGCCTAACAATCCCTTGTGAAGAAGATGCCTTTATTAATCTCACTTCTCGATTGCATTCCTCCTGAACAATGAAGAACAAAAGAAGAGAAGATACATTTTTGACGGGCTCATTTTCTCGTAGGTCATTTCCACTTTTTCACAGGAGACTAATAGGTGGAGTCATGCATACAATTTTCCAAGTATTTAGGCCCTGTTTGATTCGGGGGTTGGGGATGGAAGGGATGGAACGTAATATAGTTTCATCGTTTGGTTGAGAGTTTTATAATGGAATGAAATGAAAGCGGAGGGTTTCATGTTACGTTCCATTCCATCCTAAGCAGTGAAAATAAGAAACCTCCAATTTGGGGGGTTTAGGATGGAACGTAACTCAATAAATACATACTACCTAATATACCTTCAATAATTCTTCTTAATACTAACTATAATCAATTTATAATTTTAATATATTAAATATAATATAATAAATTTTAATATAATAAATTTTATTAAATAATTAATAATAATAATTTATATTA
>JANZLC010000202.1:35374271-35387484 GCA_026413385.1 Erythroxylum gracilipes
TAATACTAATATTTTTATATAATTAATAATAAAATAATAAACCTCCTACAACAACTATTTTAATATAAGGGGTATAAAAGTCATTTATTATACATTACATTCCATTCCATCTATCTTCTAAACAACACTCCATTACATTACATTATGAACCCTTCCATCTTTCTTAAACAACTTTTTGTTATATTACATTCCATTCCATTATAAACCATTTCATTCTCTTCCCTTCCCTTACATTTCATTCCATTAATTAACATCCAACCAAACAGGGCCTTAGCCGGAGAGCGGAGGAAGTGTGAGATGTAAAACGACTTCCTTTATTCTCCAATTTATTTCAGACTTAGTATCCATTCTGATGTATGGAGCCTCATTCTTTGTTCATTTTATTTTTCATTTTATTTCGTTCATATACATGGTGGATCAGTCAACTTCCTAGCTGCATCTCCGGAACAAATTTCTGGCCTTCACGGATTAATAGCGGAGTTGTTTTAAAAGTCGTAATAATCGGTAAATTTGTTAACAAGATCTGCATTCTGTGCTTCTTGCATCATAACCCAATCAGGAATCGCGAAAGCTCTTATGTGCAAGAGCTTAAGCCTTCCTTTAAATATTTTTTTTTCCCAGAAAAAGCAGGCAAACTACATGTAATTACAAGCCACGAAATAGATTTATACATGATCCAGGCTAACAAAACTAAGCCCTCCCCAGCCTTTTTGTGTGCGAGTTTAAGAAGGGGGAAAAGGGATGATTGAATACCTCCATATCTTGCCCCATTGAACCAGGACAACGTAATATTTTTCTAAACGGAAAGCGGCTTCTCCATTTATCTCGCCTGCTGCAAGTATGAGTCAGTCCAGCAGTAGAAAATGCTTACATTTTTCTCAGGAATCAGGCAGCTCTGGAGCGTGATATCATTAGATTTTCAGAGCGGACGTGGTTGTATTCAATGAATGACTCCTTGTCATGAAATCCTGAACAAAACTACTGTCATTGCAAGTCCAATCAAGGGATAATTTTACCATCTTCTACTGTTTTGTCCTGGTGCTCATTGGTGCCACAATCAGAATTCTCTCTCAGTTTCTTCAAAAAAAAATTTCCAAAGAATTTCAGGCATGCAGACCCAAATCAGAGTGCAGAGAACAAGGAACAAGAGTTGAAACCATAACAGTCATTGAATTGGGTATGTTTTAACTCACAATATGGGGTTCACCAGTTTGCACATTGACATTTTGGGTCTTCAATACATTTTGCATAGCATTGTGACATCTCCAAGGGAAATGATCAATGAACATGTTTGGTGATACAACTATATCTTTGAAATCTCCTCTATTTGCCAGATATGCTTTATAAACACGTACCCCCTGTTGAAATCTCCAGCACACTGGTGTACTTGGTTTTCTGTGTTCTGGCATTATATGAATCACAAGGCCTGGTAGAAACATCTCTGGTGGATCAACAGGTGACTCATTCTCAGATGTGGGGATGGTTTCCAAAAATTGAGATATAGGATCTTCTAATGAATGTACATTGTCATCCCTGTTAGAAAAGGGATTTTCTTCATCATGATCATCAATATTCCCAGGGTTAGTCATCGAGTCAGATTCATTCCAGGTTGAATGGTTCACATTTAGGTTTTTGCTTTCTCTAAGAAGATGCTGGCTTACATGAAGAAGTCTACGAGCTAATCGGGTAACTGAGACTGTATCAGCTTTGGAATTTTGTGCGAGTGCTGTAATTGCAGCTGCACGAAGCTGTAAAAGTGATCTAACGGAAAGGCGTGCAGAAAACTCATTGTTATTTATAATACTAGTGATAAAACTTGAACACGATTCTGCTATTACGGGATCCATACACGGAAGGGGTCCAAATGAATAGACATGTAAATCAGGGTATCGGTGACATAGCCTCAATCCTAGCAATGCAGCAACAGCACCTCCTAGGGAATGACCAACTATGCGGACACTGTATCCTTCACACTCACATCCAGCTCCCAGCAATGAGGAAAGGAAGCCTCTTGGTTCAGATTCAAAGTCAGAGGAACTTCCTTCTATTTGTTCATACAGATCATGTACAGCCTCAACTATACCTGAATGTGCATAGTGCGGAAAAGATGATTCTACACTTTGCTTCACCTCAGGATGGATATAACTGCTATATATAAGTCCAGCCAAGTCATCTCTAGAAAGGGAACACTCCCTAGCTAAGCCATCAGTTATGAGATCTTCAGGAGTCTCAGTTCCTCGGACAGCAATCACTACAGTTCTTTGGTAATGCAGAACAACAACAAAGTATGCAGCTTGGCATTTGTCAGCACATACACGACCTTTTCTAAGTACTTCTGGGGGTAAATTAACATGCTTCAAGAAGGCTGCTGCATGACCCCTCCACCAATTATCTCCAGCAAGTTTTGGCAGTCTGTTGCGCCTCCAAGGAGTCAAAATTCCTTGCCTATGGAACCATGCACAAGAGAATAACACATTATGTCTCCCAAGATCAAGCAAGGGACCAGTATACGCGGCTTCAGCAAAATCATGAAAATGTAAAGCATCCTGAATCAGTTCCTTTGGTGCCTCCTGCTGCACCAAATCCTCACAAGATTCAGGTGATTTATGATGCTTCTGCAACAAAGCTAGACCTGCAAGGAGCTCCAAATGCCCCTTCCCTGCTGCACGGTAAGTGACAAGATCACCCAACAATCTTGCCACGGAATAAATTTCATCTTCCTCAGACTCACTACTCAAGTACTTAACACGACCAAGACAACACATAACCTCACGAATACCATGATCAAACACCTCCTGATAGTGAGCTCTCCAAAAATCATCATTGCTCACAAAATAGTACCTCCATCTCAGGATATCAGACCCAGCAAAACATTGAAGCAGAGGAAGACAAGAAGCAAAGAAAGAAAACAAAACTAGTAATCTTCGCTTCAGTTGGCTACTATTTAGAGCCATATCTGAAAGACAACGACTACTAGATGTTCCATCACTGGAAATATATTTAGCAACTTTGCATATAAGATATATCGCACTCAACAATTGCAAGGCACTAATTACCAGTCCAACTCTGCTCCAGCGATGCCATTTTTTGTATCTAATCCGTCTCCCGAGCCGAATAACAGGGTCAACCGAGGTTTCGTCGGAGCTGTGAATAGGACAGTCAAGAATAGATTTTGCTGCGGCTTGTTGAGCAATTCCGGCATTTATCATAACAATGATTCTTAAGACAGCGACAACGGCCACGACCGCAACAGGAACAGTTGTTCTCCAAGGATAACATCCAGGAAATGCCAGAAGCGTTAAGAACCCACCAAGAAGCACCAAGAATAAATTCGATAAGCCCAATGATATGGTGGTAACTCTCAGACTCTTGACCCACATTGGTGTTGCACACTTAATTTGGATGTTGCCAACGCTTCATCAAGCCAACGTCCAGCTTGGGTATCCCTCGGAAAAAAAAAAAAAAAAAGCTGTCTTGATCTCCAACAACTTAAAATTTCATTTTCTGGATAGAGACCCTTTTGTAAGGTGTGAATAACAGTTCTACTGTGAAAGGTTTTTCGAACAGGACAAGAGCTTCCAGCTTGATGTTAAGATAGTGAACTCAGAAAACGAAAACAAAGCCAGGCACTGGTGACCGGTAATGACTCCGGTATCCAACACGTGGTTGTTGAACCCCGTAAAGGTTTGGCAGCAGACGGGACAGTCAGCTAGATGTCAGTTAATTCACACGTCACATTATTTTTATATTATTTATTTTGGTTTTTGTTTTACTTTAATGGATTATGATTTATGCATGTATTAGTTCTTGTATGAATGATGTCGCTGAAGACCATAAAAAGGTCTTTTGAAACAGGTGAGAAGCCAACTTGGAATACAATGCCGAACAAAGGTCATTGTTGAAACCACCACCATCTTATATGGTCCAAATTGTCTGCAGCACAATTTTTCTTTACAGGTACAAGTTTTTTGGGCTTTATTCAGGATGCGACATACAGATACTTATCAAAGAAAATCGCTTTTAATGGTAACCGTAGTGTGATTCCAAGCGTAAGTACATCAATTGGTGGAGTGCACCAAGTCCAATATATGATATGTAAAAAACCTTACACTCTTATTCTTATAGTACACCTTTGTCATAGAAGTTGCTGGCTGTCACAAATTTGGCAGCTTCTTGTTGCCATTGGCAATGGTTAACCCTGTTAGTTTACATGACGACATCCAAGCGGTGATTATATCCTCTTTTGTCCAGAATAATTCATCTTGAGTTCAGAAGGCCACACACAACTTATTTTCTCTCAGGTCCCTGAAACCAAAAGTTTTAACTTTCAGCTTTTCCATTGAAATGTCCAAAGTCCTCCCTGAAAGTAGCAGCAATGCCTGTCGAGGCACTCTAGGGGCAGAGCAAAGGCTTAGGTGTAGTTCTTCCGTGCTGTTTCAGTGTTTGCAGCAGCATTCTAATTTTTAATCCAAAGACAAATTCTGTATTCTAATGTTACGCTGTTGATCAAGGATCCCTTTTCCAATCCTGAACTGGGATGTGCTCAATTCTTCCGGTTTTCCACTGAATGGTGAAGTAAGCTTAGGCTGAAACCAACTCCTCAGGGAAATGCCATTGACTCTTATTCTTCCATATGACTCACTCCCTTGATAAGGTAATCCCAGCCTTCTAAATAATGATGCAACTGCCTGGCTGATCCTGTCAGCCAAATCACCAATAAAAAAATAAAAAAAATGTTGCATGAATGACTCATTAAACTTGAAATCATTTTCGTTAACTATACATTGTGAATGCATTGAATTTGTCATTCTCTTAAATTTCAAACAACATTTCTATCATTTTGCAGACTTGTGATTCCATGTGTGTTTGTGTGTATAAGTTTTGTCTTTCATGTAACCATTAAGTGGTTAGTTATAAGCTCTGCTCTTTTTACCTACACAAAAACAAGCTTCAAGGATATTACCATCATAAAGACCTTTTTTCTTTTAAGTAACTATTGTGAAAATGGTTAAGGTGTGGAAAAAATTATTATGTATGCTACTTATAAGAAAGTACTTTACCTTCCTGCAAGGTTTATTGTTCTCTCCCCGTCCTGAGTTGTAATTTGTGCCTTCTCTATAGGCAGATAAATGGTTACGTTTGGCAACTTGGCTCCTGCAAAAGATTTGGAGATCATAGAACATCGAATTGAGCAATTAGTTTATCAGGCAAACAAAGTAAACTAAGTAGAGTCTTCTGTTGTGCTTTATTTTTCTTCATTTTTCTCCAGGAACTACCACTGATGGATCACTAAAGGAACAAGAAACAAGAAAGAATAATATGAGTTTCATCAAATCTAAACAAAACTGGTAGTTATAAATCAGTAGTTTCTTAGACATTTGACGTGCTAAATTCATTGTAAACATACACAGTGAAAACATAGAAGAACAGTTGAGAAAGATTTGAAGACAATACAGTGAAGTATAGGTTATATATTGTTCGAGCCATTCTTGATGTACTTACTGCTTTTGGATTTCCCATCAGATTCATCAAATGGCTTCGAACAATATATAACCTCAGCATCCTTTAGTTTACTTGTAAATGGGGAATCAACTCAAAATGTCCAAGGTACTAGGGGAATGAGACAAGGAGACTCCCTGTCTTGTTACTTATTCATCATTTTCACAGAAGCTTTGATTAGGCTAACCCTCAATAACATTGAAAACGAAAGAAGTTCCAGTATCACTTCAAATGCAAGAGGCTGAATTTTCAATCTTACATTTGCAGATGATACACTTTTGCTATGCAGGGAAAAAATGGAGTCAGTTAAGGTTCTCCTCAATTCACATTCAACATTCCAAAGACTTTCAGGTCTCATTATCAACAAGAGCACGAGTAACCTTATAGCTTCAGTGGGAACCAATGATCTGGCAACTGAGATTACCAGGATTTCAGTATTCACCCAAATTCAGCCTCCTTTTAGATGCTTAGGTATATCAATTGTAGCCTCAAGAGTTAACTACAGAGACTGCTGATCATTATCAGCTGCAATCCAAAAAAGAACTGGAAGCTGGTGCAATTCCTAACATATGGCAGGATATCACAACTAATTGTCTGTTCTTTTCAGCTTAAGGTATATTGGTGTTCCCATCTGTTCCTTCATCAATCTAACAAAATCCATTGAGAGGCTCCTGAAAAACTTCTTATAGTTTTGAAAGCAGAATGGGGCTCCTCGTGCCAAGGTTAAAGGCACAAATATTTGCAAACCTAAAGACCAAGATGGATTGAGAATCGAGGCAGTGAGAACAATAATAACATATTGCTAGCCAAAAGAATTTGGAAGTTTTGTGTTGATGGAGAATCACTATGGGTGCAATGGATATACACTCAATTCCTTATATGCTAGAGCTTTTGGAGGATTCAAGCAAAAACTAATACATCATGGACGCTCTTGTAGATGCTGAAACACAAAGACAAGGTGAGTAATGATATCAAAAGTGTGGTAGGAAATGGTGAGAACACGTGACTATGGTTTGACAATTGGCCAACTCTAGGGCCCCTATACAAACAGCACAAAGACTCCTGATGGCAAGAATTTCACGTACCACTAAAGTCAAACCCATAATTCAGGGTTTTAGATGGCCTTGGCTAGCAGATAAACCAGAAGATGCTTGAGAATTATTAACAACCTACCTAGGTATCAACCCAACTCATGCAAAGAGGATAAGTCACTTGGATGAGACATGCCTCGGGGATATTCACCAACAACTCCTGCTTAGAAATTTTTGAAGAAACTATCCCAAGAGTACAGTGGTCAGATCTTGTTTGGTCAACCTACTGCTTACCAAAAGCTTCTTTTGTACTTCAGTTAGAGGCAGATTTTATTACTAAATACAGGCTATTTTTTTGGCTCATTTAACAACCATCTTTGTGTGCTTTGTAATCAGATGCCAAAGTCCATAAAGCATCTCTTCTTAGAATGCCAATACACCACAACATGGAGCAAACTACTAGAGATCTACAACTAGCATTGTCCAGTGCAGAAATGGAAACAGATTATGGATTGACCTAGCAAGATAAGATACAGATGTTAGGTAGCCATGCATATATTCAGAGTAGCTTGTAGAGGCATCATTTATGCCATAAGGGGAGAGAGGAACAGGAAATTTTCAAAGATAAGCAGATAGACAATGCTCTGTTTGCCTGTCAAACACTCTCAGGGATACAAGGGAATCTCTCTTAGCAATGGGAATCAACTCTTCAAACAGCAAAGAATTAGCTACTAGCTGGAACACTGGGAAAGACTGTAAAATTTGCTAGGATACTCTCCTTGTCTAGTAATGTTGTGTACCAGGTGGCTAAAACCTCATTTAGACTTAGTGAACGTTCCTTGTACTCCTAGGGACTTTCTTTAATATAATTTTACCTTCCAAAAAAAAAAAAAATTTGAAGACAATAAACTCTTACCAGCAGCCAGCCGATGCTTGAGACCTTTCAAAACAGTTAATAGGTAAACCTGGTTATTCACAGGAAGTCACAAAATTTGAAGTTATGAACATTATCAAGGCATATATAAATAGGCTGAGGACGAATAGACAGGAAATGAAGATCATCCATACTTTGCCTTGTCAAGAAACAAATTCACATGCAGAGTTGCCAAAAGATAGCATAGTCTCATTTTAGCTTCTTTTTTTCTTCTCCCTTTCAAAGTTTTTCTTTCATTTTAATGGTGGAAGTGGGCATGGAGGAGAAGGGATTTCTTGATTTATGATAATTTTTAGAGGCTTGTCTTATTTTAAGAAGCTGGCACAGGATAAGATAGTAAAAACTAACTGTAAAAAAGAAAAACAAATGAGACTAAAAAAATAAAAATAAAGACGTTCTTTCATAGCAGGTTCCTGCCAATAAAGATTCGCTTGATAGCATATATAAGCTCCCTTTACTTTCCAACAGATCTTTGAAGAATCACGAAGTAGTTGTGTTGACATTTCCAGAATTAGAAGTCAAGAATCATTTAGATGTTTGGCCAATTACATGAGTTTTGCTAGGTGTCAACATGATGATGAAATTGCCCAACTCAATAAAACAACACATCAACTCTTAAGAATTTCAAATCACCAACTTACCTCAGCAATATGAACTTGCAATTTTTTAGCATCAACAACAATAGGACTCTCCTTGAAGGATACACATGGTACGATTCCACGTGAAGCAGCTTCCTTAAAAGGAAACAACTGGCATCACAACTAGAGCTCACAAAAGCATTTAGTCAAGAAATGAGAAGAAACAACTTCATCTTCCTACTGACCTCGAGCAACGAAAAAGCACGTGGATCATATTCTCCAAACCCATCTACCAATGACAAGAGCTTAGAGCTTTTGGTTGACTCAGCTGTGACTCCAAGATTTTCAATAAGTCTGCCCTTCAATGAAGCATCCCGAGGGAGCTGCAGGCAACCTAAAACTTGTGAAACAACTTCCATTGTAGGTACCTGACCAGATGCTATCAATTCACGGTACACCATTAAGGCTGGTGATGTCCTGAAGATTAAATGATAAGGATTCAGAAAGAGACTTTTGAACTGCAGGAGTACTAGTTGCTTAGAATAGCCAACCTTTTCAACTTAGAAGGACCTTTTCAACCTTAGAAGGGGAGGTAATTGTGACATAAAAGATGGCATTTAGTTGAACATTTCACTCTTGAAATTCTCAACCTAGTACAAAAAATTCTAGTTCTCTCTAGCTATGGTTGCTCATGAGCATGCACTGAAGCATACATGTTTACATATAGGTACAGCATTATTGAAGTGTCAAAAGAAATTTAAGAGGTAAAAGAAGAAATACCACTTATTTTCAATTTGTGGCCGTCCCGAGGCAAAAGACAATACAGGCTCACCAGCAGCACTAGCTTTCTCAAATCTCCGCAAGCACATTCCTTCAAAAAGAATATTCCATATATTTAAATAAATTTTTTTAGGAGAAAAGAGCTATTGCTTGTCATCTGAAAGATTTTGAAACATCTAGTGATCCAACATCGTGTAAGCCGTTTAGTAAAATTATTAAGAATTACTGAATTTGTATAAAATGATCACATTAATAAACATAGGAAAAGTACAATGCACAATATTGTATTTAAATCACTTGAAATTTCAGATCACCCCATTTTATTCACCAACACTAAGATTAAAAAAGAAGAGGATTAAAGATGGCATTATATAGTTTAAGATAATTCTTTTAAGAACTCATTTTATTTCCAGAACAATATACTAGCCACTAACATCATCAGTTACGGTTGTCCAGTAAATCTCAGACGTTAATGCTTACGCCTTATGTTGTGTAATTGCCAACATATCAAGATAGCCAAGAATTGAAGATGAAATAGTTTCATGATCCTTGAAAACACTTCAAACGATCCAGTATATTCAAGAGAAGAAGATAACTGGTCTTGGCGTACATTTTTAAAAATTGAATAGCATTTCATCAAGTCATAATAAGCAATCGTGTAATTTCTTTGCATCTCTAATTTAAATAACTTCTAGGGTAATACATATTATAACAGATAAAACAGAAACAGAAACAAAAGGAATGCTGGAGTTAGATGATAAATATGAATTCATATGTCATGGAAAATACAGCCAAAAATGAAGTAATTCAAGCTTACCAATGATGCATTTACATATAATAAGCGTAGGGGCAACAGAATCTGCTTTTGCTTGAGAAAAAAGCATGAGTCCCATGTCCAAATCATCCTTTCTGCAATGACAAAAGATAATTCAGAAGGCAAGTTCTTTGAGGATATGCAAACATGCTACAATACCAAATTAGAGAGAGCTGTGTGGAAGGATAGTTGAGCAGGAGACTGGAGATGATGGTTCATTGATAGAGGGACAACATTGTTTAAGCATAACAAATGAAGGAGGAAGAAGGCAAATTTTGATTTAGTTGAGAATCTGTAGCATATATATGTAACATTTCTATTCATTTAGAGCTAGTATAGCATGTATATGGGTGTAATGAACTTTGGAAGAATCAGTTAATACCTAACAAGAATTCTTCTCTCTCTCTTCTCTGTCTTTCTGAATTTCCCAAATTTTTAAACCTAACTGCAATTTGACATACTTGACCCTAGCATTCGGTATTAAAGAAATGATTCTAGGAGGTGAAGAATGGTGATGATGGAAGGACCAAGATCTCAAGACTTGAAACGATCTGAAGAAAGCATGAAGAAACAAATGCAGGAGCCGTGCAAATCTGACTTCTTGTTGCATAACTTGGTGATGCCTGAGTCTATATGGTAAGCTTGTTCTTGACTGTGAAAGAAATGGAATCCTAGATATTTGCAGTAAGCATACAATTTGGCCAAGAAACAAGAGGTGGTCTTTTAGCAAAGTACAAGACTACATAGAAGTAATGGAAAAATGTACCCACACCAATTCACAGAAGAATTAGGGAATTGTACAGCAACCCCAATTTACAAACAAATCCAACGGAGAACATAGGTTTGCAAATACCACCAGTAGTAAAGAGATGGATGAAAGAAGAGCCAAGGGATTTTGTTTTTGGTGTGACGAGATATTTGTGTTGGGACATAAATACAAGAAAAAAATGATGCACATGCATATAGTGGAGGATGTAATTGAAGAAGAGGATGAAGTGGTTGAGCAGGAGCAAGAGATGCAATCAGCAATATCCTTACAAGCAATAACGGGTACTGTCTCAGGAAAATTTCAACAAATGAAAGTGATTGGGACGTAAAATAATTGGAATATACATACTATAATCAATAGAGAGAGTACTAATAACTTCATTGAAGAAAATTTGATAGAAAAAGGAGATGGGAGGTTAGAGGAAATCGAACCACTCGCTATCATAGTGTGAGGAGGATTACAAATTGTATGTAGAAAAAAATGCAGGGGCTTTTGTTGGTTTATGAGTGGCTAATAGTTTGCGATTGATGTGTAAGAGGAAGCAACATGGTCTTCGAGGTACAATTTTTGGCTACCCTTGATACCATAATTTGCAATTACAATAAAGGTACCCTGCAATTTGAATGAAATAAAAAAATGGAGTTGAACAATGGTCAATATGGTGGATCTTATGAAACCACTTGTTATGTGCCCGTGCTTGGGATCCAGTCCAAGGACGATTATCAGGAAAGTTAATATCTTTTCCCTTGTTTACGTTGGTTCCCTTCCTCGTAGAAACTATTTTTGATGATGAAAAATGGCAGCACTTGTCAAGGACAAGGCCTGCTGGACTAAATTATTCTACTTCTAAGCTAATTTTTATGGTAACTTGTTGCTTACTTTATTGCATAACGTAATAGCCTTATATAGGCAAAGAAACATAAAATTCCACCTAAACTAGGACTCCTAGAAAGACTCCTATTCAAGCTGTTTTAGGACTCTTAGAAAGACTCCTATTCAAGTTGTTTTTATTAACTAACTATAACAGAAACTAGTGTAGAAATAATAGGGAAATAATAGACTCCTACTAAAAATAAAATACTCCTCTAATAGACTCCTTATAAAACACTCCTCTAATATAGACTCCTAATAAAACACTCCTCTTTGCAAGTAGCTGTTATCCGGGGAAATAATAGACCCCTACTAAAAATAAAATATTCCTCTAATAGACTCCTAATAAAACACTCCTCTAATATAGACTCCTAATAAAACACTCCTCTTTGCAAGTAGCTGTTATCCGCCTTGTAGGTTCTTCCCACAATGCATCCATATCACCACTGGAAGAGGAATGAAGAAGTGGATGAGAAGTTATGGAGTTGTTTGTCAATTCCTATTATTGCAAGAGGATGAGCATAGGCAATGGGGTACTTCACCACAATGTTGTATCTAGATGATGCAGGTGGAATTGTCTGGAAATGAATTGCTGGTAGTGGAGGTAGGGGCTTAAATTCCATCTATTGAACATGTCAGATTTGAAGGTTTCAATCCCTTTGCTAGTTAGCACAAAGTGGGAACATAATTTTATCTTTTTTTTTTAAGTGAGAAATATACGCTATATGATAGTTATAAGTTGTTAGATGAATTTGTATTCAAGAGCCACAATGATTGCCATCATCTAGACTACAAAGTTACAAAATTTATTAGAGCAGGAAACTGGTGCAGTAAACTTAAGGCCCTATAGATATGCAGGAATGCTAAAAGGAGGCTGTGCAAGGACTGGTAGATGACATGTTGAAGCAGGAGATAATTCAAGAGAGGGCAAGTCCCTTATCTTCTCCAATCATTTTAGTAAAAAAGAAGGATAGTTCATGGAGCTTCTGTTTGGATTATAAAGCTCTTACCCTTAATAGAAAATTTGTTAAATGAGCTGCATTGAGTGGAATACTTTTTAAAATTAGATTTGAGGGCTGGTTACGATCAAATACAGATGTGTTATGGATAATGTACATAAAACCACATTCAAAACTCAAGAGGATCATATGAATTTCTTGTTATCTGATTAGGCCTTACCAATGAACCAACCACATTTCAAAGTTTAATTAAATCAATTTCTAAATTCTATTTGAGGATAAGTGTACTAGTTTTCTTTGATGATATTTTAGTGTGCAGTCAAACATAAGAACAACACCAGAATCATCTTAGTGAAGTCTTACAAGTGTCATGGACATAAAAATTATATGTAAAACTTTCAAAGTGTTCATTTAGAGCCAAGCAAGTGGAGTATCTAGCCATATCAAATGTTGAAGGAGTTGCTACTGATCCTACGAAAATACAAGCAGTGATGAATTGGCCAATTCAACAAACATTGAAACATCTGAGGAGTTTCTTACGTCTAGCAGGGAACTACAGGAGGTTCATCAAGAACTACAATCAGCTTAGCAAACCATTAACAACAAGAACGCCATTGGATGGAATAGGGAAGCTACAGATGCTTTTAAAGCACTAAAGACGGCATTGTCGAATTTACCAGTCCTAGCTGGCCCAACTTCTGAAGGACTTGGTAATAGAAGCTGATGCAAGTGGTGGCAGCATAGGAGATTTGCTAATGCAAGGACACCTACTAGCTTATGTGAGTAACTGATAGGAAGTGTACAGATAGGCAGTTTGAAGTTTTTGAATGGGTGATATGAAACTTAAGCCCTATCGACAACACAATGTGGTATGTAGGGAAAATCATAAACTATCTTCTTTGTGATAAGGACTTTAGGAGAACCACACCCCAAAAGCTAGCTTATGAGGGTAGAGAGCCCAAAGTCCTTATAAATCCCA
>JANZLC010000202.1:35402698-35413705 GCA_026413385.1 Erythroxylum gracilipes
GCTGCTTGGATAGAGATTTTTGTCTAAAGGGCTGAATGCGTAGCAAGACATAATCTCCAACATTAAAAGAAAGTTCCCGACGCTTCTTGTCATACTGATATTTCATACGTGCTTGAGCCTTAACAAGATTATCTTTTAGCAGTTTTAACATTGCATCTCTCATCAATAATTGGTCTTCTAGTTCTGCATTAGCAGTCTCACCTTTCACAAATGGATGTAGAGGTGGTGGGTCCCTGCCATAAACCACCTTGAAAGGTGAAGTACCCGTAGAAACATGAAAACCAGTGTTGTATGAATATTTAGCCTAGTATAAGTAGGAGCTCCATTTTTTGGGCTGGTCATAAGCAAAACAACGTAAATAGGCCTCTAAGCATCGGTTGACAACTTTTGTTTTTCCATCAGTTTGAGGATGGTAGGAAGTACTCATCCAAAAACGAGTTTGACTGAGACGAAACATCTCCTGCCAAAAAGAACTTAGGAAAATTGAATTTCGGTCAAAAACTATGGAACGAGAAATGCCATGGAGACGAACAACTTCCTTGCAGAAAATTCCAGCCACTATTTTAGCTGTATACGGATGAGAAAGTGGCAAAAAAATGGTTGTATTTACTCAAGCAATCAACTATTACAAATATAATGTCAACACCTTGTGATTTAGGCAGCCTAGTTACAAGATAAATGTAAATATCTTCCCAATTTTTTTGGAATGGGTAGTGGCTGTAAAAGACCAGTAAGTGCAAGAGTTTCATATTTGTTACACTGACAAGTCAAGCATTGTTTAACATGAAGCTTGACATCCTTCTTCATGTGAAGCCAATAAAACTGATATGAAAGCCTCTTTAAAGTCTTCAAATAACCTCCATGTCCACTAATGGGGGTTTCGTGTGCTTCAGCCAAAAGAGTTGCACGTAAGTTGGAGTTAGAAGGGATTGCCAACTTGCCTTTGTAAAAGAGCTTATTGGCTGACCATTGAAAATTAGACTGTGAAGATGAATCTTTCTGTAGGTCAGAGATGAGATTCTTAGTGTGATCATCTTGGAGATATGCTTCCTGCAAATCAGAAAAATCTAGAGGTACAGGCATGATTGAAATAAAGAAATCAGATTGTTGTGGCTTCCGGGAGAGCGCATCAGCTGCTGCATTATCCTTCCTCGCTTTATATAATATAGTGAAATCAAAGGGTAGCAACTTCAAAATTAGACGTTGCTGAGAGTTCGTAGAAATCCACTGCTCAAGCAAGTGTTTAAGACTTAAGACTGTTGTGATCAGTCTTGACATAAAAATGATGGCCAATTAAGTAATGTTTCCACTTTTGAACAGCCAGCACAAGAGCTAGTAATTCACAATCATAAGTTGACTTATATCGATTAGAGTAAGAGAGTCCCTTACTGAAATATGCTATGGGGTGCTTTTGTTGCATGAGAATAGCTTCAATCCCTTCCATAGAAGCATCACATTCAATAGTGAAAGACTGTTAAAAATCTGGTAGTTTCAAGACTGGCACCATTGTCAATGCATCCTTAAGCTTCTGAAATGCAACTTCAGCCCGTTCATTCTAGCTAAATGCATCCTTCTTAGTGAGATTAGTAAGTGGCTTAGCAATGACTCCATAATTATGTACAAACCGTCTATAATACTCCATGAGTCCAAAGAAACCACGAAGTTCTTTGATAGTGGTTAGAGAAGGCCACTGTTGTACAGCCTCAATTTTCTCCGGGTTAACACCAACACCTACTTGTGAAATAATATCTCCCAAAAAATTCACTTGTTGTTGGGCAAAAGTACACTTCTTAGCATGAGCATAGAATGCATGTGAGCGTAATGAATTAAAGACCACTTCCAAATAAAACTTATGAAGATGAAGAGGGGTGTTATAAATTAAAATATCATTAAAAAACACCAAGACAAAACGCCTGAAATTGGGACGGAAGAGATCATTCATTACCGCTTGGAATATGGAAGGAGCATTTATGAGGCCAAATGGCATCACAGTAAATTCATAATGACCTGAGTGTGTTCGAAATGTCATTTTATGAATATCTTCAGGTTGGACTCGAATTTGATGATAACCCGAGCGAAGATCAATCTTTGAGAAGTAGGCAGCACTGTGGCGTTCGTCGAGCAACTCATCCACATTGGGTATAGGATACTTATCAGAAATAGTGATGTGATTGAGTTGTCGATAGTCTATACACATTCTCCATGAACCATCCTTCTTCTTGACTAGCAGCACAGGGCTTGCGAAAGAACTAGAGTTAAGCTGAATGAATCCTTTAGATAACAAGTCAGCAACTTGCCTCTCAATTTCATCCTTCTGAAAATAAGGATATCTATATGGCCGTATGTTTGGAGGTTGAGCATTAGGATGAAGATTGATGGCATGAGTATAACTGCAGAGAGGTGGCAGAGAGGTAGGTTCAGAGAATATATTTGAAAAATCTTGAAGTAGGCCATCAATATTAGTGAGTTTTTGATACAAACTCCCTAAAAACTACGTTTGCTTAGTCATTACCTTCAGCTCTATAATAGAAGTTGAATTTCAAGGTACCCCCTGCAATTTGTATCGCCATCAACCTAGAAAATCATGAACATTTGCTGTCAATTTGCTTGCACGGTGTTTACGGAAGCCAACCATTCAATTCCTAAAACTGTGTCAACACCAGTAAGAATGAATGGAATGAAATCACCCACGATCTTCAAATCTTGAATCTGTATTCGAAGCCGTCTACACACCTCATTACAGCGAATCAATGACCAATCTCCAATCTAGACCCCGAAAGAAGCGATAGATTGAGTGGGTAACTTCAATTTCGAAACAAGTGTTTGAGCCACAAAATTGTGGGTAAAACCACTGTCTACAAGCATAATTACTTTCCTTTGATTCAATATTCCTTGGAACTTCATAATTTTGGCCTGCATCTATGAATCTTCTTCAATTTTAGATTCCAAAGCAGCTACTGGTTTAGTGATTTCCATAATTTTTAAAGTACCTGCCTTGCTACGGTGACCCAGCTGAAATTTCTCGCTGCATCTATAACAGAATCCCTTATCCCGTCGTTTCTGTTTCTCAACATCCCACGAACTTGCAGTCGAACTTTGCACTGAAGAAGACGTATTCGCATTCGTTGCTAGCTGAGTTTTTACTCCAGAAAAATGATAATCACGTGCAACTCAGGTGGTATTGGTGTTGGGTCGGGTCAGGTTGGATGAATTGCTCAATTTAGGCCTACGACCAATATGAGTTTTGGCTTCATATTCAATTGCCAAGCTCATAGCCTTGTAAATTGTTCTTGGCTTTTGGATGCTTACGTCTGCCTTAAGTTCCTCCTTCAAGTCGTTGAGGAAAACACTATAAAAGATAGTGCTCTAGCCAATTTTTCACTCATGCAGATCGCTTAGCAAATTCCTGACGATACTCTTGCACCGTTCTCGTCTGTTTGATGCCACAGAGATACTCATCCAGGTTCTGAAACTCTGTTGGACCATAATGCTCTTGAAACATCTTCGTGAGTTCCTCCCAGTAAAGCAAAATCTGTTTGGTGTTGATCCATGCGAAGAGATCAAGAGCGTCACCTTCAAGGTACATGGTAGCGATGTCGACCTTCATCTCATCAGGGGTGTGATAATATCGAAAGTATTTTTTAGCCTTCAAAATCCATCCTCTCGGGTCCCCACCTTCAAACTTGGGGAACTCAATCTTGGTTGATGGATGCTTGGACGGATTTTTCAACCACCATAGTGTGTTATAATTGTCCTCATCATCGGAGCTCCGCATATGTGCTTTGCCCCTTTCTCGATTACCGAGATTTCCTTCAACATGAGGAATCTTACTGGAGGATGTCTTCAAAGCAATCATCTCTGAGTTGAGATTGCTTAACAAGGCAACCATGTCAGAAAGTGCGACAAAAGAGCTCTAGTCAGGTTAGTGGTAGGATTCTGCAAGTTTAATGGTTGCTGTGGGCTCTGGGTGTTTTGTAGGTTTGGTTGATCAGAAGAAGAAGATGAGCATGTGTTCACCATATTCGAACCGGCTTTGATACCAAATTGGTAGGGACTAGGTACTTTTAGGAGATAAAAGCGAAATAAAAATCTATTAAGCTCTCTATAAACAAGAATCTCACTTAAAGAAGGAATAATAGCTAATGGGAGAATCTCCACAAATAAAGGTTCGAATGAGTTGTTCCCTTCATATCTTCGCATACGTAATATTTATAGAAAAATAAAATAACTAATTGCCTAGAATGACTGACCCTCTAACTATCTAACTACGAAACAGAGTTCTAGAATGATTGACCCTTTAACTATGGAACAGAGTTCTCAATTAAACAGTAAACATAACTGACCCCTACATTCTAGGATACATAGAACAGTTATAAAACAATTAAAACTGCTTAGCACGTGGCTTCATTATTGCTTAGTATGTGGCATTGTGGCTTTCTCCTGGAATACATAATCAGGGGTTTATCATAACTCCGGCTCTTTTATGTGGTTTAACTTATTCCTCCTGTAGATGTATTGATTAATTATTGTGGTAATTAGTTAATAGCTATTTAAGATCAAGACATCCAAGATATTTTGCTATATGATGAGTCTTATGAGAAGATGTTTGATTGAATGCGAGTAGGAACTCAGGTTATCAGGCAATCATAAAAGGTCACTATTTAAGGTTCTCAGGAAAAAAAACGAAGACCTGGAGGGCCCTGCCCAACACTACAATGTCATGCACTTCACCAACTCCCATTACTCCTCTTGGTAGGTCATGGTGAAACAATAGCAAACTATGCAAGGTAAAAAGGGTCCAACCTAAAACAACCAAGGTTCATGCCACAGATGGCCTCCTAACAATATTGTAAGGCTTAAATATCTTGCAGGTTTCAAGCTTGCACCACTACGACCAGCTCTACCAAATTGTGAGTCACAAAAAAAATGACATTGCAAAAGTTCCTGCCACTACATATTAGTTGTAAGCCGGCTCTTGGGCCTCATCTGCTTACCCCATCAAGTATTCTTGGCTGGCGGATTACATGTCATATGAAACAGGAGTCTCTTTCCAAAATTCTTTATAGCAGCTTATAAAGAAAGTTCAAAATAGGCAATGATGCTCACTTAAAAGTAAAAAGAAGAGGATCATTTTGATCAAAATCTGTTGAGTATTGACTAATTAATTTAGAAATGATATATGTTAAATTTTGTTAAAAGTGAATGTATTACAATTGATGCCGAAGGAGGTGAATTGATGAGAGTATGCATGAAAAGCAAACTTTTTCCTATTGATTAGAATGTTTAAATTATGTTTCTTGAGAGCGTAATTATATGAATTTTGCCAAAATTACCCCTGCTGGTGAGTTTATATTATGGCACAATATGTATGGACCTATGAGTGAGGTCTCACTAAATGAAAGCAAATATTTTACATTGTTCATTGATAATTAAAAAAAGTATAGTTGGATAGCTTTCTCGAAACACAAAAATAAAATATTTGA
This sequence comes from Erythroxylum gracilipes, assembly GCA_026413385.1. Taxonomy (NCBI): domain Eukaryota; kingdom Viridiplantae; phylum Streptophyta; class Magnoliopsida; order Malpighiales; family Erythroxylaceae; genus Erythroxylum; species Erythroxylum gracilipes. The sequence continues at coordinate 35,408,182 of JANZLC010000202.1, forward strand.
AATTTTCAAAATTTTGAAAGAAATAATTGAGAAGGAAACAAGCCTCTCACTTAAGCAATTAAGTTTTAAAAATGATTTAAATTATGTTTCTAAAAAATTCAAAATTTTCTACGTTAAAGAGGAAATCAATCACCAATTAATGGCTCTACACACTCCTCAGTGAAATAGAATAATAAAGAGGAGGAACAAAAACATTATAGAGATGACAAGGAGTACGATGGTTGAAAAGGAAGCTGGTGACAGGGTTGGACATTTGATGAGCATATTGGGCAAAAAGCTCCCAAACTATTAAGACAAGTTTAGGCTCTAATACCATAATAAAATTTAGGTCTAACTCCACCCCTAAAGGCACCTTATAAGGGGAGGTTTACCATACATTTATAAATTATTTTAATATTCTTTACTTGCTCAATATGAGATTCTTGACACACCTCTTTAGTCGAAAGTAGAGCTAGACATCTGATGAGCATATTGGGTAAAGAGTTACAACAGGTCGAGCACCGACCCAAACTACTGAGACAAGTTTATACTCTAATACCATGATAAATTTTAGGCTTAACTCCACTCTAAAAGATACCTTGTAAGGGGAAGTTTTTTATACATTTATAAACTATTTTAACAATCTTTACTTGATCAATGTGAGATTCTTGACACACACCCTCATCCCGGAGTAGGGTTAGACATCTGATGGGCATATTGGGCAAAGGGCTACATGTTATGTCAAAATAAGTTCTAAAAATACCTAGACTATCCTACTCGCAAGTATACGAGTTAGTTATAGTTGATTACCCAGAGTCATCTCTTAGGAAGGTAAAATTGATTCACTTAAATTAATCTTAAACAAAAATAAAAATATATCCTAATTCTATCCCGATTTGTTGAGTGAAGGCTTTAAAGAAAATTACAATTAAACTAATTTAACTAGAAGCAAAAACGAATAGATTAATCGAAGTGGGAAAAATCTTGAAAATTAATTTTACTAATTTAATCTCCTATGCATGATTAAGGAGAAATGATTGGATAATTGTCTTACTAAAATTAACAATTGGATTCTAAGATCAACTTGAATAATAAACTAAATATAACTTTCGTATTTGACAAGTTATTAATCGAATTAATTATGAAAACCCGACTAATAATTACCACTTAAGTTGATATATTTCTAATTCTTAACCTAAGCATCTATAGTTTCTCATTTTATATTAAACTTCTTCTCTCGATCCTTCGTTTAATACCAAAATGATGCAAAGTTTGGTCATGCTTTTACATCCATTTAGTTTAGATACTATAGCAAACATAAGACAACAATATAGTAACTCAATCATGCATATTTGACTAAACTAGCTATGTTAATTATCAAGAAACAGAAATCAGTCCATCATGGAATAAACAAGATTCATCATCCTCATATACTTCAATCTCATCTTTATTAGTATAAGAGAAGTATTAAAGAAATAAACCAAGTGAATAACCAAAATGAACTACCAAAATTAACAAACTATGAGTCTATCAACTAACAGAGGACTAAATCCAGTAAAACAACAGAGAAATAATGCAACAGATATAACAAAATGAGCAAACAAGTGTTTGGATGAGGGAGTTGTGGTGATCTCCTGCCACCCTCAACCTCTCTGCATTGGCTCCTGTTTCTGCTTGGTTCTCACCTAGACGATTGAAGGTTCACACTGCTTCCACGTCTCTGTTGTTCTTCTTCTTTTGCTCACCCGACTACTCTTTGTTCTCTCCTCTCTTCTCCCTTTCTTTATCTTTATCTGTTTTGTTTCCCAGAATGTCTCAAATGAGTCCCCTCTCGCTGCCAGCCTTTCTTCTTTCTATTTGTAATCTCATTTTAGGTTTAGATTTTCGAGCCCTCAAACCTACATTTTCCACATAATAAATTGGACAATTAAAGAAAATGTTGTCATGGGTGTGCATGAGGTGGTCACAGGTGTGACCACCATTGTCACACCTGTAACTTCTATAGTCAGACACCATTTATGCTTGAATTAATTAATTGCATCCATTGTTCACGTCCCATTTCATCCTTTTATGCATAATTCTTCTAATTTTGCATGCAACATTCACAAGATAATCCAATTAACATACATACAATATCACACCATTTTCACTCAATTCATGTCACATTTGTATCAAAACACAAGAATTTGTAACCAAAATCAAGATATGAGGGCAAATAAAGTCAATAGAAATTAGACACAACACTATAACTGGTCGGACACCGCCCCAAACTATTGAGACAAGTTTAGGCTCTGATACCATGATAAATTTTGGGCCTAACTCCACCCAAAAAGGCACCTTGTAGGGGAAGTTTGTCATACATTTATAAGCCTAACTCCACCCCAAAAGGCTCTTTGAAAGGGGAGGTTTGCCATGCATTTATAAATCATTTTAACATTTTTTATTTGCTTGTGAGATTCTTGACACGCCCCCCTCAGCCCAAACACATGGTTGGACATCTGATAGGTAAATTGGTATCAGAGCCTAAACTTGTCTCAATGATTTGGGGTGGTGCCAACTTGTTATAACTCTTTGCCCAATATGCTCATCAGATGTCCAATCCTACTCTAGGCTGGGGGGTGTCAGGAATCCCACATTAAACAAGTAAAGAATGTTAAAATGATTTATAATGTATGACAAACCTCCCCTTACAAGGTGCCTTTTGGGGTGAAATTAGGCCCAAATTTGTAATTTTATCGAAGCCTAAACTTGTCTTAATGGTTGGGGCGGTGTCTGGCCTGTTGTAGCCCTTTATCAGGAATCTCACATTGATCAAGTAAAGAATGTTAAAATGGTTTATAAATGTATGGCAAACCTCCCCTTTTAAGGTACCTTTTGGGGTGGAGTTAGGCCTAAAATTTATCATGTGATCAGAGCCTAAACTTGTCTTAATGATTTGGAGCGGTGCCTGACCCTAGTGTAGCTATTTGCCTGAAATGTTCATTAGATGTCCAACTTTGTTCTAAGCTGAGGGGGGTGTCAAGAATCCCACATTGAGCAAGTAAAGAATGTTAAAATGATTTATAAATATATGGCAAACCTCCCCTTTTAAGATGTCTTTTGGGGTAGAGTTAGGCCCAAATTTATCACAGTATTAAAGCCTAAACTTGTCTTAATGGTTTGGGACGGTGCTCAGCCTATTATAGCCCTTTGCCTAATATACCTATCAGATGTCCAGCCCTGCTCTAGGCTGAGGGGGGTGTGTCAGGAGTCTCACATTGAGCAGGTAAAGAAAGTTAAAATAGTTTATAAATGTATAGCAAACCTCTCCTTACAATGTGCCTTTTGCGATAGAGTTACATAAACTATTTTAACATTCTTTACTTGCTCAATGTGAGATTTCTGACACACCCCCTCATCCCAGAGCAGGGCTAGACATTTGATGGGCATATTAGGTAAAGGGATACAATAGGCCGAACACCGGCCCAAACCATTGAGAGAAGTTTAGGCTCTAATACCAATAAACTATTTTAACATTTTTTACTTGCTTAATGTTGGATTCTTGACACACACCTCCTTAGCCCAGAGTAAGGATTTTTTGGACGACTAACAGTAAAAAATGTCGCAAATTTAAATATGAAATACTAAGATCTATGTAAATATTGAAACCAAATTCAAGATCGATTATACCTTTCTACAATGGAAATGGGAAAAGGAATTGGTAGTGCCAGAAAAGAGCACGTCAAACATCGCTCCTTTACCGATATCCACACACATAAGACTGAATATCACGCTGATGGTGTGCTAACAGCTTTCTCGTCCCTCTTCCTCTCAAGATGAAGATTTCTGTTAGGGTTGTGATTAGAAGATCCTATATATATAGGAAAACCCTAACTGGTTAAGCGTGAATTAAACTAGGCCCAAATCCAAATTGGCCCATTGAATGTTCAACTTCCTTGGTATGCGACCCTTTAGGCTTATTTAATATTAGTAGTAGACCCAAACTTCTTTTAGGCCCACAAGTTATAAACGGCCTCTAGCAAGACATGATAACTATCCAATGTTAAATAAGGTCAGAATACGATATTGTCTAAATCACAACTGATAATTAGAGTATATTATATAATTGGTTCGCGAGGCATACACTAACATAGAGTAGGGCTGGACATATGATTAACATATTGGGTGAAGGGCTACAATAGGTCGGGCACCCCAAACCATTGAGACAAGTTTAGGCTCTGATATCATGATAAATTTGGGCCTAACTCCACCTCAAAAGGCATCTTGTAAGGAGAGTTTTTTCATACATTTATAAACTATTTTAACATTCTTTACTTGCTCAATGTGGGATTCTTGACACACTCCCTTCAGCCTAAAGTAGGGTTTGACATCTGATGGGCCTTTTGGGGTGGAGTTAGGCTTAAATTTGTCATAGTATCAAAGCCTAAACTTGTCTTAATAGTTTGAGGTGATGCTTGACCTATTGTACTCCTTTGCCCAATATGTCTATCAGATGTCTAGCCCTGCTATGGGTTGAGGGGGTTACGTCAAGAATCTTACACTAAGCAAGTAAAGAATGTTAAAATAGTATATAAATGTATGGGAAACCTCCCCTTTCAAGGTACCTTTTGGGGTGGAGTTAGGCCCAAATTATCATAGTATCAGAGCCTAAACTTGTCTCAATGGTTTGGACGATGCCTGCCCTGTTGTAGCCCTTTACCCAATATGCCCATCAGATGTTTAGATCTGCTCTAGACTGAAGGGGTGTGTCAAGAATCTCACATTGAACAAGTAAAAAATGTTAAAATGGTTTATAAATGTATGAAAAACTTCTCATTTCAAAGTACTTTTTGGGGTGGAGTTATGCACAAATTTATCATAATAAGGAAGACTAAAAAGAGTTGAGATCTTGTAATTGATGAATTTGCCAATAAATTGGCAAAAATTACCTGATGGTGATGTCTAAGAGCCTAAATCTAACTTTTTACCACTTTATGATAAGGAAGAGGTTTTATAAAGGGCTTATGATGAGCATTACACAAAGATTTAAGTCAGGGCCCTTGCTAAAATTTATGAAAGAGCACATTTAATTGTTATTGAGCCAACTAACTTCAAAGAGGTAGCAACTAGGATAGAGTGGGTTGCAGTCATTAAAGAAGATATTTTCATGATAAATAAGAACAAAACATGGTCTCTGATGGAACCAAAGTTAATTTTGATGGATCAATTAACAAGCTTAAGGCAAGGCTACTTATGAAGGATTATCTTTAATAGTATGGAATTGAATATTTTTTAAAATATTTACCCTAGTTTATAAGCATGATATTATTAGATTGTTGGTTGCATTAACTACTAAATTTGGCTAAAAATGTATTGCCTTGATGTCAAGTCAACATTTTTGAATGACTTCATCACTAAGACCATATATGTTGAGCAACATAATGGTTTCAATATAATGGAGAAAAAAATGATGATGCATACTGTAACGTCCCATTTTAGGGGTTAGAATAGTAAAAAAATTCGGTACGTTTTATGATTTCTATTTGGATCTTGGCATGCATTCATG
>JANZLC010000202.1:35436180-35449534 GCA_026413385.1 Erythroxylum gracilipes
AGATTTAATCTTCCTCTTTGTTTTTCCTTCTAGAAAACTCTTAAAATCACCCTTCCAAAGCAAAGAAAATCAAAACCCTAAGCTATCTTCTTCTTCTTCTTCTCTTCTTGCCTCCACCGAAACACTCACTTCTATTTTGCTTAAAAATTTAGTTCCCCCTTTTCAAACCTAAGGCAAATTGCTTTTGTTTACTGCTTTCTTTTAATTGAAGGTAAAAAGACCCCTTTACCCCTCCATGTAAGCCTTTTGTCTTCCTAACTTAAGTAAACTTCCAACTATGCCCTTACTCATTCTTATTCTTTCAATTTAATAAACAACATACTATACTCTTAATTTAATCTCAATTTATCCCTTTAATAACCTCTAATTCCATCAATCTAAGCAATAAATCTTCCAACAATTGACATTCTAATTAGACTCTAACCCAAAACAATTTATCAATAAAAAATCTCAAAATATAATTTGAAATCATACTTAAGCAATAGGAAAAGAAATTGGGGCCAACATAATCCAACTTTAAGTCGAGATTGGGAAGGGTTGGATCATTTCTCATTCATTTCTAATGTTAATTAGTTCTTTTTAGAGCCTTCTAATGTAAGAGGTTGAAAGAAAAATAACTATATACCCAAAAAAAACATAGGGAGTAAAAGAACTAAAATTGAATTAGGTAATGAAGCAATACTCAAACTATAAAGATTTCCTAGTAGCAGATTTTAGCCATTAGTTTGATCCTTCTCATAGGTTGAGTTGTATTAGCAGGTGTACTTTGGGATGCTTGTGTTGTTGTTGCGTTATTATTGGGAGGTAGTAACACTTGACATTGACCCTCACCCATCCATGAGGTATAAACAACCAATTATGTAAATATTATCATCTCCCTTATAATTACATATAAGTAGTATAGACATGAATTTAAATGACCTAATGTAAAGCAGGTATTCATAGCGATCAAGTTAATAATACTTGATGAATAACAACACATTTGTTACACAACTAAAATATCAACCGTAACAATTTCAGGTTGGCTTGGAGGTTGATTCTTATTTTTGCATCCTCTTATATTATGGCCAATTTCATGGCAATGATGGCAACTCATAATTACTCCAACCTTGGTCAATTTGTTAGGATTGTGAGGTTCTTCAGTGTGATCCTTTTTTCTTGCCTTTTTTAGTCTTCCAGGCATCTTCTTAATAAGTGGAGGTAATATTGGCTACAAATTTTTAGTCTTTGGCCAAAACATAGGACCACTAATGGGTTCCATAACAAACTGGTAAGTATTCAAATAAGAATCATGCTTAACATAAGCATCGATATCCTCCCTTTGATAAGATATACAAGCCATAGTATGTTTACATGGAATCCCGGTTAAATCCCATAGTCTACATTGATAAGTTTGTGCTTGCAAGTCAATGATGTATTTGTCCGCAAAGATACTGACTTCAAATTTCAAATTCCTATTTGTCTTGAGCATACAATGTTTTGCATCCCATTGTGCTACCTCTATTTCCTTCCTTACTCTAAGACAAATCTCATATGTGCACTTCATCATCATATCCCTTTTTTCATGTATCTGAGTCATTAAAAAAATCGAACGCCTTCTAACATACTGATCAAGCCTTTGTACGAGCTTCACAAATGAATCTATTAAACGTCTCTAAAATACTATTATGTACTATTTCACACTTCGGTCTTATGCTCACAAAGGCCTTCACAAGTGTCTCTGAATTCCTACTTTTAAAATCCTCATAAGCCTTCACTAACAAACTCTTCAACTCCTTCATTAGCTCATCAAAATCAACTTGCGTTGTGCAATTCACTACTTTCTAAAATAAAGTCTTATACGTGTGCCCTTTATGAACACTAGACCAGTTTCCATACACAAAAGGGCACATTTTCTAGTTCAACTTCTAGAAACAAGTTCTTTAATGCTTCCACAAAACCCTGTAAAAAAATGGTTACATAAATTAATTAAGTGTTAATCACATAAACAAATGAACATAAGATATATGGATATTTAAAGTTTACCTTCTGCTGATCACTTACGAAAGTCTGTGAATTTCCACTTATGTGAGATCTTCTGCAAGAATGCTTAAAAACCAATTCATGATTGGTAGTTTTCTCCCTCAACTACAACTTAAAATATAGGAAACATCTGATTATTTCCGTCACGAGCAATAACAAATAATAATACACCACCAAGGAATGTCTTTAGAAACATCCATCTAACCTAGTAATTTTCTTACATCCACTAAGAAAACCATACTTTAAAGCACTGAAACCCACATAAAATCTTTTGAACATTGGTCTCCCAACTTGGTCATCAAAATCACATTCAATAATAAACTTTCCATCTTTGTCAGCTTGCATTAACTCATGTCCATAAGACCATAACTTCACATAATGACATTCCGTTGATCCCTGAAGCATAGTAATTGCTTCCCACTTAGCCCTATAACATTGAATTTTGGTGACCTTTAGTGCATATTTTGATTGAAGATCATCCATCATTTCACTAATAGGCTAGTTGGGGTTCCTCCTGAACCTGTGTATGAATTCATTCGCAATCCATTTTCGGCTAGCTTGCTTATTCCTCTACACTTTACGGTAGGTATGAGTGTTTTTGACTCTCTTCACAACAAATGTTTTTTCATTTCCAATCCAACTAGCATACACCCGAAAAGGATAATGTGCATCACAAACTGCTTCCATTCATACACTATATCTCACCATTGAAATATTAAACCCATTTGTAATTGCATATTTCCTTATAGCTTTCCTCAACTGCTTCTCATCCTAGAACTTCATTCTAACTTCAAACTTAAAATTTGTCATTTCAACATTTGCATTAAAACTAATTTATTTCTTCTTTGGTATCGATGCTTCATCATCACTATGAACTGTTGATTGAATTTCATCATCACTGTCATCATAATCACTATTTGTACAATGCGAACTTACTTTTGCTCTTCCAGTATCATTTGAATGATCACCAACTTCATTGAAATTATTTACACTTCCACTGACACCATCGACAACATTGTCGAATTCAAACCCACTTTGCGAAGTCTTTGCACACCTCCTCTCATTTGTTCTAACATTAACACATTCTTCATCATCAGTTCCAAAGAACTCCTCATTAACTAAATCATCACCAGAATCATTATCCTGCATAACAGTGAAGTCCTCATTTTGCTCTAATTCAACTAGAAACAACCCCTCATCTTGCTCTAATTCATCATCAGAATTTGGCTCCTTACCATCTGTTGTAGGATTCTCATAACCATGATCATAGTATATTTGAACGTTTTGACAATTCAATTCTTCCTTTTTTTTAAGCATATCCAACATGTCCCTGTCATGCTTTAAGCCTAGCTTCATCAAGCTTCTAATGGACTTATATGAAAATTTGTAAAACATGGAGATTACTCTATTTCATTTATCTTTGGAAATCCCTTTTAGAACTAGCGTGCTTAGTTCATCAATGCCCATATTCTTTTTTCTTTTAATCTTACCCCTAATATATTTATTTTCATGTCTTTCCAAAACTCAACCATAATGAAATTCAAAATTGACCAACATCTGCAAAGGCAAATTCTGTCTAAATACAAAATGATAAATATTACAAGAAGAAAAAAAGAAGTAACAACTAAGATAAACAACAACTAAGAAGAAAAAAAGAAGCAACAACTAAGATGATTCACTTCTATCCCATTAACTAACAGTACACAGAAATAGGTTAGTATGATTACATCAAAATAATACACTCATATTTTCATATGCAAGGAGCTTCATAAAAGGCTAGTACTACTTTAGAATAATACAAACTGAAATGTTAGAAAGGCACCAGAAACATACCTTTACAAATTTACTAAAGTTTTTTCACAATACTTCATAACTTAGTAGCCTCACATACTAAAACGATCATAAGTAAGTCATTTTGAGGATGTACCACTTAAAAAAAGAATGTATCCACAACATACAAATAAGAAACTACACTAAAAAAATTTAGACAAACAAAATGGAATGCATTCAGTAATTACCAAATAGAAATCATATTTTCAATAATTACCAAATGGAATGCATTCAGTGATTACCAAATGGAATGCAAGTTGAACCAAATGTTAAATATTAGAGCATAGAACAAGCCAAACAGAAAACATATTTTTCAGTAATTACCAAGATGTATATATTATGCATATAACACAAAACAAAGTATGAATCGACCATCGAGCATCCAGTTGCTATGATTTTTTTTATTCGACTTGCATTTCATACTGAAACCCAAGTTCATTGTTCAATTTGCTATGTACATATAAACGTCAATCCTCCTTTTCAATAACAAAAAAATTGTACCCTAGTATAATCTAATTTGAAACCCTAGTACCCTAGCATAATACAAGTCAATTTTTTGGAAGCATAAATCCAATTTGAAACCTTAGTACAATAAATTTAAATTGTGTTTTCAGAACTCTAGCATAATCGAATTTGAAACCCTAGTAGAACAACAAACCATTTCATACAAAAACTGAATCAAGTGGAAAGAACAATAGAGAGAGAGGATCAATCGTACCCTAGTCGGCACCATAGGAAGTCCGACAACGAAATCTTCAGTTTTTACTAATGACAAAATCAATCTCTTATGAAGCACCCATGCATGAAATCACAGAGAATGTTTATTGGTCTGATGGAGCAAATAAATTTGCGATAGAAGAAGCACCAACACACGAATTCACTCTCTTATGAATGTTGGGGGATTTGGGGGATTTTAGGTTACAGATTAGGGATTTCAAAGTAAGAGTTTTAAACGTTGATCGATAGAGAAGAGAGGGAGAAGGAAGGGACATTTGATTTAAGTTAAAATGATGTCATTTTACTATCAAAGCAAAACGATGTCGTTCGCTAATCAAACAATCTTCTCCTAAACCAGCTGAGGTGTTTGATTAGTGAGGGGCGTCGACAAGTAGCTATGCCACATCAACACAGATAACGGTGAGATTAATGTCGAGCTATAATTGAAAAAATTGAAAGTTTTGACTTTTTATTGTCACTTTTTAAAGTTCGGGCTATAATTGAAAAATTGAAGAAAGTTTGAGCTTTCTTTTAGTAATTAATCTTTTTGAAAAACATAGCCAAAAGTGTAAATTTTAGCTACAATTTTGAAAAACATAGCCAAAAGTGCGACTTAAGCCATGTTTAATTTATTATTTAATTTTCTAATTTTATACTTGAATTCCTAGTTTTTCTTTCTCTCTTAAATCATGACTTAAGATACGTTTAATTTATTATTTAATTTTTTGATATTATACTTTTTAGGGCTATAATGTAGTTAGATTATGAATACTTGAACTTTCCTAATTTTAATTAAATTGATGTTTTATTCCAATTCTATGTTTACTATTTCATTTTATAACTAATGTTTGTGCTTGCTTGATCAAGAATTGCATGACTTATGATTCAACTTGAGACTAAAAAGTAACAATTGAAATATCATATTATTGTCATAAGATAGAGATATTTATGAAACTGTATGTACTACTATGAATTTCTTAGCTTAATGAATTTCATAAGTTCATAATTATCACAGGGAGTAATCGTTAATTGATTATCGCACTTATCTACCCAGCATTTACAGTGGGCATGATAACTGGTACACAGGAAGTTTGGGGTAGTATAAGTGATCAAGGGGTGGTAATCAACTTCCTTTTTTTCAATTTGAATAGAAATGAAATGCTAGATAAGTCAAGTGGGATTGATCTTGGTGAAATCGGAAGTCCTAGATTCGTTTAATATGAAATTTTTGTTTGTAATTATTTTTAAAATATTTTTTATTCAATTACTTTTTTATTATTCAAAATTTTCAATTAGATTAATTTTGTAATTAATAAATACAATCTTTATGAGACAACATTCTTTTCATTATTGTATTATTTTTTTGAGATAACGTATACTTACAATAAAAAAGTTACTATAAACAACTTTTAGCTAGGATTTTGAAAAACATAGCCAAAAGTGAGACTTTTAGCTATGCTTTTGAAAAAACGTAGCCAAAAGTTTTAGTTTTAGCTACGATTTTCAAAATCGTAGACAAAAGTTTGACCTTTAGCAATGATTTGCAAATTGTTGCAAAAAGAAATGTAGCCAACAGCTACTTTGTTGTACCCTTTGATGACAATTTTATTGATCTATCATAGGAAAAAAAAAATGTAGCCAAAAACCTACTCTATTGTAGTGTTGCCTATGTAAAGAAATCAACTTCATATGCCTCTTAGACAGAAACGAAAATTTCTACCAATGCATCACTTTTGCCAACTATTATTAGTATTTAAGGATTATGGAGAGAAATAAGGTGTATTCAATAGTAATAGATTTATATGAAAGAACAAATAAATAAAAATTAACAAAATATTTTTAAAGAAATTTGACTAGTTTAGTGTCCATAAGTCTTCGAGACTCAAGAGCAATTGATTTCATTATATTGGTCAATCAAATACTTAAAGATTACATATTTTCTATTTATAAAATAGGTTTACACAATTGTAAACTTTAATCAATACACTTTTACTCAGATAGTGCCTTACTAAACTCAACTTAATTTAATCATAATTTTAACAAGTTATGAAATCTTTTTAAAGTTTGTCATATATCAAAAACACTTTTTTAGATAAGGTTATCAATCGCTAATATAGTATACCTCACAATTGTGTTCAAGTCATGAATCTCACAATTTTTTTTCAAAACATGACACGGGTTTTGATATACCTGTATTGCACTCCATAAGTCCTTCTTTGCTGTCTACGATATAATTGCATCGTACCATGTCTTCCACAAAAATACCTTTTACATAACGACATATTAATATGTACCTTCACCTCTAATTTTCATAATTGAACATTTCGTGGGTTATATCCATGTCTCAGGCCATTTTTACCTTAAAACTTCTAAGAAAGCACCCATGCTCTTTTTTAAAGACTCCAAGATTCACCCATATATATAAGCATATACCATAATATGTACATTAAAGGATATACTTTATACAAATTAGGTTATAACCATATTTATCACCTTAAAATATTTATCAAGTCCAACCGATGCTTTAACATCTCCTTAATAATCGATTTGTCAACATGTCAATTGCATTTTTTTAAATATAAATCTTTTCTAACAAGATCTAACTACATGCTATCAATTTCGTGATCTTTTAAAATCTTACATTCTTCACCATATTACTCATTTATCTATCCTTTTTTTGACTAACCTTAGTACCCTAAAAAGTAGTTGGATTCTTATAATTGAGAATAAGGGCATACACGTCTAAATCTTTCCAATCTTATCTACTTGGAGGCATAAAGATCTGCCTCACTTTGTTTGTAACTATACCATGTTAATGATTTGTTAGAGAAGTACCCTAATGCAAATTGCCTTTAGCACTTATTATACAAATCTCTACGATTATAAAAGACATTTTCATTAATTTGAAGTTCATGTTCTTTATGAATTGATAATGATCTTAAATCGAATTCATGAAGTCCTTGATACATTATATAGCATGAAGGACATCATGATGAAATTATGATAATGAGATTCCTATCATGTGTAATTATGTTAGTATCTAAATTATCCATAGTCATAGGATTAATGAGATGGGACATTATTAATCCAGACAGACTAGCATATGTTATACTCTTTGATTGGGTCAACCAGTGGATCTCATAAGTTATAAGCATGAGTTATTTAGAGTTAATATATGGATGCTTACTATAAGTAGTAAGTACATTAGATGACCTGCCATAAGACAATAACATGGATAATCTATTATAATGTCAATGATAGTCTCATAATAGCTATAGAGCAAATATCCTTAAACTTGAGGTGTTCAAGGATATCTTAGATAAAGATCTTGTACTTTGACTCCATTCCTCGTTGTCTCTCAGAGGTTGCTCATAGGGTGCTAATTAGGTACAGTTTGAGGTATTTGAAGGTAACTGAGTATCCAAAAAAGGATTCACCACTTTTGATAGAAGGAAATGATACCCATGACCTCTTATCAGGGTCATTATTCGAGAATCTCTGGTCAAAGTGGAAATGTCATAAAGATAGTCTTCAGTGACATATCTAATTGAGTAAGGAGCCTTGGGGACAATAACTAACATCACTTGGGCTAGATCTGACGTAGTCAGTCTAGTAGGAGTTGACACTTTAACCATACTCTAAACCAAGTAGGGGTATAGATAGTGAAAGGATGAATTGTAGTGGAACATTATCTATGGAAGGGTTTATAGCCAAACCTTTCCAGTTAATTAAGAGTCATGATGTGTTGCTAGATACTGCTCATGACTTGCTTCAATTAGGTGTTAATTCAAGTGGCCAACATAACCGAAAACCTAATGGGTTATACACACTAAATAAAAAGTAAAATGGATTTCGATGGTGATCCAAGATATGAGAGAATATTTCAGGATTGTATCGCTATATGATCGTGCTAAGAAATGTTGCAAAGGAATGAAAGAATGCAAGTGTTGCATGGTTACCAGCCTAGAAAGTTTCCAGATTTCCAGCAAATGTTTCAAGCCAAATTAAGTGGCATTTATGGCTACTTAATTCCTATTATTCCTCCGTTCTTCATGGGGGTTTAAGGACGCAAAAAGTTGGTAGAAACTCACTCATTTTTGTGTGTAGTATTGTAAGAAAACTAGTGAGAAATGTGAAGAGTTCATCTTACACACACTTATTCTCAAAACTATTCTCTCAAGAACATACATCAAAGCTAGTACTTTGTTTATATTCTAACCATTATTCCTCAGAGGTTTTAGGCTTTTCTCTTCATGTGGATATCATTAGAGATGTCCTCCTTTGGTCTTTGTAATTTACGACTACCCGAAGAGGTGAAGACAATGAAGAATGAAGGAGTTTGTAAGGTATACATCTTAAGTTCATTTTATTTTTTCACTACATCTAATGGAAAATGTCTGATTCCATATTTTCTAGGTTTCGTTTTATTTTACGTTGTATAGTTTGATGTGTGATGTATGTGATGCATAATTGAAACCCAATAGTGGTATCAGAGCCATCTTGTGCCTATTAGATGTAGTTTCTATTACATGTGCAATAGGATTACATTACTGTTACAATTGTGGGTCTGTTCTTAAAAAAATTGAAATTAAATTATGAATTTTTCATAATTTTTTTTCACTGATCTGCTCATGACATGTTTGTAGATGATTTCAGTGATTGAAAATTGATTTCAATGTGATTGAAATATTTATTGTCAAATTTCTAACAATATGCTGGAAAACTAGTTTCTGCTAAACATATATTGTTGGTTGGCTAAACTGATAAGGTTTAACATGTTTTGTCATGGATTTTGATTCTGGAAATTTTATGTAAACATATCTAGAATGCGTTTATGCCTTTAGAATTTTTTAAGAATTTATTAAATTTTTTAAATAAATTTTCAAATAGTAATCAGATCTAGTCAGTTTTGAAGAAATCGATGGATCTGTTTTGTTTGATAATTTTGTATGTTTATGTTTCAGTTACGGAACCTTAACAAATATTTTTATATGATAAAAATATGTTATTTTGATGAATTAAGCATGCCAAAATGAATTTTCTTGAATTAAGATTTTCAAAAAATTATAGATGTCAAATTTGCCATTTTTAACATCTCAATGGTGTTTCAGTTATCTTGATAATTTTTGGGTGATTCCAAAATTATTTTAATGAATTTGAAATGAACTAGAGATGCATGGAATGATAATTTGATGTCCTGGAAATTTTGGTAAATTTTGGAAAATAATTTTGAGTTAATTTAAGTAGAGCATTATTTTCTAGTAAGATTAGAGATTGGTATGTGAAACAAAATTAAAATGTTTAATTTTGACATCAAATAATCAATTTTAAGGTGAATTAATTTTGAATTAATTTCTGGAGTTAAGAGATTAATTTAATTTGATTAATATTAAATCTAAACCGAAATCCATTTTTGGAAAGCTCCTAGAAGAGAGGAGGATCTAGTAGAGAAGTTTTTGTTATTTTCCATAAGCTTAGCTATTCTCTTGCAGTTTCAATGCTTTATTTTCGTATTTATTTAATTAGTTTAAAGCTTTCTTAGTGTTAATCACGTTTTTACATGTTCTAGAATATTTAGAATGAATGTTTGATGGATTTTGTAGTTGATCTTTATAAGTTTTGTAAGGAACCTTTATGCTATATCAGTGGATGTTTATTCCTTCAATTTTCCAGCTTTAATCTGGGTTGTTTGAATTTATTTATGTGCTTTTTCAGATCTTAATTTGTTGGGCATTTAAATGTTTAATGGTTTATGTTATAGGTTTTTGCTTATTTGTGATGCTCTTGATTAATTTATGCTTAATAGTTAGGATTTATGTATGTTCTTAGATTCATGATCAATTAATTTGGGTTTTGTGCAAGTTGTGTGTGCTGGAATTTTCATTTTGATGCAATTAGTTTAGAGTTTGTAATTTGGGGTATGATTAGTCATTTGTTAGCATAAAGAGTTTTGATTTCTATTAAGTTAGTGTTGAATTTCGGTTTTTATCATTCGTTTATAATTTCCAGCCTTGGTTTTATTTAATTGAGTATGGGTTTTGTTTATTTAATATCAATTATGCTTAATATGAACATGTGTGGCTAGACTACTTAGGGGTTTGGAGATATTATAAGGATAAAGGGATGGAAATTGTGAGAATGGAGTTGAATTTGTCTTAAATTGGTGCTTGTAGTTCTAGGTTGGTTTGGGATTTAGGATAAATGTCATGAATTAGGAATTGCTTAGAAGTTACCCTTTTAGGTATCTTTCTAATCTGAAGGCTAGGGTTGAGCGTGTGATATGTAATAGTCCATAGTGATCCCCAAAAGTAGCAATAGGTTAGTTGAACTTGTCAGGATACTTAATCAACTAATATAGGATCCCATACCTTTAGGTTGCACCTTCCGAGCTTATTAGTAGAGGGCCTAAGTTAGTTGTTTTGTAATACCTAATGCATCTTCACTATTGAACTTAAAGAGCTTATTTTAGGTTATAGTGGAGATCGGGGCATTTTTAGAGCTTATTAGTTTTGCCTATTTTAAAAAGATTAAGGGTTCGAGAGCTTAATCGAGTCCATAGGCTAACACCATGATGAGAGTACCCTTTTGTTTATATTCAAGGATTAATGAACGTCCCAGAATCCCAAAGATATCTCCAGCCCACTTCTTTACCATTGTTATTAGACTTTTAAATTTTGCTTTAAGCTTGTCTTTTTGGTTACATTTATTGTATATTAGTTGTCTTACCTTCATCATTTCAGGGTGTTTTTGTTTTCTTTTGTTACAACATTTGAAATAACATTTGCATCCTAGCTGTCTGTGGTTCGACCCTAGCTCACCATTTACTTCATAGTTTGGTAGTTAGAAATTTATTATTTGGTAGTTAGCAACAAACTATCATTAACACATCCAATAACTTATCTAACTTGGACTGCAAAGATTTAAGCCTGTCCTTTTGGAAACTTGGTGGACCTTCTACTCCCATATTATTCCCTGCATTGTTATTACAAAAATAATTTGGGTAATTCTTCCACCAAAGATTATATGAGTTTTAGTAACTCCCATTCATTTTATAATTCCTTCACTGGGTTGGAAGAAAAGGTTTACAATTTCCTCAATTGCTCCTTTTGATTCTTGTGTTAATGTACCTACAATCACTCAAAGTATTAACATCCCTAAATCAAAGAATTCAAATTGAATAAGATGGTGATTTAATCCCCAGTAATGATGCAAAAACTTGTAGATAGTTTTATATAAAAACTTTTGTACTACAAGTATACAGATTGTAACTTGTAGTATTAAAGATATCATTCCCACGGTGATTAATTAGTCACATAACAACTTGAATACACTTTATCTCAGGTAATAAAAGATTGAATAAATTTAATTAAAATAAATTAACTAAAATTGAAATAACATAATAAAAATTGAATAAGTGAAGCTAGCAATAAAAATGAGGTTAATCAATAATGGAAACTTATGGGTTATTTTATCCTTGTTTTGTCTTCCCTTTATCTTGTTAATTCAATTATGCTTGATCTTAGATATCCTAAGGTTTTGGTTACCCTCTCTTAAGATCTAATCAAGTAATCCCAATTGAAATAGATATTAATAGAATTGTAGCCTCTAGATCCATAAAATTAGTCCTAACTATTTAATTGGGTTTGAAGAAATCCTAATGATAATTAAGTCTCAATTAAGATCTGTCTTCAATGTTTATCAATTTGATATTCCCAAGTCTATTAAGTTACCAACTCTGGTTGCACACCTTAACACATATAACTTGATTCAGTCTCTCAATTTATTATCAAGTATAAACATAATAAATACCATAAGGCATTAATATATATTGAATTCAACAACAATAAAATTTAACAAAATAGTCCTAATATGGATTTAGAAATCCATAATCATGTTTAACATCTCAATAATTAAAATTAACATCCAACACAATGAAATATAAGAAGAGAAAATAAAGAAAACAAAGTTATGTCTTGATCTGGAAATTCTAGAAAACTCAAGTTAAACTTGATTTCTCCACTTTGATCTCCTTGTTTATAATGTGTAGCTTCTTTTTGGTGTTTTTTTTTTTGCCTTAAATACTTCTTAAGGCTTCAATGGTTCTTTTTAAGGTTTCCTCATTTGTTTTGGTTCTAAAAATAGCCCTAAAATGTCAAGAATACAAAATTTTCACATGCTAGAAAAGTTGTGCATAATCAACTGTCCACGATGCACGATCGTGACAAAGGCACATCCCATATGTAGTTGTAATGCATCTTCCAATTCTTTAAGTTCTTATTCATCTTTTCTTTAATTTTTCCTATGTCGACTCACTAACAAACACATTAAACAACCCTTGAAACATAAAATTAAGATCAAATCCTTCCTCCAAAACAATCAAACAATTAAAACACATAAAACACCAATAATAACACAATTTTAAGTTCTAAACACATGATTATCATCTAATAAAAAACTATAAAACACACTTAAACCTCTAGAAAACATACTATAATATACACTTATCAGCAGGATTTAAATAGGGGTGAGTAATAGAGGGCATTTAACTTGTTGAAAGAGAAACTTAGTACAACACCTATTTTAGCTTTACCTAAGTTTGCTAATTTGATTTGAGTGGGATTGGAATAGGGGCCATCTTGACACAAGATAGGAAACTGATTACATACTTTAGCAAAAAACTTAATGGGGCAACCTTTGTTGGACCAATAGTGGTTGACAATTAAATTCCACCTATGTTTTGATAATAACAAGATAGATAGACTTGATTAAGAAATTAAATGCAGGA
>JANZLC010000202.1:35461903-35477272 GCA_026413385.1 Erythroxylum gracilipes
AAAATAAATAAAATTTTTATTAATGAAAAATAGAAAATATATTTAAAAATTATTCTTTAATTGTTTGTATATATTTCTATATAAATGAAAATAAAAATAAATTATTTTTATATATAAATCACGTAGAATAGAATAAAATATATTAAATAATTAATAATAATATTTTATATAATTAATAAAAAATTGTATACAATTAATAAAAAATTTTATTAATGAAAATAGAAAATATGTAAAAAAATATTCTTTAATTGTTTGTATATATTTTTATATAAATAAATTATTTTTAATATAAATCACATAAAATAAAATTTATTAAATAATTAATACTAATATTTTTATATAATTAATAATAAAATAATAAACCTCCTGCAACAACCATTTTAATATAAGGAGTATAAAAGTCATTTATTATACATTACATTCCATTCCATCTATCTTCCAAACAACATTCTATTACATTACATTATGAACCCTTCCATCCTTCTCAAACAACTTTTTGATATATTACATTTCATTCCATTATAAACCATTACATTCCCTTCCCTTCCCTTCCCTTACATTCCATTCCATTAATTAACATCCAACCAAACAGGCCTTAATGTTGGAGACTTCCTTTATAATGTGCAGAATCAACAAGCCACCAATCGCCTACCAACATCTTTAAACATTTCCTCCATGGGAACCTTGCTTCTCAACTGCACAGCCTTTACCATAATGTAAGAATCGCCACGCTTATGGTTCTTCAAATAACAAATAAATTTACTGTTACCCTACTTTTATCTTATTATTTCTTCTAAGACATGGCTTGCAGTTGTATATATGTGATCTTATCTTTTTGCATTTGCTTTACTACGAAGTGAAAGTATCCCAAGAATTATTATCACCTTATCTGTATTGTTAGACAAGCATCAAGCATGGGCAGCGAAGAGACTGTACAGGGAGGTTTCGTAAAAATGGCCAGCCCTGGCAAAGCTACAATTCTGGCCCTTGGCAAGGCGTTTCCTCACCAGCTCGTCATGCAAGAGTTTCTGGTTGATGGGTACTTCAAGAACACCAATTGCGATGATCCTGATCTTAAAAGGAAACTAACTCGACTCTGTAATATTCCCAACTTACTCTCTCATTTACTTTCATCCATATAAATACATATGAATGTTAGGTACTAATTGTATACTGAGATTTTTTCTCTGAGTCATTAAACAGGCCAGACAACAACTGTCAAAACAAGGTATGTGGTTATGTCAGAAGAGATACTGAAACAGTATCCTGAACTTGCCACTGAAGGCCAACCGACTTTGAAGCAACGACTGGATATATGTAATGATGCGGTAACACAGATGGCAATTGAAGCTTCACAAGTATGCATCAAGAACTGGGGCAGGCCTCTAACAGATATAACCCACTTAGTCTATGTCTCCTCAAGTGAGGCTAGACTACCAGGTGGTGACCTTTATCTAGCAAGGGGTCTAGGGCTAAGCCCCCAAACTCGTCGTGTTATGCTTTACTTCATGGGCTGCTCTGGAGGTGTGGCTGGTCTTCGTGTTGCCAAGGATATTGCCGAGAACAATCCTGGAAGTAGAGTCTTGCTGGCTACTTCAGAAACTACCATTATTGGGTTCAAGCCACCAAGTGCGGATAGACCATATGATCTAGTTGGTGTGGCACTCTTTGGGGATGGTGCTGGAGCTATGATTATAGGCACAGAACCAGTTTCAGGCAGGGAAAAGCCTCTCTTCGAGCTTCACACAGCAATACAGAGTTTCTTGCCAGAAACTCAGGGAACTATTGATGGCAGGCTCACAGAAGAGGGTATCAGCTTTAAGCTAGCAAGAGAGCTTCCTCAGATAATTGAAGATAACATTGAAGACTTTTGTCAGAAGTTGATGGGAGTTGCTGGCCTATATGAAAAAGATTATAACAAGATATTCTGGGCAGTCCATCCAGGAGGACCAGCAATCTTGAACCGGATAGAAAAGCGACTAGATTTGATGCCAGAGAGACTGAACGCTAGTAGACGAGCTCTTATGGACTATGGCAATGCTAGTAGCAACACCATTGTGTATGTGTTAGATTACATTATTGAAGAGAGCTTCAAGACCAAGGAGAATAACGAAGATACAGAGTGGGGGTTGATACTGGCTTTTGGACCTGGGGTCACTTTGGAGGGAATTCTTGCCAGGAACCTCACTCTCTGAAAACCAAGTCTTTGTTTCTCTCCAACAACTCGGACTTTTTTAAGGTCATCGTAGCAAAACAAACTAGTACATTCTATGGCTGAAAATTTTGTTTACCACGTGTCTCGTGGTAATCACTTTCATACTAGACTAAGTAATGGTGATCACCACCAACCTTCAATTTGTTGAGCAACCCGCTTGGTGCAAATGACATTATCTGCTTAAAGCATAATATTGAACTTATTATTACTTACAGGCTAAAAAGAAGACTTTATGGCATTCACCAACAGGCTTTTGTAAGTTCGACCTTTACCAAAGTCGAGTCATCCATGTAAACTTAAGTACAGGAAGCCGATACCCAGCAGCAATCGCACACTAACAGCGCATATTATTACCAAAAGAGTTCGTAGGAAAACTCTCTTAAGACCAGAAATTAAAGCAAGTTGTATATGATAATGACTAATAAGTTATCTAGATAGATCCACCTTTGGTAAGGAGCCATCCGTAATCACCAGTAACAGAGACCACAAGTTTTGAGAAACTTGTCTACATTGTAAAGACAATATTAGCATTTGGATGAGATAAGTTATGTCAGGCCTCAAACTATATTCCAAGTACATCCACTAAAGTTTTCAATATCCCCAGCTCTACAAGCAACCCTCTTGTCATGACTGCAACAGAGAACTGAATCCGGCACAGAGAGAGAACTCAAGAACATTGTGTAAGATAATTTCATGGTAGCATTGCTCAGGAACCACACTAGAAGAGACTTCTGTGTTACACCACTCCAGAAGGTAGACGAAGAACAAGCTGTCCTCCAAACACACTGCAAAACCGACAATCACAGTAAGCTTTGACTAGCGATAAAAAAGGTGTAAACTAGCTCTCTTTGTGCCATTTGGGTGCAACATGATGTCCGCCAATAAACAAACCTTTTGACATAATAGTAACAGAAATCGGCTAGGATGAAAGTCTGAACAATTTCTGAGATGAGAACCATGGAAGGCCACAATCCATAGCCCAAAGCAACCAGCAAATGTCCACGGGTATCTAAAACCTGTTCAACAACATATAAACAGTGCATTCATAGAATGTTGTGACAGTAATCATTTTGTTCAACCATAAAATCAGGGAAATGCTTCGTGTCAGAAAGAGAAGCAAAATGCCGTATATAGATAATCTTATAATGGCATAACATCATGTTAAGAACACACAGAACCTAACCACTACTGGCAAAATCTTTGTAAATGTTCGCAACAAGGACATAACTAGTGCTAAAACTTTTCAAAAATTTTAAATAAAATCCTAAAACTTTATATTTTATATCTTTTTGAGTCCTAAACCATGTATATTCATCTCAAAACAGTACTAAATATTCTGTAGAGATGGAAACCCCTTGAAACTTTTCAATCCAAAACTTTATTATTATGATTTTCATACGTAAGTTCTACAGATCTTCAACTCATGCTTTGGTGTAGGCTTAAGCTAAAGTTCTTTATTATATTAATCAGTTATGTTAGTAAGGAACTTATTCTATACATGCAATCTAGATATTCAAGAAAATAGTTTGTATGTGTAAAACTTTCCTTAAGAACTCAATTTTAACTTTCTAAAATGTTTTGACAGCTGAAAAATAAAAAGAAAAAATGACGATTAAAAAATTGTAGGAAGTTTTAGAAGTTGCATTATGGGTATAACTAATTGTTTAATACATTGACGTGTGTGAAATATTGATTAATAAATGAAGCATGTCTGTGAAGAAAGTGGATTCACAACATGAATGCTTGTATACATCGTGTGTCATCAGTACACAACTCGTACAAGCAATTTGTTACACACAAACATAGAAACTCTCATGCATAATCAGACATGATAGCATAGCTAGCATGACAAGATAACAAAACAGAAGCATTAATAAAAGTACTAAACAGAAAAGGCTGTAACAATCTCATTGATAACTACTACTACTTTTGGTACCACAAATCCCTATTGTAGCAGGAATTTAAATGCGAAATCTACAAAGATGCTTAAATCAAAACAATAAAGATCCTATCTCAGCATTTTTCAGCAGTCAGACTTGCATGATAAAATTCAACTATGCCTGAAAACCAATGTAAACTCAAGTTAAACCAAAGATATGGAGAAACAAGAACAAACCTGGAGAACCCAGTGAGCACAGCTCAAGAACCTTGCAACACCCAATGCAAATACATAATGAGCAGTGAATGGCTCAACAATCTGAAAGCACCCAAGGGAAAATTAGTTCCAATATTCAACAAGTTCCTGAACTGGTGTATCTTCCATTATGTGAGATCATACCTTTGTATTCTGCATAACCCGCAATTGAGGTAGTACAGAAACAGCTTCCAGGTAGACACAGAATGCCCATGAGATCCTGTTCAATAGGTTATGAGAAGTTGATGGGTGAATCAATAAAGCCAAAACGGCACAAGGTACCACCTACAAATAAAACAGTATATGGTCAGAGACATGAAGATTAAAGTAATGGCCCTCCATAACAGATAAACCATAGATCCTATGATTGGCATTAATAAGACCACAGTACTGATAATAGACTAGGAAAAACTTGAACAACCTAAACAACCAGAGTAATAGGATGACATAAATGAGCCATGAATTGTAGAAACAAAGGATAAAAGGGCCTGCTACAATGGAAGAAATCTGCTTTAAAAATCATGGTCGGACAAATTGTAATCTCAATCACGACAACACTCATATTCTAACGATAAAATGGGCAGCCTGATTTCCATCCTATAACCAAAGCATTTGTCAGGACCCAAATGCAAACCAGAACTGGCAAAGTCAATTTCGTGAGAAATTTCCAACACCTCAATGAATGTATTTGAGTTCATAACTAGATACATACCACATAATATATTGCAAAATTATCTTTGTCCTCCATGTAACTAGATCTTAGCTTGAAACGGATCATATAAATAACCCACAATGTTGTTGCCAATGTAGCTAAGTCTAGTATTGTGTGTATGTCATATTCCATTACGAAGCTGCAGTATAACCTGACAGCTAAAAAAATTGCTGTCAGCTCCTGAGATTTTAGTGATAGTCCTGCAAGTCAATCAAATGAATGTTAAAAGTGTTCCAAACAAAAACCTCTAAAATGAGCCAAAATAAAACGGATATAAATAAATTATTAGACGTTACATATGGATTCCTTGCACAATTGAAATATAAAACCTTCTACAATTTACTAGGCGGTAACCAAAGAAGTGCCGCCACTAATGTTAACAGAATTATAAAACAAAACCAATACATAACCAATAAAACAACAGTTTGCCTGTGAAAATCCTCTCCTCGCGCAGTTGCAGTTGTTACCACTTTTGGATTCAGTGTACTATGCAAAGAAGACAAGCGGATATAACGAAGGGCACATCATACAAGCATTCAGCTCAAAATCGTTCGAGATCTTCAAAATTCCTGTAGCTTTGTTTTTTTTTTTTTCAAGTTCCAGTCGAGGGAATCCTTTTCTCTTAATTTTATAATAGCAAGCGGAAAGAATTCGAAGTGTTATTTGGGAAAAGGTCAAATATTTTTGCGTATTAGGTCCTTAATCTTCAGCTTCAACTTAAACATTTCAGATTGGACATCTTTTCATGAAAAAACAAAGATTATAACAAAAAGAGAGGGGAAACTCATGAGACTCCTATTTGCAAGAGTTAGGATTGAGATACGAAAACGGAAATTTTCACCTTTCCTAACAAACCCAAACAAGCATCAAACAATTAAACTGATCCTACAAAACATCCCTAAATCCTTAGAGACCAGAGCTTCCAAAAAGAAACGAAAAAGCACCCTAAAAACCTCCAAATTTCCCTCTTCTCCTGACAAATCACCAAATAAAAAGCTAATCATTCGTGCCACAGAAACGGCCAACGAAAAAAAGCGGTCCGCTAAAAAAGCTTTCTTTCCAACAATTATGATTACCGGCGCAAGTTTTCTCCTTCATGAGCTTGTAGATAAGGACGGAGATTCCAATAGAGTGAACAGCCTCGGCAGCTACGAAAAGGTTGTCGTGATCATGAACAATGAACCTGAGGAGGACCAGGGTCGCCATACCAGCCACCACCGCCAAAAAGGCCTTGACTTTCGGTGGCTGTCGTCGGACCCATGTCGTGACTGCGTAGATCGGTCTCTTTGGCGCCCTCATCGGTAAGTCAAACGGGCACTTCAGTGAATGGCTTCCAGATGGTGGTTCGTTGGTAAATAAAGGGACTTTGAGAATACGAAAAAGAGGGAAGGGAAAAGAAACGAAGAGGAAGAGGAAGACCAAGAAGAAAAGGAGAGACCAGGAACTCTTATTTGGTTAATTTGGTGGAAAAATCTTATTTAAGATATTATCGGAAAAGACTTGCTCCAATTTTTGGTGGGTTTCGGAAACCAGATTTGGGGTTATTAGTTATTACTTAGTAGTGAGTATATTTTCCAAAATTAGATATTTTATAAAAGATTATGTTCATACTAAAAAAATGGAGATAATTTAACTCTATAATTAAATTTTGGCCCGTATTCAGCAGATTACATTAATTGTTAGCTGATTCTATCAGCAGTTAGTTGATTGTATCAGTTGATTTAATCAACGAATAACATTAGCTGTTTATTAAAGATGTTTGGTAAAATTAACTGTTTAGTATTAACTTGTTGATGTATAAAATGACTTATGATGATATAATTTAAAAAATTATAAGGGCATAAACATTATATTTATTAGTATTTCGTTGAATATTCATATAAGATTTTAGATTTTAGATATTTAATTTTACAAAAATTAAATTTATAATAATAATAATGATAATAATAATAGTTCAATGTTAAATTTTCTATTAATATGAATGATACAATGAGCTACATATATTAGTATTTTTATATAATATGTATGAATTTTATTATTTAATAAATTAAAATATCTATAATTATAGTATGACATAAATACGATATATAATAGTTATATATTAATTTAATGTGACTCTTTATGCTCAAAAACTTAATATTATGATATTTTTAAATATAAACTAATATTATAAAATTAAATGAAGATTAAAAAATTTAATCTTCCAAACTTTAGTACGACAAAAAAAAGTCAACTTTGAAAACATATAGAGCAAAAGTAAAAAGTAAAGTGAAGGGTAATACTGTCATTAGTCAAACAGCTAATTTCAAAAACTCTGTAAGCTTTTAAAAATTAACTTTTAGAGTCAAATAAGCTAACCAATTAATCATTTATCAAATATATCAATAACTATTTAAGACTGATAAAAAAGATAACTTTTAGTCAATAAACTAAAAAGATAAAAATCAACGGATAAGGCATTTGACAAAATACCTTTGTTCCAAACAATTCCAGCTTGATCCAATTTTTGCCATCTTCATCCTTCATGGCATATATATTAACTACGTAATTTACCACTACGTTGCATTAAGTCTCATGGTTTAATTGCAAATGAATTCCTAAAACTCCACTGATAGTTTTAACAAAATCTTTATGGATTCGTGTACGTTTCAAGTGCTTATAATAAATCGACTTCACTTATTTGTTTCCACAAAAACCTCAAATTCCCCCAAAAAGGGGTCGAGGACTCGAGGTCCTGTGAAGAATAGATTCGCGTTTTTGTAGTTTGCTCACCATACTTGGGCTCAAGCAAGCACAGCAATAAACCCAGAATAGTTTCCTTTCAGGCACTATAGGCTTCTTATAAACAGTGAGATGAATGATCTTGGATCAATCTTGAAAGAAGACGATTATTAATAAGTTGTAACACACAACTTCCAATAATTCCACTGCAAAGTGCAAACTGAATAAGAAATTCTAAAGCAAAATACCGTTTACACCTTATTCTGACATTTAATGATGTTAGAAGTCGAATAATATCAAACGTCTTGCCCTGCACATACAGCAATTCAACCTCTGTTATCACTCCAATTCATTGTAATCTTTAGTCCCAAAGTTCTTGCACCACAATTGTGAGGGAATTGGGTGAATTGGGGGATGTGGCCTTTGCTGCAAGAAATGAAGTCCTCTTTCCCATCAATTCTGATTGTAAGAAGCTCCAGGATAACATATGCAATAATCTTATGAGCAGAGCAGTTCATACGGGCTAGAATAATATTTGATCAGATATGTGTAGTACATCTGAAAACAATTGGTATTTCATTTCAAGTAACTTCAGAGCCCCAAAAAATTCACTGACAAATGAAAGGAATAAAATAGTGAAGCATCTAATAGGGTAAATTGTTTTAAAAATCCAAAACTTTCCACATATTCTTCAATAATAGCCCATCTTATCTTTTGTCAATTAAATACCAAAACTAAGCATTTGAGTAAAAGATGCCCTGAATTCAAATTCTTTTTATTCCCTTTTTTGATTCTTGTTATTTGGTATGCCAAGTCACTTAATTCATAGCAGCCTTTAATCCAGAGTTGACGATAGAAACAAAAATAGAGGCTCAAGATTGTTGAAAAGGAAATTGGTTGGGTTGATACAAGTGCTATGTGAGAGATCTAAGGCTCTAGACAAGATGGCTGGGAGCTGTTATCGGTTAATATTCTACACATTCAGGAGTTTGAAATCTAAAATGATAAAGGAATTTGAAAGAAAGAGCTAAGGATTTCTGAATGAGATGGATTTGAATACTTGTTTTACAATAAGGTCAGGATGGTCATTCACAAATTTAGCTCATACATGTGTACCAACTAATGTGATGGAGCACGTGAGATCCCTTTGGTTAACAGAAAGAATAAACTGAGTTTCAATTTCACCTCTTTTTATACAAAAGTCAGTTTCTGGTATAGGTTGAGGCCTTTTATAAAATTAACCCTGCGAAATGAATTAAAGAGGTTGTGAATCTATGACCAGTAACTTAATTCTCCAGCATCAGAACACCTAAAATGCACAAGAACATTCTGTGGATCCAGAATAGACCAAATGTTAAACCCCAGACAAAACCAAATCAAACTCTAAAGTCAACATAAACAGGCAGTAAACTCATACTTGAAGTGAAAAAGATTAAAATGTATGAATCAAAATTATGCACCTTTCCAAGTGTACCTCGAGGATAAGATTTTAATAGTAATTGTCTACTAGAGCCCTATAATTAGAAAAAGGAAATAGCACCCCAACAAGGCTAACATTGCTAAAACCTAGAAGAGAAATGTTAACAATGAGTAAGAGGCTAAATTCTCAATACCCAATTACTAATATTCCACAATAAACTCCCCCAATTAGGAAAAAGCACAAAACTTCACTAAGATCCAATCTTTCCAAAAAAAAAAAAAATCATCATCGTTATCAACAGCAACGACAACAACAACAACAATCTATAAACTTAAAATTCAATTTGTCATTAAACCTACTCCAAATAATTTCAATATGGGGATCGAGGATAGGAGAGAGACGAGAGAAACCTCGAGCTCGGCGGATTTTATGGCGATGGGAATGCAGATGAGGAAAACGCCGGCGAGGGCGAGGGCAGTGTTCCGGCGCCAGTGTTTGGGGCGGCAGTTGGGGCCGCCGGTCATGCTCCACACCTTCGTCCTAAAATCGCCCCCGTGGGCTCCTCCTTCGGCGCCGTGTCCATGCTCTGCTCCTCCTCCCATCTTCGATTCGATACTCTCTTTCACAGTCTTTCCTCACTTCTCTGCTTTGTATTGCTCTCCAACCTTGCCATTTGCCCGTTTCTATTTAACTATAAAAGAATTGGATTGGATCAACAACTGCACCAAAACGCAGCGTTTAAATGGTTGAGGGTACTTTCGTCCTTTTATCAACTCTCGATGGTTCTGTTGTGACCCTTGTTTTTCATTGGATCTGTTGTTTTTCTTCCTCAAATCAATCAAGTTATCTATTTCTAAATATATTTTAGTCTTTAAAATCATAGCTTTTGTGGGAGTGTTGTATTGATTTTTTTTTAAAAAAAATGTGCTCTCATATAATGTAAAGGCACCTTGATTAGCAAAATCCATTCCCAGGTCTACTTGGAGTTGGAGGAGAACTGGCATAAACTTATTAACGAAATAGTAATGGCAAGTGCTACAAGAAAACTGGAAAAAGTTAAGAAGCTGAACTGCAATGCATGGTTAAATCACAAGTGCCTAAAAACGTGAGGTACCAAAATGTTAGAAAGTCCAAGAATTAGATCTTTTCATGAGGGGCTTCATTTGTTTGTCTTCCTCCAATGCCACCATTCCCAGATGAGAAGGGTCTTCCAGCATCAATTTTGCCACCAAGTAACCTGCGATAGACCATGTCTGGTTCTTCCGCGCTTGCTTCCCAATGTATCGGCCAAGCTTCCCGTCATAGTATTCAGGCCAACTGTCTTTCATCAATCTCATTTCAGCTACCTCAATGGCTCGCCTTGCAATCTGTGGTCGTCCAGTTTTTATGCATGCAGCCGTGAGAAGCCATAACAGCACTGCAAGGGATGTGGCAATTGCCATTTTGTATTTAGATTACTGAAGTATAAATTAGATTGATTATGGCTTCAAAGAGTAATGGGTTATAATATCAAACAAAATAAGCAACTGTCCTCAGATCCTCAGTTCACTTCCACAACTAATAGAACTAAGAAACACCTATATTTGATAGAATGAACACCCTCCTACTTTGTGGCAATAGAATAGTGAAAGTGATTTAAGTGTTAGCTTGCAAGATCTGCCAAAATGCATTAGAATAAAGTTTGACCGTTCAATTAATGGCAAAAAAGAATAATGTAGAATCACTTGATCACTTCCTTCTAGTCAAGAATGAAGCTTTTCAAAGTAGAACAGCACATTGAATGGGATCCTGAATACCAAGGACAAATGTGTTGAGAGTCATACCTGGCCAGGACCCTGCATTGTGATAGCTCCATCTAGTATTTTTGGGGTCACATCCTGTGACAATTCTCCACTCATGGCTCTCAATGGCTGGAAAACATACCTTGAGTGGCATTTCTCCAACTAACTCTTCCCACCTTGATTCTATAAGATCCATGATTGCAGTGGATTGCTCAGGGGTAGCCAAGGATGACAGAATAGCAATGCAGTTACCCAAGGCAAACCACCGGAAGTCCATTCTTGCAGGACTAACATTCCCGATAAAGTAACCACCATGAGTTGGCATAAAATCAAAAATCCACTCCGGAAGAGAATCAGGTATTACATTGAATTTGTTTACGGCAGTATGCGAGTATTCCTCTGTTTTATAGCGATATATATCATTTAGTTGCTTCAAATCAATCCAATAATAACCCCGCACGTGATAGCTCAACGCATGAAGGCGTTTCACAATTCTTTCTACAAACTCCTTCCCCTCATCATCTTGTTTCAACAAAAGTAATGCACATCTTAAAGCCATGAAGAAAAGTGCTTGAATTTCAATTGGATACCCATAGACACCCTGACAAGATAAACAACTGAAATTAGACACAGTTCAAAAATATTAAAAGAAGAAAAAAAATTCAATCTAAATGAAACTTGAAATAGAGGGAAAACATGTATTTTGCGTGTGAAAACTGGTTGCTTCACAAGATGAGGGAAAGTTTGCCATGATATGGTAAGTATAAAGTTGCCGGTTAAGTCATGAAGAGTTCAAAGAAAGACGGGATTGAACGCGAATTGGCCAAGGAATGAATCCAATCAACTGAAACCCCATTAATTGTAATCCTAGCTATATAGCTGTTTCTACCTGCTCAAAAAGAAAAAAAAAAAACTTTATATAACATTCTATTAGATACCACCGTCCTGATGAAACACAGTCTGCACTCACTAGTTTAAACAGTTTAACTTGAAACCCAAAAATCTTCCTCTGATCAAAATGTGAAAAAGAAGACAAGAATCTGCAAAGAAACACTGGATGCCCCACATCCAAAAGTAAAAATTTAGCATGAAATTCACCTTTTGAACTAGTTTGTGCTACAAGGGTAGATTATGTTCATTAATGAATAACCAAAATAAACAATGAAAACTTACCATTCTCCTATCAATCATGCAGCATCCATCAGCACAAAGAAGAGTAGGAAATGTGTCAAAACCCTCTGACAAGCATAGACTCAATATCAGTCGCATACCCTTCTGACATTCTGGGCGCTCAGCCAATGATATGTCACCTGTAGACTTGGTGTATGCCCGAAGCAATATAATCCACCAGAATCCAGAGTCAATAGGTGCCACTCTTCCTATTGCACTTTCCCCAAAATCTGCCATCAAGGTCTCACTGTTCCTGACTGGATCATGAAGTACTTTAAAACTGGCAGGCATTACTCCTTCTCCTAGGTGGAACCTGTCAATCTTTTTCTCCCAAGATTGAAGTCGAAGAGTTTTCAATATGAAATTTTTTACAATCTCAGGTTCTCCATTCATCAGAAATGCCAGTGCGCTAGGCACAAAGTCCCTCACAAACACCTGCAAACGAAGATATTACGTCCACTTTGCAGCTTCAAAACAGTTGAAACTGAGGCCACTCATATGTATGAGAGTTACAAAGTTTCGCTGTGTTAACTATAACAGGAACACTACAGATGCTCGATTAAGGACCAATGAAGTTACTAAATTGAAACCAAACTTCTTTATAACAGCTTATCATAACTTGTAGGATAAATACCTGATCATAATTTAGTTTTTCATCAGAATTGTCTAACGCTGCAATGGTTCCGACAGGTTGACCACGAAAATGGACTAATGACCGCCTCAAAGCATCCCAAGCTTCGGCCACCATCGGGTATGTCTCGAAACCAGTCTGTGACATGGGGGAAGTAAATCCTGATCTTCTACTTGGTGAGTAAACAAAATCAGCATGGTCAATTACTCGAGAAGAGTTGTCAGCTCTGGACGAGAAGCGAGGAGACAGCACGACGCCCAACTCAAAAAGCGACCTTTCGCCGCATGATCTCTGTCTATCCATATTCAAAGCCCTTGGCTTCTCTAATAACTTGGAGAAAACAAGTTCTTCAATTTCAGCCGCATTATAATGGTTATCACCGTCTTTTACGTCTCCATTTGTAGACAGGTCTACTGTCTGGACAGACAAAGACATTTTCTATGCTCTTTGACGTTGTTGGTAAAGAATCAGCCCGACTTTTGGCTGCTGCGTTCAGTAAATTGCAATTTATCATAGAAAAGTTCGTGACTTCAGTGCACCAAACACACGTTTATAACGAGTGAAAACCCAAGATTTTAATTTTACAGCCATTTCTATGATTTTCCCTTCAACCAAACAGAAAGTGATCAAGTTTAATCAACTAAGACCATATTATTTAGAATTAATAAGAACATCCTAAAGGTCACATTCTGTCGCACGCGCACGACATGCAAATAGCCAAAAGAAAAGCAAGAAGGATATCCAGTACGAACAAACAATTAGGAAACAGAGCAAAATGCAAGAGCACTGTATTAAATGAAGCATCACTGCGTGATCTATTCATGTTTCAATGCAGATTCCAGGTCTCAAATGAACAAATTCATGTTTCAATGTAGATTCGAGGTTTCAAATGAACAACTACAACAAGAATTTACCAATTGAAGATCTGAGAAACTCCCACAAAATCTCTCTCCAATGCCAGCTTCCAAGATCAAAGGAAAAAAGAAAAAGGAAAGAACAAGCTCACAGAGAAAGTGTCAGCATATAAGCAAATGAGGTCATGAAAAAGAAACGTTCTTGATGCAAGCAAGTGGTCCCTAACGCTTAACTGGAATAACAAGTAATGATGAAGAGGTAGATTTGCAGAAGGTGACCGGTAGTTAGGGTTGTCACTTGTGGGGTGCCTGTCTGTACGGACGATTCAGAATCCTTTGTGTAGGGCCTAATGGGTACTTGTGGGTTACTGTGACCTTGAGATTTTGGCATGAAACGTCAGGCTTTTGCGTGGCGTCATGATAGCAGTGTGGTTCTAGGTGCGCTTAGGAACTTGAGCCGTCAGTCATTTACCAGCCTGTGACAATAATGTGAAGGTGTCTCTGCAGGCAGAGTAATGTCTGATAGTGCACGTGTACGGTCGCATCAGATCCAAAGACACTTGTGTACCCGTGTCATATCACCATGGAATCACTATCGCAGCATTTCTCGCCGAGCAAAGCGTTAACACACCTATGGAGAGTGCAATTTGAGCGAGGCTCAGATAATCATTACAAGCCATAGTACATGTCTTCATCGGATCATCAAGTAGTTATTCTAATGTTGCGAACTTAGATAATGAAAAATGGATTCGAATAAGAAGATGTGATGTGACTGAAAAATGCCGCTTTGTCACTTTTAAATATAAATTAGTTCGTCAAGTCTAAGAAAAAAACAAATGAAAAATTGGGCAACCAATCTGGCACGCACCAATCAGTCAGCAGCAGCCTCTTGTGTGTGTGTCAGTGTCTCTGTCCTTGCATGGCTCTTACTTTTCATTTTCAAAGTGCCAAACGATTAAAGAAACAAATACTGGTTCTCCTCTATGCCAAATCAACGAAATTCAGCCAATAAACAAGAAAGAGTGATGAAGATAAGTAAAAGAAAGTTGGATCACTTGCGAATTTCAAGGTTTCTACGTCATGTACACGAAACTCTAGAATTTTTTTTCCAACATTAGAAAGTGTAGGAAGTCTTCTTCAAGATTAATAATCTTGTACATCAAGTTCATGGCTGACATATCTGGAAAAAAGACTCGACTTGTGGAAGGCAGTCTCCTTAGACAAAATGGCATACGATGGCATAGTTTACGTGTTTTACAACTACTGGGGCCGAAAACGACTGAATGAACCTCTACAATTGAGCTTTAAGGTTCTTTAAAACTTAATATTTGAAGCCGTTGGGCTTGGCCACGGGACCATTCTCTTAGAAATTGTCGAGATTAAATCATAAGCAGTTGTAAAAAATCTTAGTTTGAATAGAAATTTGGTGCAAAGAGTTCCCAAATCAGTGTTAAAGTGACTAAATAACATGTTGTTCCTTTCTCCCCGAAGAAGGTATATAATCATTCCAAATGCCAATCCAAAGAGCATCTTATCAGCCTTGTTTTTGAAGTTGATTGAAGAGGTTCATTGAACGGTAGATGAATAGTCCACACGGGGATGGAATAGACTTAAAACTTCAAGTATTCCAAATAGCAGATGAATATTGACATCTTGTTAGGATTAATACTGTCAACAAACCTAGGATATGGCAAGACAAAAAAGAGAGGGGGCTGTGGGCAATGATAATGA
>JANZLC010000202.1:35477372-35514291 GCA_026413385.1 Erythroxylum gracilipes
GAGAAGAAGAAAACAAGCAAGGAAAGGAGGAGGAAAGAGAGCTACGGTGGAGAAGGTGGAAGAAAGCAAAAATAAAACTCAAGCTAAAAGAAGGAATGTCGTAGAAGCTTAAGTCAAGAAGGGTTTATGTAACCCTTAAATATAAGATTAAATAGGCAAGTGACACTTGTCCTGATTTTTATTCCGGTTCTAAATTCTACTCTAATTTCTCATCAAACTCCAATGGCTTAATGTAATAAATCCCAAAATCATATGTCTAATGTTCTAGTGGCATTGGACAGTCTTTTCCAATACCAGAAACCAGTCAGTTTGTCACTTGACAATTTTTTCGGTCCGAACCTTGTCCCCTGAAAATTCCAGAAAAATTCCTAAAAGTCCTTAAAAATGGAAAACACACAAAAATCCACTCCAATTCATTTTTCAAGCACAAATAACACATTTTTCACAATAATCACATATGCCGGGAAGTGTCAGGAATGCATGTACAATCATGTGCATTTACAAAAATTACAGTTTATGCATATCTGGAGGCCATATTATGCATGAACATACCGAGACTAGTTTACTCACTCAGAACCTGTCTCAAATTACTGTTTTACCCTTCCCATCGGTGATGGGATGTTACACTGTCTTTGGTACCAAGTCTTCTAGATGAGCCAGTGAAGGAGTTCCAAACTAAGTCACAAGCCTCCATCTTTGGTTGAGAGCCAAGCAGTAATTTCTTGCAAGAATGGTTAGAGAATTTTCTGGAAGAGAATAGTTAGGTAATAAGGAAATGATATTCTGGAATCCACACGAGGAATGGAAAGGCTAGTACCAGGAACCATTGAGCAAAATAACTTCAATTTTAGTATGAGAAGGGAAGGTTACTTTGAGGGTATTGAAATTATCAACTGTAGAAAGAACCAAGCTCATGTCAATGATCACACCAGAAGTTAGTAGATTTCCCATTACAAATTTTGTGTTTGATATAAGGTTGCATGAAGGGTCTAGTAAGTAGAATCTGGTGGAAAGTGAGAGAAAGATTGTTCTTCTTTGCCACTGTCCATATACTTTTGTTTTTTAGGTAGTAAGTGTAAACCTACTTCATTCACAGTTTTTTCTTTTCTATGCAGATCATCCACAACCTCTTTTCCATCAACACTTTGGACATTTGCTTGATTGGTGTTATGCCTAAACCTCCAATTTTTTAGGCAGGGAAATTGTGTGCCATTTGATACATGGAATTTTTGAAATGTTTCTGCTACCACTCCATATAAAGTCCCTGATGATTCTATCAAACATTGTCATAACTCCTCTGGGAAGAGCTAGGCATGAGCACCAATGAATATACAAATTGTTGAGGACTATCAAGGCAAGTTGGAGTCTTCCACCATAGGATAGAAACCTATTGCACTATGAATGAATTCTTCTTTCAATAGAGCTTATGAGAGGGGAACAATCTGCTACACTTAGCTTCTTAGCTGAGATTGGAACTCTCAGATATTTAATAGGACGTTGCTTGAGTTCAAACCTCAACTGAATATTGTTGCGATTAGAAGTTGATAAATAAAGGCAACTTTTCCTTTGTTTGAAAGGTAGCAGTCATTTTATTAGCAACATAATGGAGTCTTGATCAACTTCACAGAGTAGCAAGAGATTATCTACAAATGTAAGGTGCGGAATATGCAAGTTTTCACATTTGTAATGAAATTTAAAGCCAGTAGTTCTAGCAATGTTAAGGCCAATGATTCTAGAAAGAACCTCCATAGAGATTGCAAAGAGACAAGGGTCCCCTTGCCTTAAGCTTTGGTTTGCTTTAAAGAGGTTTGTAGACTCACCATTTATCAGTACAAAATATAAGACAATGGAGATGTAGGAGTGAATCGAGGCAATGAATGTAGTAGGATAACCAATGATCTAGAGTGTATTCAATATAAAGTCCCAACTAACTGAGTCAAATGACTTAGTGAAGTCAATTTATATACCACAATTATTAGTGGTTTTCTTTGAGCCATAGTTTTTGACTAGTTCCTGAACTAGACAGATGTTATCACCAATATCTCTTCCTTCGCCCTCCCACCCCAAAGACTGCTTGGCTAGGATTAATGAGATTAAGTAAATTGTTCTTCGTTATGTTAGCAAGCATTTTGGAAATCAGCTTGTGGATGACTAATAAGCTAATTTTATGGCCTTAATTGCTTATGTTTTGATTACTCTTTGATTGATTTTACCTTATTAAACTACCTAAATTTAATTTATGTTCACTTTTTATAGGTGAAAGGCAATTTTTGTTTAAAAACGCACATAATTCAATTTTTTGAATATATCTTCTTCATTTCAGCTTCGATTAAGGAGATTCAAAACCTTAAACAAAGCTAGGAGGATGGACTACAACTCATATGCATAATTCAAAGCCTAGTTTTGTCGTTTAATAAGTCAAAATCAGCAAAAAAGTTGCAACTGATTGCTGACTCCAATATCTACTGACCAAGTCACGGTTGTTGGGCCATATCTTGAGTTGTACATGTCCAATTGAGGTGATTCAAGAGCCCATAGAAAGAGGACATCCAGGCCTACAATTTTTATGAGAGATCAAGTCAAAAAGAGATCAAGAACATACCCAGAAATCACGCATAAGTTCTGTCCAGAATCAGTTTCCTAAATGGACTCAATTCCCTAATTGTTTTAGAATTCTTAAATTATGGGGCGTGAGGAGGATTTAAAAAAAAGGACGACTATAAAAGAGGTTTTTTGAGGTTTTTTTAGAAAGGAAAAAATACAGAAGAGGGGGAGAGAGTTTCAGTCGGCACAATACTCAATAGGAGGCTCTCACGTTAGAGATTGAAGGCTACGCATTCATTCTTCGCAAAGGAGTAACTTTAAGGTTAAGTTGTTTTTATTTTAGTTTGGATTCTAAATTTGATTGAATGAATTCTCTGAGTTTGTTGAACATGTTTAGAGTTATTATTAATATTATGAACTAATTTTATTTACTAGGATTCTACACGGAAGCCTAATTGATTGTGTGTATGTGATTTATGGTGGGTTGAATTGATTTACTTGTTAGCTTGGTTGTTTATTTCATTTTGTGCTCAATGTTTTTAATTATTTGATCAATAGTTAATTGATTTGAAAGGATTAGTTGATTCTCGATAGAGATAATTTAGTCGTAGGTTCAACTGGATGAAATAACATGCATGTTAAGGACAGAAATATACCTAAATGTGTATGCAATCGTGAGTGGATGCATGTTTTTAATGAGTCTCAATTTAGTAATTCAAGTTAACTTAAGGATTATGATTAACGATTTTTGATGATAACTGTATAATATTTCAAAATTCAAATTAGATTTATTTCCTTGTATAATTAACGGTCTCATTCTCAAAAGGAAATAAAAAACAAGAAATATGCTTTTTTTCTTGCAGAAGCCTTCATTATGAACTTACCTTATTAGAAATAGTTTATTCGAAATGATCTTACAAACTATGAATGTCATATGTTAGCCCCGTAATTACTGGAAGATTTTTAGCAAAGTTGACATCGAAGTTATTCAGATTTAAATCTATCCAATTGACTAAGGATGCATGATAAAACAACGACTAGTTGAAGAAATTGAAAATTTAAGAAATAGCAATAGCACTTGTGAAGCAACGAACATACTCAAACTTTCAAAACATTTGAGCAACATTCTTATTCTTGAGAGTCATATTATTCCTAGTGTGCCTTAGAAAGTGAAATTACTCTATCAAGAAAGAAATTGTTATTTTATTTTTCTGTGAACTTTTAGAAGCTTGTTATACTCTTCAAGTGTGGAAGGTTAGAGAATCTTGAAAACTATGTATTCGTACGCTTGGAGAGGCTCGAAAAATTTAATATTTAGATTTTTATAGTGAAACACTCAAGTTGGATACTTGGGGATTGGACGTAGGCTTGAGCTGTAAGCCGAATTAGTATAAATCGACTACATCCTTCTTTTCTCTCTCTTATTATCTTTTATATTTTCGCATTATATTGTGTGTGTTTATTTTAGCAAGAGGCTCCTTCACTTGTATAATAGGTCCCTTTCGTTTTCAACTTGTTGACAATTCCATTTAGTTTTAACAGACACCTTCTGTTTTTAAATAGTTTTAACAAGATTTATAATTCAGTAGGCTTCTTTCGTATAAGCAGGATCCTATCATACAAAAGGCTCCTATCACCTAACAAGCTCCTATTGTTTAAAAGACTTTATCCTCTAACAAAATTCTATTGTTTTTATTTGTTAACTAGGATCTGCTTATTATACAAATTGAAAGAACTTGCAAATTTTTATAATTCACACACAATTCACCCCCTCTCTTGTGTGTGTTTGCTTTATCAATTCATGTATACATATAGTGTTTTATTCTATTGGGATAAAGGTAATAGGTTGTGACAACAAATATCACATACGTGAGAGCATTCGGTTGACAATCATTAAAGTTCATTAATGCTAAATTGATAATGCACTAGGCCTACCAGACATTAATTTCAACTGTTATAATTTGCATTACATAATTGATTAGGTGGAACCATTAGAATCCTAGACTTTTCTATTTGGTTAATTTCATATCTTTATTATCAATTTCATATTCTATAGTTAGTTTACTTTTAGCTTAATTAATTTCCTAAATTCCTAGTTTCGATTACCTAAATAAAGTCGTAGCATAGTAGTTTAATAGTTGGTGAACTTAATTAATTCCCTATGGATGCGATACTTGGATACTTCTGAATTATTGATTGCTACCATGTGCACTTACACATATCATTTTGATTAGAATTATACGATCAATGACATTACAACAGGCTATAGGCATTGAGACTAGTTGTGTTAGGGACCCTGGGAACTAGACAAATATGAGTTTTTAGTTTACGAAGCAACTTTTCATTGAAGAAGAATTCCAAGATTGTCTTTGTTATCGTAGGCCTAATTTGATCCAGAGTAGTTTGATAAAATCTTACATTAAAGCCACCTGGACCAAGGGACTTATCAAGGGGAAATGAGAATATAATAACCTTGATTTCCTCTGGAGTTATATCATTAGTCAGAGAAGAAATGTAGTTAGGGGATAGAGCACCCCTGAGAGAGTTGATAAGTTCTTCAAGTAAGTTGGAGACAGTTTTGCTTTTTCTTAGAAGATTTTCAAAAGGGTTGTTGTCAATCTACTTGATCAAGTTCTAATTAGAAACCATTACTCTACCCTGATCTACTAAGAAGTAATGCTCACTTTATTTCTTCTTCCCTATATGATGGACTGAAAGAATTTTGAATTCTTATCTCCCCCTTGAACACATATAATTCTACTTTTCTGTCTCAGCTGGGAATTGAAGGTATCTAACACTGAGTAATATTTTCTCACTTCAACTAGTTCATTAGCTTTGAGGCCACGGTGCACATGGTTAAGAGCAATGACTTGAGAACTTAAAAAAAAGGGGAAAGTAATAAACTCAAGGTAAAAATGAAATTCAAACTACTAGAAATCATGATATTAAATGTTTTAGATGTTTAGTTACAGAGCATATTGCTTCTCAATGTCTAAATAAGAGGGTGACGGTGATTAGAGAAGATAGGGGTATCACAAGTGGAAGTGAATCAGATTCAAATGAAGAATCTATGCCTCACTTTGGGGATGTAATTGGCATAAAATTTGGTGAAAATAGTGAAATATTTATGACCAGACATGCTTTGAATGTCTAAGTGAAGGAGGAAGAGGTTCAAAAATACCATACTTTTCATATTAAATGTTGAATCAATGATAAGGATTTTGATGATTTATTTCTTAAAGAAGTGCCTAATAATTTACCACTAATTAGAGGAATAGAACATCGAATTGACTCCAATTTTAGTTAGTACTATAATAGACTATCCAATAAGAGTAATCCAGAACAGATAAAGGAGATATAAAGGGAAGTTAAGGAATTGATGGCAAAGGGATAGAAAGCGTAAGCCTATGTACGGTTTTAGTATTGCCAGTGCCTAAGAATGATGGGACACAATATATGTGTGCTGATTGTCGCACCATAAACAAAATTACTGTAAAGTATAAACATCTCATTCCTAGATTAGATGATATGCAAGATGAATTGCACGGTACTTATATATTTTCTAAAATTGATTTAGGAAGTAGATATCACCAAATTCGCATAAGGAAGGTGATAAGTGGAAAACAACCTTTAAAATAAAATATAGCTAGTATGAATAGTTAGTTATGCCTTTTTGTTTAACTAATGTACCTAGTACATTTATGAGACTTATGAACTATGTTTTATGTGCTATAATTTAAAAGAACTTGAAAACTTGGAAAGAGCATTTGTTGGCCCCCAAATTTTTATTTATTTATTAAGCATGATTTAAATAAATTTTGAAGTCTTGATAGATTAATTATTTTATTTTGTGGAGTTAATTAGCATGTTAATGTGAGTAAGATTATATGACATAGGTTAATTGAATTAAGGTAGTAAGATGGTATCAAGGGCAACATTTTCAAGTCACTTAAGCTTAAAAGACATAAGGCTTTAGGTGAAGGGGTAAAGTGGATATTTTAGGCTCATTAAGGGTATAAAAGGGAAGAAGAATTGTGTCTTGCATTTTAAGAAGCAAAAACGTGAGTGAAAGGAGAGAAAGAAGAGAGAGTCGTAGAGAAGAGAGAAAGGCGAGAAAGGAGGAAAATCTATTAGGTTCCATCTTTCTTAGTTTTCAAGAGAGATTTTGAAGTTGTTCAAGAAGAGAAAAGGTAGAGGAAGAGTAGAGCTTCCATTCGAGCCAAGAAACTCTTCATTTGGTGAAGGTTCAAGGCAAGGTCTTACTTGATCTTTTGGATTTTTGGAAGGCTTTAGTTTAAAGAGCTTAGAAAATGCATGGGTTTAAGCTTTTTAGGATCAATTTTAGTAAATATGTCTTATGGGTTCTACAATTTGAATTCCTATTGAATGAAAATTTTGTCTTTGATAAAGGAAATCAAGAGAGACAAGAGGAGCAAGGGGAGTAGAGGCAATTTGAGCAAAGTTAAGCAAGGAAATCAAGGTGGGTTTTATGTTTATAATTGAGTAAAGAGCCATTAATGTTTTTCCAAATCAAGATAATAAAATGATTTCAATTACTTCATAAATGTTGCTTTTATTGCTTTTGAATAATTTGCAAAATTGTTACATATTTTGGTGTACGAATTATGATATGGAAACGATTTAGAAAAGACTTTATGTTTATGAAAGCAAGTTTCAAAAATGTGCCATTTTGGGCAACAAGTTTACAAGTTATGAAATACATGTTATGTAGATTTGGTTTGGTCCATTCTATATGTCAAGTGCACTTCGACTAAAGGCTTCTCCTGCCTGCCCGCTAGTGGCATGAAACTCCTTCAAGGACTCCCTCATGTTTACGACTACACAAAACTACTATGTAGGATTGTGTTAGTTTGTTCTGTTCACCATTACACAGGACCATTATATGAGAATGTATTAGTTTGTTCTGTTTATAGACCTCCCAAACCATTATGATGTGCTTATGTGTTTACATGTGTTGACAAGTTTGATGAATGCTTGACTTATATGAGTTGTGAATTGGTTTGACAAGTTGAGAATTTGATAAATATATTTTTATGGATTTTCATGAGAATTTTCTATGATCATGAAGGTTTTCAATGGTTTTGCTTATTACCAGTTATAAAACTATTACCCACAAGCTTTTAAGGTCACCCCCACTCTCCTTCTCATATTCAGGTGATGAGCAAGAGATCGAGTGAAAGAGAGTCAAGGCATTACTCGAATTTACATGTTTTATTTTGTTTTGGATTAATTTATGTAAAACAAGGCTGTAGTCGCATGTTTGTAATTATAGTTCAAGTATTTTATGTATTTTGAGATTTTGTGAAATGTTGTATTGTGGCTTGGAAAGCCCATTGAAGCTTTGTAAAACGCTTGTCTTTTGATGATAATGAAATATGATTGTGTTTTTGGCTCATGATTTTCAACGTTTGTACATTGCATTTTCAAGATTTCATAGGGGTAAGAATTTGTGTTCTGATTTTTAGGGTAAAATTGGGTTGGTTTAGGATGAATTAGGCAAAGTTGTCTTCATAAAAGGTGTAGATTATCTTTCTAGCTTTCCAACGATATAAAGTATGAAAATTTTGAATATCGGAGCTAAAAGATATGATCATTATAAGTTGATGATGCTGCATAGGATGTTTATAAAGAACAACTATAGTAAATGATGAGAATTGTTGTATGCGATGAATCATTTGAGTAGAGATTGAGAGTTTAATGAAATAAACTTGGTAGTTGAGTTGATATGAAGTGATATTGTGCTAGAAGAGTTGAGTTTGGGAAGATTTTGAGTGAATGTTATGTTGGAATGGGTGTAGGAATCATTGGAAGGGCTTTGGAGGGGTTTGGGAATCCCCTATGTCCGTTAGATAGACTAGAGGTCTATTAAAAGGACCTTCTCGGGTTTGTGAGGCCCCCAACATCGCCCATGTCCATTTAACGGACATTAAGTCCATTAAACGGACTTTCTCGGGTCTGGAATGGCCGACAAACACTGTACGATTTCAGACATTTGTGATTTGTACCCTCTAAATGGTAAGATCTCGCCTTGCAGCCTTCATAAAAGTTGTAGATCTAGAAGTCTGCTTTAAACTGTCTAAAAACGACCTCAATCCAACATCTCTATTGAAAGTTATGGTAATTGTGCCATGACAGGTACAATATGATTGAAGACATAAAAATGTTTGATTCTTTTGGCCATAACTTCATCATCCGACTTCCAAATAAGGTCATTCTTAAATCAATACATTTATAAGACATTTTTCTATCTCTCCATAAAAATTGGTATCTTTTAGTGTTGATTTGAAAAAGTTTTATAGAAAGAAAATGAGGGATCTGTTAGAAGAGCAAAACTAGGGTTTGAACATACTTTGGCTTCTTAAGCATATCTTGATCTATATAGCTCTGATTGAGATGGTTCTTGCTTCAAAATAAATAGGGACATAGAGCTATAATTGTTTTGAAGATGTCAAATTGTGATGTTGGTGACTGATTTGTGTGGGCATGCCATTGAACAAATTGTGGAGAAACTTTTGGGATATTATGAGAATGAAAATGAACTGATGATGGCTAATGAGGGTTAAATGAAATAACCTTACAGGGTAATACGCTTCTGATTTGTGACTCCGGATGTTTGGGCTCTGGAAATATGGAGTAATGAGGAAGATCACGTTTTATCAGAGCAAGAGTTGGACTTTGGAAACTGGGGTCCAACAGATGTGGTATTAGAGCCCAGAATTACTATCTTACTTTGAATTATGTGTCAAGGTACATGCATTGTGGACACGTCATAGCAGGCACTA
Source organism: Erythroxylum gracilipes (assembly GCA_026413385.1). NCBI lineage: Eukaryota > Viridiplantae > Streptophyta > Magnoliopsida > Malpighiales > Erythroxylaceae > Erythroxylum > Erythroxylum gracilipes. The sequence goes on from JANZLC010000202.1 coordinate 35,486,720, forward strand.
TTGATCCCTAGCCTGAGTCACATGCATGTGTTTTTGTTAGAAGTTTGAGCTGATCGAATTAGTGATTAAAATGATACTTTTTCATGATATGGAAAAATGAAAGTTGTGGATAAATAGAAATGAGAAATAGTATATGGGTAAATATGACAGATAATGATTCGACGTATTTGTATTGGGAGATGCATTATTGAATATGACATCAATATTATACTGTGGTGATATATCCTTGAATGCGATATGGACGTGAATGTATTATCATGGATTTTTTTGAGGAAAATAGAGATATGGTAAAAATGACAAGATTTAAAATGTATAAGCAAAGTTGGACAAAAACCAAAAATTTATTACGATCTTATGAGGATGAACTTAGAATTGAAATGGTTGTTTGACTAATATGATAAGAGTTATGATCTACCATAAGAATGTGTTATTGGAATTGAGACCAGAATTTCATAATGATTATACATCTATAATTTTGAATTGATTGCGAATATACATAGGTATGATGTAATGAAGGATATTTGGAAGATGAGATAAATGATAGCGACATACGTAGAAGTTCAAAAAGGTTAACTTAAATTGTTATTGTGAGTGCACATCTAATAATGGGATCGCCATGGTAAGTGAAAAAATTAAGCATATGTGTATTAAATGTGTGAAAGTGATATAGGAAGCCATCTATGACTTATTGAATAACTGCTAGTCATAGTTCCTATAGTTCAAAGTCTAAAATGAATTAGAGTAAGACTTGAAAGTGCTTATAATGATCAATTGAGAATGAATTGAGATTGTTAATGATGTTACTGTATATGATAAATTCGAGGAAAAAGAAGAAGGACATGATCATGGCATAATCCTCACGATCGAGGGCATACGCAAAAAGGAGAAGTGTTGACTAAAATTTAATGAGATATTATGAATTGCTAAAATTGATCTTCTTGAGGTATTAAGAATGGCTGATAATATGATGATTATAACAGTTGATTAATAAATATTGCATGAGCAGTATAGATGAGAGTAGGAAGAAATCTTCTTTCAAAGAAGAATTTCACTAAATTAGGTTAAGCACATTAGATGGTTTATGTTAAGATTGATCAATGAAAGAACAAATCAAAAAATGAATATGCAATGAATCAAAAAGTGAATATTGGAGTCGTATCCCTAGTAGAGATTTAAGCATAAAAGCTAGAGTATGCTGCTAAGAATGTATGTATTTTGTTTGTATCCAACTACATGAGCGAATTTTGGAAATTGAGGAATTAGTTGCTTAAGGAATCGTGAGAACTAATTATGGGCACATGGAGTTTTGGCAATATCTGTTGAGTTAACAAATGCCTTGACAGTACTATGATATTGAAGATTAAAGTGATCCAAGCCAATTTTGATGATATATTAATGTATCCGAAAAGTTGAGAAGAATAGTTTGAATACTTGAGGAAAAACATGTAAATCGTATGAATAATGAAAGTAAAGAGAATTTCAAGGAATTATAATACCGATATTAATTATATCGTCTAGATTTGGAGATTTTATAGTATACAATGACGTTGTATAAAAGATTAGGATAAAATCCAATCCAACGTGATAAAGTGATTTCGCATGCATGGAGACAATTGAAACCTTATGGGTTGATTATTTGATACATGAATTGAAACTTGCTGCAATATTGATTGCTTGAGAGTTGGAGACATTATATGTACATAAACATCTTGGACATATATAAATATATAGATCATTAAAGTTTGAGGTAATTACTGAGTTGAGAGGATTGAATTTCGAGACTGAGACAATGGATAGAAGTACTGAAAGATTGTGATGGTACAAATGAGAATTTCCCAGTAAAGTTAGAGTTGTATCTAACACGGTAAACAGAAACCTCAATAGTAGTGAAGCATGGATTCAGATATTAAGGTTATCAGATCTAGTGCAAAAAGGAGCATAGAATGTGGAGTTAAAATTTGGGCAAATCAAAGTACAAATTGCTATGGGATTGAAGATCAGTTTCACATAAAAGGATTAATAAAGCCCAAATTGAGGATTCAAAAATTGTGAATCTTATTAAGGAATTGAAAACAGATCTGAATTTTGAATTTGAATCGGAAAAAGATGCTTTGTGATCAAAATGAGAAGTATATATACCTGATAAAGATGATTGCGCAAAGAAATTACTAGAGAAAGCACAAATAACAACCTATAATTTACATCCTATTAGGAATATGCCAAGATAGCGTTTGATGGCTAAGGAGTTAGAAGAAAATGACCACACTTATAAGTCGCCAATAGTCTTGACCGTTGTAGATATGCTTAAAGCTTATATTTTTGGAGTTCATAGTAGTATGAGATTAATGTATAACTTTGATTGACTTTAAGCATCACAATCATTATCAAAGTGAACATTAAAATACCGTGCAGTGTTATGCGACATAAAGAGTCATCCACCTCTTTATTCGGATAGATAGGGCCAAAGATGGTTGAAGGCCAAAATTGATTCATGATACTGCGAATAAGTGAAATTGATCTGTATTAAGAATTAAGTGACTCAAGAGAAAGAGAGGAGAAAAAAAACGTGAAAGAAGAGAGGAGAAGAGAGAGAGTTCGTGAGAGTGTGCAAGAGAAGCTTGGAAGGAAGAAGAAAGAAGAAGATATCAAGCTTGTTAAGGTAAGTTAATCATCTTTTTCCTTCTTGCTTTGTTAATGAAGGGATTAGAGAGAGAATGGTTGTTGTGTTGGAAGAAGATGGTTTAAGGGAACCCATTTGATTTTAAGGCTTCTAAATTAAGTTTTGGGTTTTCTAACGTAGACGAACTATAGGTAGGTTAGATTTGAGCTTGATTTTTGTTGATTTCATTTGTTGTGATTATGGAAGTTTTCGGGATTTTTATTGAATTGGAATTGAATGGGAGATTGGTTTGTTTTAGGAAATCAAGAGAACCCTATCTAAGAGCAAGGGGAGAGACATCTTTGAGCAAGTCTATAAGCAAGGAAATCATGGTGGGTTTCATATTTATAAATGAGTAATGAGCCATTAATGTCTTCTTTCCATATCAAGAAAATAAAATGATTTCAAATTGCTTCATAATTATTGCATTATTGCTTTTGAATGACTTGAGAAATTGTTATATGTTTGGTATATGAATGTGTTGGAAATGCCTGCGAAATATTTCATGTTCATGGACAGTTGTGGCTCTGAATTATGCCTCGAAATGTTAAGAAAATCATGTTTTCAAAAAAATGCCATTTTGGGCAATCTGTTTTCAAGTCATGAATTACATGTTATGTGGGTTTGGTTTGGTCCGTTCTATATATCAAGTGCACTTTGACTAAAGGCTTCTCCCGCCTACCCCCTATTGGCACGGAGCTCCTTTATGGACTCCCCTAAGTTCACGACTACACAAAATCATTGTATGGAATTGCGATAGTACGTTCTGTTCACGGCCATACAAGACCATTCTATGGAATTGTGTTAGTACGTTCTATTTACGGACCTACCCAAATCATTATGATGTGCTTATGTGTTTATGATTTGTAAACAAGTTGAAGAATGCATGCATTGAGTTGTTTGTGAATTTGATTACATGATGAGAATTTTTGGGAAAAATGTGTTTTATGATTCAATAAGAATTTTCTATGACAATGAACATTTTGAATGGTTTTTCTTATTATCTATTGTAAACTTGTTACCACGAGCTTTTAAGCTCACCCCCACTCTCCTTCCTATATTCAGGTGATGAGCAAGTGTTCCAGTGAAAGAGAGTCAAGGCATTACTGGAATTTGCATGTTTTGTTTTGTTTTGGATTAATTTATGTAAAACAAGGTTGTAGTCGCATGTTGAGCAATTATAGTTCAAGTGTTTTATGTATTTTTTGATTTTACAAAGTCTTGTATTGTGGCTCAGAAAGCCCATTGAAGCTTTGTAAAACGCTTGTCTTTTGATGATAATAAAATATGATTGTGTTTTTGGCTCATGATTCTCAACGTTTGTACATTGCATTTTCAAGATTTCATAGGGGTAAAAATTTGTGTTCTGAATTATGAGGTAAAACTGGATTGATCTAAGATGAATTAGCTAAAGTTGTCTTCATGAAAGTTGTAGATTATCTTTTTAGATTTCCAACGATATAAATCATGAAATTTTTGGATATCGGAGTTAAACGATATGATCATTATAAGTTGATGATGCTGCCTAAGATGTTTATAAAGAACAACTATAGTAAATGATGAGAATTGTTGTATGTGATGAATCATTTGAGTAGAGATTTGAGAGTTTAATGAAATAAACTTGGTAGTTGACTTGAAATGAAGTGATATTGTACTAGAAGAGTTGAGTTTGGGAAGATTTTGAGTGAATGTGATGTTGGAATGGATGTAGGAATCATTGGACAAGTTTTGGAGGGTTCTGGGAAACCCCTATATCTGTTAGACAAACTTGAGGTCCGTTAAACGGATCTTCTCGGGTCTGTGAGGACCCCCAACATCGCCTATGTCCATTTAACGGACATTAAGTCTGTTAAACGGACCTTTTTGGGTCTGGAATGGCCACCAGACCCGTGTATATCCGTGAGGTGGACATGTAAAACTTTCAGAAATTTGCTATTTTTACCCTCTAACCGGCAAAATCTTGCTTTACATTCTGTATAAAAGTTGTAGATCTAGGAGTCCTTTTTAAACTGTCCAAAAAAGGCCTCAATCCGACATCTCTATTGAACATTATGATAATTGTGCCAAGACATGTATAATATGATTAAGGATATAAACATATTTGATTCTTTTGGCCGTAAGTTCATCATCCGACCTCCAAATGAGGTGATTCTTGAAGCAACAGATTTATAAGACATTTTTCTATCTCTCCATAAAAATTGGTATCTTTTAGTATTGATTTGAAAATTTTTGATGGAAAGAAAATGAGGGATTGGTTGGAAGAGAATAACTGGGGTATGAACATACTTTGGCGTCTTAAGCATATCTTGATCTATATAGCTCCGATTGAGATGGTTCTTGCTTCAAAATAAACTAGAGACATAGAGCTATAATTTTTTTTTAAACAAGTCAAATTGTGATGTTGGTGACTGATTTGTGTGGGCACGCCATTGAACAAATTGTGAGGAAATTTTTTGGAAGTTATGAGAATGAAGATGAACTGAATATGGATAATGAGGGTTAAATGAAATAACCCTATAGGGTATTACGCTCATGCTTTGCGACTCTGGATGTTTGGGATTTGGAAATATAGAGTAATGAAGAAGATCACATTTTATTAGAGCAAGTGTTGGACTTCGAAAAATCGGGGTCCAACAGTGGTAATGATTGTTTTAAGCAAATTCAATATGGGCTACATATTGATCCCATGCTACTTGGAACTCTATTACATAATCCCTAAGCATATCCGCAACAATTTTAATATTCCTCTCACTCTATCCGTCTATCTGAGGATGAAATGTTGTACTGAAATTTAGCTTTGTACCTAAAGCTTTCTATAAACTACCCCAGAATCTTAGAGTCGTTCTAAGATCTCGGTCTGATATAATAAACACTGGGACTCCATACAATCTCACAATTTCATTCACATATCTCTGAGCTAATCGAGCCAATGTGTTGTTCTCTCGTATGAGTAAGAAATGTGCCGATTTTGTTAATCTATCCATAATGACCCATACAGTATCATATTGCCTTGGAGTCCTCGGTAATCTTATAATAAAATCCATAGTAATCCTCTCCCATTTCCACTCCAAAATAAGTAATAGCTGTAACTTTCCAACCAGAGCTTGATGCTCAGCTTTAATCTATTAACAAGTCAAACACTTAGCAACATACTCCGCTACTTGTTTCTTCATCCCTGGCCACCACAAATGCTATTTCAGTGTATTGTACATCTTGGTAGTATCATGATGCATAGCATAAGCTGCTAAGTGAGCTTCCTCCAAAATCTCTTTCCTTAGATAATCGACATCAGGTACATACAGTCTTTGTTTCAAACACAATGTATCATTTCTCAATTCAAACTCAAAATTCAAAATTTGTTTTAACTTCCCAGTAAGTTTCTCAAATTTTGGATCTTTACTTTGGGCTCTTCTGATCCTTTCATATAATACTGGCCTAAGCTTAAGTGTAGCTAATAATGCCTCATTCTACCCTAAATTTAAGTCAACATTGAAGGCTCTCAGCTGAACCAGATTCGGTAATCTCGAGGTTTGAATCTGCACCACACTGCTGTTAGATTTCCTGCTTAAGGCATCAACCACAACGTTAGCTTTACCAGGATGATACTCAAATCGTACAATCATAATCTTTTAGTAACTCAATCCATCTCCTTGGTCTCATATTCAGCTCCTTTTGACTCAACAAATATTTTAAACTTTTGTGATATGTGAATATCTGAAATGTCTCACTATACAGATAATGTCTCCAAATCTTCAAAGTAAACACCGCCGCAACAAGTTCTAAATCATGAACCAGATATTTAAATTCATGAGGTCTCAACTGTCTCGATGCATATGCAATTACTTTGCCACATTGCATCAAAACACACCCTAATCCCTGATGTGAAGTATCACTGTATACTACATATCCTCTTGATCGAGATGGAATAGATAACACTGGTGCTGTAGTCAATCGGTGTTTTAATTCCTCAAAAATCCTTTGGCTTGATCTTAGATCTAGTATAGTGAACACCAGAGTTCCTTATAGTTGATCAAGTAGATCATCAATTTTGGGTAATGGGTAATTTTTTTTCACTATTACCCGATTCAACTATCTATAATCAATACATAATCTCAAGGTCTCATCTTTCTTCTTCACAAATAATACTGGACCTCGCCAAGGTAATACACTGGGTTTGATGAAGCCCTTGTCTAACAACTCCTATAACTGAGTCTTCAATTCCTTAAGTTCCACAGGTGCCATCCAATACGAAGGAATTGATATAGGAGCAGTACTTAAAACTAAGTTAATCACAAACTCCGTCTCTCTTTCTAGGGGTCAACCCGGTAATTCACTGGGAAACATGTCCGGGAAATTGCTAACAACAGGAATATCCTAAACTGCCTGCTCAGTCTGGGTATCAGTTACATAGGCTAGGTAAGCCTCACATCCACCCTAATCTAAAGGCACTCATAGAGGAAATTAATCTAGCTGGCACTGCTTAACTAACACCCCAAAATATGATCTTTTAAGCGTGACTAGTAGATCATAATCTAAAGAGGAAGGTGTTATCATCATGAAGAAGAATATCATCCAATGTATTTTTTTAGTAATGAAGAGCCCAAGCGTTAGAGTTAGAATGGGGATCTCCGATTCATGAAAAAACTAATAAGGGTCACCTACTATTTTGTTGCCCTTTTTTCATTTTAACTAGTTTAAAGCCACCAAAATTTTCCCATTTGAAGTAAATTGGCTTTAGGGACTTGGAGAAGTCTACTAGAACTTGGCTCCATGTTCTTCAGTGAATATCAATGGTAGGTTTATGTTTCTGACTTGAAATAGGAGGCACTAACACAAAGTTAAGAGCCTTAGAGGAAGGGATAAGCTTAGTGGAAAGTAAAGATAAAGGTGGAAGTTTTCAAGAGATAGGCTTTCAAGGTTTGGCATTTTCCTAAAAAGTATAGAAACTATAAGGTGGTAAAAGAAAGCATAGGGGAACCAAAGTATGTAGCTAGGAAAAACAAGAAAATAGGCAAGGAAAAGGAAATGAAATTAGAAAAATAGAAGCTGAGTATCTAGAAGGGGATGAATAGAGATAAAATAAAGGAGGATTAAAACCAAACTGTTAATTGTAGTTAGAGAGTAGAAGGATAAAAAACTAAAGGATTGGGAAATTAGAAATGAGAAATAAAGAAGCCTAGATGGGAAGGACTATTAATGAGCTAAGAGATCAAAAGGAGTGGAACACACAGATACCAAAAGAGAAGACAGTATACAAAAGAGAAGTTATGCAAATCCATGCATCTAAAAGCAAAGACATTTATCTTTCTCTTTATATCATATTTGTTTTTTATCCCTTTAAATGATGGTTAGCTAATTAAGTTTTTGTCATTACTAAATGATAAAGTCTTAGATGAAATATTTAAAACATCATATACCTTTAAAATTTCAAATTAAGAAGATCAAAATTATACAATAATAAAAGTCAAAATTCATGTTAAAAATGATCTTTTTTCTATTATCCCGATAAAAAGGACATGTTATAAAAAAATTTAAAATTTTATTTGGATGATTAAAAGGATATTTATTAATTAATTGTAGGATGAAAACTTTATAATAGCAAAGTTTTTCCTTTATAAAATGTTTTATAAGTTATATACTGAATTACTTGTAGAAAAGGCTAGAAACTTTATCTTTTGTTTTATAAGGTAAGGAATAATCAAGTGGCACTAGTGGGATATCATGATTATATAATTTATTTTAAGTTTATGGGAGTTTCTCAATCTTTTGTATCGTCAATATTAAGGGCCATATATTTAGATATTGGTTGTGTGAATAGTGACATTTTAGTAAGTTCTTCTATTTTGGGAGGTGTTCTTGGTATGACCCTTGTCGAGTCTTACCTTCATGGAAGGCCACTCAAGGGCCTTGCTACACACCAAGGATATTAAAATTGTGGGAAACCTCTCCTATAAAGAAGTCCCAAAGCTGTATTGAGAAGTCTAAGAGTTCAGAAATGGTACAATTAAAGCATCCTTAATTTTAAAGGTTGGAATAGTGAAACAAGGTTAATCTTCACCAAAGCAACCTATTGGAGCTTGGAAAAATAGATTTGATATCCAACAACACAAAGGAAAATTAAAGCATTTTTAGGATGTAATGGTGGATGAGGTTCTCACTCCATCTATTGAATTACTCAAAGCTGGTGCAACAGTGTGGGCCTTAGCTTTGGTAGACTTTTTTTTGGAGAAAAATACCAGTTTTCCCAATTTTTCAACTGTGGGTATTGGCAAGGTTGAGCAAGAAGGGACTTTAGAAGACAATGCTCATGGAAGATAGTTCATTTCTATTCTAATTTAGTTTTGTAATATGCCTATATGATATAATGGAGCAATGGCTTTGGCACATTGGGGGCCAACCCATGTTCATCAAGAAATGGAAGCTAGATATGGACCGTGATAGAGGAAATATTGACAACATTCCTATGTGGTTTAATTTGCACAATGTTCCCTTAGAATTCTTGACTATAGAAGGACTTAACTTTCTAGCTATCTACTTAGATAGGCCAATATGTATAGATTCACAAATAGCAAATGGAAAGGATATGCTATGCAAAAATTGTGTGTGGATATTAATAAAAATGATGACTTGCTTTCTAGCAATCTTGAAATGAATTTGGGAGAGGTAGGAGATCTGGTGAAAATGAGTACTCTTGTTTTTTTGTCTTTGGAAGCCAAACAATTTCAGGAAAAAATGGATGGCTACTGGATGAAAATTCAAAACTGTCGGACATGATGAACTCATGGGACAAGAATATGCAAAGGAAGCTCACACTAATAAGAAATAACATCTACAAAAAGGAAATGAGGTGATTGTGGCTAATTCATAACAAGAATTAGAGGAGATTTTAAAAATACTATAGAAGCTACTCCATAAGTCTTGAATAAGGATATTGATGAATCTAGAGATAATAGAGATGAGATTGTTGATCAGGGAGGGAACACCATAGAAAAGGAAGTTGAAAAATAATTCATTAATAGCTCCTGGAGAAAATCTACAAGAAAAAAAGAAAATCTAAACTATAAGGGGATATATCTCCTGATAAATATGAAAATTCTCATTTAGAATGTTAAAAGGCTTAATGACCCTTTCACAAGGAAAGCTATGAGAGAGCTCATTTAGGAGAAGAAGCCTTATTTTTATGGAGCTTCTAGTTTTGGAGTTTGTTTCCGGGAGCCCAACATTTGGAAGTCATGAAATGTGAGTCTCTGATACCGCAACATGATGGGGCCGCATTTCTGAACTGTTTTTAATACTAAAACATTATTTTGTGCTCAACTTCCATTTAGAAATTAGTGACTGAATTAGAACTTTATTCCTTCATATAAATTGTATCCCTATGTCTCTAGTTTATTTTGAAACAAGAATCATCTCATTTGGAGCTCTATAGATCAAGATATCATTAAAATACTGAAGTGTGTTCAGTAAAATCTCCAATTCATACTTTTCCAACCAATACCCTTACTTTCTTTCCAAATCTTTTTTAATTCAACACCAATTGCTGTAAATTTCTATCAAGAGATAGAAAAATGTGTTAGGAATCAACGTTTTAGCAATAGGTCTGAAATACAACGATCAAAATAATATATTAAGATCATTAATCCCAAAACCATCAAAATCAATACCAACAATACAACAATCCGAAGAGAAATTACAACTTCAAAATGATAAAAATAGCTTAACTGTGACTTGGTGCTGATATTTCCGTTGAACCAGTGTCGAAAAACTAGCCAATCATCTTCATTTTTATGCTCCAAAAAGAGTCATATTTGTCATGTAGTATGGCTGTCTAATGTTACCTTCCTCTACCTTTAATGCTCACGATGTGATAAATAAAGTGCAGGAACAATTGGTCTCCAGCTCTCCACATTTAGTGCCTCCTTTTCTCCTCCAACCCGCTACGGTCTATTTTTTGTACCCACTGTTGATGACAAGATGAATTAATATGCTCTCCTTTTAAAACCTTTGGTTAGATGTCTGCGCCGCCTGTTGATATTTTTCCCAGCACCTTACTATAGCAATGACAAGACAAATAAAGGTCACCTCCTTAAAAACTTCCTGCGCATCTGCTTACCAGCTTAAATGCATCGTAATGCTGCCTAAATGCAGTGCTGCTGCATTAATGCTACATACACATGTGTTGTACGCAGCGCACAGACCACCATTTATTACTTTTTTTTCTTTTCCTTGTTAAACAATTATGCTCCAATTTGCTTTAGAAAATTTTGTCTTTTTGGTCTCAAAAATATATCAACATATCCAGCCTAGTAGTCAACCCAAATTAAGCATTTTATCTTTAAAATAGGATTGAAATCACATGTAAATACATAGAAAAATATAAGATAATTCAATCCTATCAACATGTATTTCATAACTTGTAATCTTCTCAAAATGGCACATTTTCAAAACTTGATTTTTCATAAACATGAGATATTTCAAAAACTATTTCCGAAACTATGATTTCATAAACATGTTATCTTTTCAAAAATCACTTTCAAAGCCTTTTCATAAATCATCACACAATTTATATAACAAATATATAACAATTTCTCAATTCATTCAAGAAGCAATAAACGCAACACTTATGATGCAATTGAAATCATTACACTTCCTTGATTCAAAGAAAACACTAGTGGCTCATTTACTCTATTATAAACATGTACCCACCTTGAATTCCTTGCTTAAAACTTTGCTAAAAAATGCCTCTCCTCTTGCTCCTCTTGCCTTTCTTGATTTCCTTCATCAATAACAAAAATCCCACTCAGTAGGGTTTTCAATTGAAAATCCCATAAAGCACAATCACTAAAATTTGTTCTAGAATACCTAAACCCATGCATTTCCTAAACTTCATGAACCAAAATCCTTCCAAAAATTCAAAAGATTAACAATGATCTTACATTGAATCTTCACCAAATGAAGAGATATTTGGCTCAAATGGAAGCTCTTCTCTTCCTCTTCCTTTTTCTCTTCTTACACAACTCCAAAATCTCTCTTAAAAACCAAGAAATGATGAAACCCTAGCTTCTCTCTCTCTCATTTTCGTTTTTCTCTTTTTCTCTCCCTTCATTCACGTTTTCTTCTTCTTTAAAATGCAAGACCACTCTTCTTCTCCTTATTTATACCCTTAATGAGTATAAAATTTCCATTTTTCCCTTCCTTATATGCCTTATGTCTTTTAAACTTAAGTGATCTTCCAAAAATGCCCTTCATGCAATCTTACTACCTTAACACTTAATTCAATTAACCTATGTTATAAAATCTTACTAACATTAACATACTAATTAACTTAAAAAATAATCAATCCATAAAGACCTCAAAATTAATTTAAATCATGCTCAACTTCAATGAAAAAATTCGGGGGCCAACATCTAGAGAGTAAAATAAAGCAACCTCAAATGTAGAATTGTCTTACCTTATTAGGTTCAAATTTGAAAATCCTCTCAAACCATACTTTCTAGTACAATGGAAGGATTATTTATGCATAAAGCCTAAACAAACTCACAATTTAAGTAACCTAGGAATCATATCAAATATTACATCTCATATGCTAGCTTCATAGAATGTTAGTCAAGTTTGAAATGTGTATAATCTATGCCTCTAATTTTTTGTTTCAAAGGGCCAAACTATGGGAAGATGTTAAAGCCATGTATGTTGGAATATTAGTTCCTTAGGTGGTATCAAGGGATTTTAATTGCATCTCATCTTCTATAGAAGCAGAAGCAGGCAGGATCCTTCAGGTTGGAAAGGCTAACAAGCAACAAGGGGAATTGCTGATCAGAACGAATTTAGATAGAGTGTTGATAATTAACTATGGCTCCATCATTTCCCACTTTTTATGCTTATTTTGTTGATAATATATGTTTTGATCATTCTTGGATAGAGATTATTTTGTTCTTTCCCATCTAAAATTTCAGGAGCACCTTTTAAGTTTTTATCCATTTAGAACAAAATGCAAGCTTCTAACAATTTGTTCTTACTAAACGGATTGCAGTAGTGAAAGGATTCAAAGCTTTTCAGCTCATGAAAAATATTAAAATTGTTAAGAATGATTTCAAGGAGTTTGCTAAGGAATATAATAAAGGGGTGCCTAAAGCTAAGGATAATTTGAAGCTTGCATAAGAGAATTTCTATAAATATCCTCACAACTATGAGAATCAATGATTGAAGGAGTATCGGGAGGCTCTATCTATGCATAATTTTATTTTAAAATAGAAATCAAGGATTTACTGGATTAGAGGTGGGGATACTAATACCATGTTCTTTCACTCTTTAATCCTAGCTAGAAGAAACAAAAACAAGTTCAATGTGTTGCTAGATAAGAATGGGACTCCACATACCAATCAAGAGAAGCTTGAGGAAATGAAGTTGTAATTCTTCACTAATTTAATAAACTTTAACTACAGGGAATTCAGTTTTAGTAGATTCCTTGAAAATGATAGGTGTAAATTATAATATGCCTTTTTAGATGTTTAAGTGTGGTTTTAGTGTTTATTAGATGATTATCATATGCATAGGCTTAGAATTATTTTATTGTTAATGTTTTTTTTTATATTCTAGGGGTTTGTATGGTTTTGATATGTGCTTAAATGTTGATACATTTAATCCATTACTGTTGGAACCCGATCTCGAGATCGGACCCCAACCGAAAAGACGGATAAACGAAGATGAAAACGAAGAGGCAGAAAGCACAAAATCGAACGAGAACGAAGTGCAGAAGCGAATCAAAAGAAAACGCGATCAACGCGTGCTGAAACAAACGAGCGGAAATAAAATTTAAAGCGGAAAATGAAGGAATGGATTTCGAAGCGAAACGAATCGGAAGAAAATTGCAAACAAAGCAAACAAACGGTTCAATCGAACCGAAACAAATTTCCTACATCCTTAGAGTTAGCGTTGGAAACTCTTAGACTAAGCCAAAATCCGAAATATGGTATAATTTTTTTTTTCTTATTAGTCATTTGCTTCATCTTCATTCAATCTTATACAAATCAAAACAATCTAATTTCCCATTTGGAAAATCAAGCATTCTAATCTCACTATCCTTTGCCATAATTTTTCATAATCTTAAATCACTAGATTGCTCTTAATCATGCTTATCTTAATCGCATCTTTAAAACTCCTATTCTTATTCTTATTCTTATTCTTATTCTTTGCCATAAAAATTTTGGCAGCATAACAACTGTATTCTATACAACCTAAAAAAATCTGCAAAAGATTTAAACACACTTCTATAAGTCCAATCAAAACTTAGAATCATCGAACCTCCCGTCCGGAATCCAAAGCACAATCAAACGCAATTCTATACCTAAAGCACTTCCTAAATTCTCAAAACCATAATCCATACTTAGAATCAAATTCCATTTATATACAATCCCATTCATATACAATTCCATAATCATACACAAGTTTATAACTCAAAACCATACATAAATTCATAATTCATAATCAGTCTACGCATGCAAGTATAATCAATCTCATATTCATAATCAGTCTATGCATGCAAGTATACTCATTCACTCATATTATGCATTTCTAATCCCGATTGAGATCATTTAATGATCACGCATCTTTAAATAATAAATGGAAAAAAAACACACAATACACAATCAATACTCCCCCCACACTTAAGCATCACATTATTCCTAATGTGACACAAAAAAGTAAAAGAGGGGTCTAGGTCTAAAGAAAAAAATTAACATGAATGAGGACAAACATTAAAGACTAAAAGAAATTAAATTTCATGTAGTGTGAACAATAAAAAGTATAGGGAAAGAAATACGATACTAAAGTGTGGTGGTAGCTATGTCAATGTGGTATGAAGCATGACAATATGCATGACATCCAAAATTAAGGAGTGGAGACAATTGTGAGGAAGACAAACAGAAGAGATCGAAAAGAAGGCCTGTGCGCACAAAGCAAATAAATTAAGTAAATTTTCACTAAAATAAATAAAAAATAACTAAATTGAAAGACAAAACATAAATGATATGAGTTGCCTCCTATTTGGCACTTTTTTAATGTCTTTTAGCTACACACCTTGACTGTTACGCTCAAGGTGGATCATCCAAAGTGATCGATTCCTTTATTGCCTTCTCTTCACGGGTTTTCTTCTCCAAAATTTTTCCAACCTTTCCCGTAGCTGCATCATCCAGCAATTGAAAGTACTTATCAATCTCCCCAACTTCAACTTCTTTTCTTCTTCTTCCTGCAACATAAAATCAAAGTCTGCAGGATTAAACTGATCAACATGAGAGCATTCTTCATAAACAGTAGTTGTAGGAACAGGTTCAACATTAAAGATTAAGAATTCTATTGTTTCTCCTAAAACAAACATGCTCAGCTTTCTGTTCTTCACATTAATTAAGGTAACAATAGTGGCCATAAATGGCCCCCTAGGAGTATGGTGTGCTACTTCCCTTGCTATTTAACCTCCCCTATGTCGAAGACCACAAAGTATACATGAACAATCAATTCGCCAACCTTCACCAACACATCTCCCATTATTCCTTTCGGATAATGGATTGCCCTATTATCTAATTGTAGGCACATAATGATTGGTCTTAATTGTCTTAGATCTAGTTTCTCATAAATATATTGAGGCATAAGGTTCATACTCCCCCCAAGGTCAATTATACGTTTAACCTCACCACTATTACCCATTGATATTTGCACAAGAAAAGTCCCTGGATCCTTCAATTTGGGGGTAATTGTTGCTATAGCACCACACTTGCAACCTATGAAATTATCACCTTCTCATTTGGCTCGGACTTCCATTTCTTGGTGCTTAGTTCCTTGAAGAACTTCACATAAGCTGGATTGCTTCTAATCACACCTAACAAAGGTAGGTTAATATTAAATTTGGAAAAATATTATAAAGATGAGAAAATTGTTTATCTTGTTTCGATTCCTTAAGGTGGCTCAGATATAGGATCGGTGGTTTATAAGGATTAGTGGCCTTATGCAATCTTGTTCTTTCATAGTAGTCAGTTGTATGCCTCATTTTTTCATCCTTTTGAACGTGACTTGAAGAGCTATCGTGCCAATTGTTTCCTCCATTATGCTCACTTTCTTTGTTGGGGAGGCTCTCCTCCTCTTGATTACCTGCATTAGAAAGATTAGGAGGGATCTTAACAAGCTTATCGATTACCTTCCCACTTCTCAGAATAGTGACTGCTTATGTTTGCTCTGGTTGACTAGGAAAATTTCCTTTTTGATTATTGTGCAATTGCTCCGCAAGTTGCCCTACTTGGATCTCAACCCTCTTCATAGATGCCTCCAAAGTATCGAACCTCTTGTTGTTCATTTATTGATTTTGAGTTGTGACCTAAATAAACACATTCTGGCTTTCCTCCAAAGAAGGCTTGATTGGTGGGTTTTGAAGTGAGGATTGCCCTTAGTAATAATTCAGCCTTTGAAGATTTTGGTATTATTATTAGGTCTATACTGGTAGATTATTAGTCTTCTATCAAAAATTGGGGTAGTTTCCCCAACCAAGATTGTAAGTGTTTGAGTATGGATCATTTCGCTCCTTTGGTTGAAAATCGTTAAGTGAGTTCACTTATTCCTCCCCATCTATAAAAGGCTCACAAGAATACGAACAAACGTTAGCTCCATGACCTCAAGTTCCACATACACCATATACCTCTTGATTTGGAACATTTTGGGGTAGCCTTATAGTTAGCATCTTCATATTCCTTGTTAACTCAGCTAATTGCATAGCCAATTCTGTAACTTAGAAGTCTTCTGGTGGAAATAGAACTTTCCCATGAAATTGTTGTACACCTCTTCCCATATAGTCAATGAACTGGGTGGAAGGGTCATTAGTCATGCCTTGACCCAATCCTTCAATGTGTATGGGAATCACTTCATCTTAAGTTGATCTTTATCTAGGACATCCAACGGGAATGTCTAGAGAGTGGTATAAAATTCCCGAATGATGTTTAAAGGGCCTTTATTGGAAACCCTATAGAATGATGGAAGCATGTTGTAGTGGATACTCTTTAATTCATAGTTCCTAGTTGCCTCCCCCAATCACATACACGAAGTGGCAATACCAATTAACGGTCTGGCATACTCCTTCATCATTGGTTTCCTTTCACCCATCTCTTGGTCTTCTGGTTTGTGTCCCTCGAGATTGTCTTCAAAGTGCCTTGGAAGTTCTATCATCTGATGTACGTTGTTACTAAAGGGAGCAAGTTCACCTTCCTGAGACCTCTTTCCTCGCATAAACTAAATAAAAGCAATAGTGAATTAATAAAAATTACTAAAATAACATAATGAAATAACACGACAAAAATGTATGCATGTATAGATAAAAAATCAATGAAACAATCAAAATCACTTTAGCAAACACAAACAATCAAAATTAATTCAAGTTGAAAACACTAAACACCTTCCTAGCAGCGATGCCAAAAACTTGTTATGCACAAAAAGTTCTAAAAAGTCCTAGGCTATCAGACTCATAAGTATACGAGATAGTTGTAATTGATAAACAAGGGTCGTCTCCCACAGAGGTAAAATTGGTCAACTTAAATTAAGTTTGAATAAAAAATAAAAAATAAAAACAATGCATTCCTGAACATTCTATCCTGATTGTTGAGTGAAAGCTTTTAAGACAAATTATGAAATTAAATTGAAAAGTAGAAGGAATCAATTGGGAGCAAAGAAAAATAGATTAGTCGAAGTGGAAAAACTCTTGAGAATTAATTTCATTAATTTAATCTCCTATTTATCATTAAGGGAAATGTTTGGAATGTTATCTCATTAAAATTAATAGTTAGGTTCTAAATCGACTCAAATAATGAACTAGTCTAACTTTCGTATTCAACCGGTTATTATCCAAATTAATTATGAAAACCCAACTACCAATTACCACTTAAGTTAATATATTTCAAGTTCTTAACCTAAGTGTCCAAAGTTTCACGATTTTTATTAAATTTCATCTTTCGAATCTTCATTTAACACTAAAATGATGCAAAGTTTAGCCATTCTATTACATCCATTTAGCTCATAAACCACAACAATAAATAAGACAACATATCCATGACCCAATTATGCATATTGAGCTAAATAGCTATGTTAATTCTCAAGAAAAGATATCAGCCCATCATATCATACACATGATTCATCATACTCAAATACTTCAATCCCATATTACTTCCGATAGAAGTTTGAACATAATAACACAGTAACTACTTAAATAAACTATGATAAGATAACAAGAAACAATCATTAAGATAACAAGAATATGAATTAGTTAATACCAGCAGAACAGTAAGCTCAAAGAAACAAGCACTAGATGAGGAATGAGATAAGCAAATAGAGGTCAACTAATGAGATATTGGAGGTCTTTTATACTCTCAACTTTTAACTTTGGCTCTTGCCTTTTGCTTCAGCTGCTCTCCTCCAACAGAATGTTTGCTCAAGAACAACTCCAACTCTTGATTTCAGCCTCTCTTTCCAACTCCTACTTCTTTGTTGTTGCTCTCTTCTTCTCCTTCTTAGACTACCTATGTTTCTCATCTCTGTTTATATTCTTTTCTTTATCTCTCTATGCCTCCCATGTCTGTGTCTTTGTGTGAGTGAACGAATGGAGCAATGAATGAAAGGTGATTTTCCTCTCACCCGGCACTCCCTTTCCCTTTATAGATTGTTCCTAGGTTTAGGGTTGAGTGCCTTAACGTCGTGAGCTGCCACGTATTTAAGCTAGAATTAATCTTAAAACTTCTTATGGGCATGTATGGGGAGTCACGGGTGTGACTCCCTTATCACACCTACGCATTAACCATGCACGGTGGTGACATAAAATCACCACAAGTCACCACCATGCATAACATTTAATGTAATTAAATGTTGTACGTGACTTTGGTGTTTTAATGCAAAATTCATAAAATAACCCAATTAACATTCATGCAATATTCACACTATTTTCATTCAATTAATCTCACAATTAGACCAAAACACATGTATTTGTAATCAAAATCAAGATATGAAGGTAATTAAAAGCAATTAGAATTAGACACAACAACGATCAATAATCTAAAGAGAGATGTGAAGATGATAATACAATGACATATGTGAAATTGTACGTACACCGAGATTAAACCAAAGAACCAAATTTCAATCCATTAATTAATTTTATCACTTTGTTGTTGTTTAGATTGAGTTGCTTTTACATTCAATTTTATGTTGTTATCTAATTTGTATCGAACCAAACCCCCCTTATTTTACATATGTGTAGAATTTAGGAAAGTTATTGGAATTAATCTCTTTTAGGATTGACCTAAACTTACCACTAGTCATTGTTTTAGTTTAGTTATTTTGTGTAGTTTTATGACGCGTTACCAATTTTAGCGTTGTTGCCGAGGATTACTATCCTTTTATTTTTCTGAATTTATTTTTCTGTTATTTTTTTATTTTTTTTGATTAATTTTTTTTCTTATTTGGTTAGTTACAGTGTATGAAATGATCTTCTCACTCTAGAGAATTGAAATTTAATCCAGAACTTGAAAGAATGATGCACAGAGTGAGAAGACAAGTTGTACAAAGTTTTGAGGATCCGTCATCATCTAATAGGAAACTTAATTCATCACCAAGAATTCAAATAGTTTTAGATTTACTTTCTAATTTTTCTTGTGATTCCATTTCTAAAACTGATTCTAACATGGTAGATCAAAACAATAATCACACTCTTAAGTTGTGAGTTGTTCCCGATTTTAAACATCAACCA
The DNA here is from genome assembly GCA_026413385.1 of Erythroxylum gracilipes. Taxonomy (NCBI): domain Eukaryota; kingdom Viridiplantae; phylum Streptophyta; class Magnoliopsida; order Malpighiales; family Erythroxylaceae; genus Erythroxylum; species Erythroxylum gracilipes. The sequence continues at coordinate 35,506,147 of JANZLC010000202.1, forward strand.
TTATGTATTGGGTTTCCTACTATTGATCTTGATTTTGATCTTAAATCTGGTATAATTCATCTTTTGCCTACTTTTCATGGTATGTCAGGTGAAGATCCTCATAAGCATCCGAAGGAGCTCTATGTGGTCTATTATAGTATGAAGCCAATGGGGGTATACGAAGAGTATATTAAGATGAGGGCATTTCCATTAAGATGAGGGTATTTCCATTCTCATTCGGAGAAACCACCAAGGATCAAATTTACTACTTGTCCTTGGGATCGAATGAGATGCAAAGACTTTTTCTAGAGAATTACTTCCCTGCCTCTCAAGCTACCAATATTTGGAAGGAGATATGAACAATCTGGTAGCACCATTATGATACATTATATGAATACTAGAAGCATTTCAAGAGGTTATGTATAAGTGACAACATGTCGTAATGCTAGTCAAAATAAACTAGATCTACTATTGTAGCAGTACCTTCAATTCTTTCATACCCTTCAGCTGTCACATAAGTGATACTTTTATATTACAAAGTAGGTTCGAGTGAGCTGTAAGTGTCTCACGGGCGTGCATGATAGTGTCATGTCATGAACCACCCTAATTGAAGTTCACAGTTGTGAACCTTATATGCATAGGCATGACATGGGTGTCAAGCCCATGCGAAATGAGTCATGGGTGTGAAAAATGTGTCACGTGACACCTTTTGTCATGGTTATGAAATTTGTCTCGTGACCATGACAAATAATGCATGGCCACGAGCTTCTTCACCATTTCTTTCATTTTCTTATCTTCTTCTTGAATTATTCTTGCTCTAATTGTTGGGCCCCGATTTTTTCTATTTATTTATTAAGCATCTTTTAAATTAATTATGAGGTCTTTATGGATTAATTATTTTTGGAGTTAATTAGTATGTTAATTTTAGTAAGATTTTATTTTATGGGTTAGTTTAATTGAATTAGTAAGAGTGTTTTGTATGAAGGGCATTTTTGGAAGATCACTTAAGGATACAGACATAAGGAATTAAAGGAAGGGCAAAGTGGACATTGCACACTCATTAAGGGTAAAATGGGAAGATGAAAATGTGGCCTTGCATTTAAGAGAAGGAGAAAACATGAATTGAGAGAGAAGAACAAAAATAGAAGAGAGAAAGAAGAGAGTGCCGTGGAGAAGAGAGAAAAGAAAGAAGATCAATTAGGGTTTGAGAGCGATTTTGAGGTTGTTTAAGAAGAGAAAAAGGAAGAGGAAGAGAAGAGCTTTCATTAGAGCCAAGAAACTCTTCATTTAGTGAAGATTTAAGGTAAGGTCTTACTTAATCTTTTGGATTTTTGGAAGGGTTTTAGCTCAAGAAGCTTAGGAAATGCACGGGTTTAAGCTTTCTAGGATCAATTTTAAGCATATGTTTCTTTGGTTCCTCAAATTGGAATTCCTATTGAATTGAGAATTTTGTCAATGTTAATGGAATCAAGAGAGGCATGAGGAGCAAGAGGAGAGGCATTTTTGAGCAAGTATTTAAGATAGGAATTCAAGGTAAGTTTCATGTTTATAATTGAGTAATGAGCTATGACTATCTTTTCAAATTCAAGAGCATTAAATGATTTCAATTGTTTTATAAATGTTGCTTTTATTGCTCTTGAATGATTTGAGAAATTGCTATATGTTTTGTCTATGAATTTTTGGTTAATGAATTATGAAATGGAAATAGAAATGGTTTTTGAAAAATTTCATGTTTATGAAAAATCATTTTTGAAATGTGCCATTTAGGCAATATGTTTATGCCATGAAATACATGTTATGTGGGTTTGTGGTGGTCCATTATGTTATGTCAAGTATACTTCAACTCTATTAAAGGCTTCTCCTGCCTGCCTGCTAGTGGTATGGAACTACTTCACGGACTCCCCTCTGTTTATAACTTCGCAAAACCACTATGTGGAATTGTGAAAGTTCATTCTGTTTATGACTACGCAAAATCATTTTGTGGGATTGCGATAGTACATGTTGTTTACGACTACACAGGACCATTATATAGGAATGTGTTAGTATGTTCTGTTTACGGACTTACCCAAACCATAATGATGTGCTTATGTGCTCATGATATATTGACAAGATTGATGCATACATGATTTGTATTATTGTGAATACGGTTGAGAATTTAAGAACCATGTGTTTTATGATTCAATAAGAACTTTCTATAACAAATGAACATTTTTAATGGTTTTGCTTGTTATCTGTTATAAACTTGTGATCCACGAGCTTTCAAGCTCACCCTCCATTCCTCCCCATCTTCAAGTGATGAGCAAGAGATTTGGTGTTGATTTGAAAAAGATTGATGGAAAGAAAGTGAGGGAACTGGTTGGAAGAGCATGACTTGGTTATGAACATACTTGGGCTTTTAAATAATATCTTGATCTATAGAGCTCCTAATGAGATGGTTTTTGTTTCAAAATAGACTAGCGATATAGAGCTACAATTGTTTTAAAGAAGTCAATTTGTGATTTTGGTGACTGACTGGTGTGAGCACGCTACCCTTGTGGGATGCTTGTTCGGATGTTACTTAGAACGTTAGGCACGTGTCTTGCAATGGTAGGGTGCCCAGCACTTATGGTATCAGAGTATGAAGATGAACCGATGATGACTAATGAGATTTCATTGAAATAACCATACAGGGTAATACGCTCATGTTTTATGACTTTGAAAATAGGGTCCAACATTTATGGTATCAGAGTGACTTGGTTTAGGAGCATCCTAGGCATGAAGTGGGTAGTTTTCAATTACGAAATGAACATGCATTTTAAAAATGTCTTAGTATGTAGCAGCAATTGATCCTTAGTCTGAGTCGCATGTGTATGAGTCACACACATGAGCAATTGTTAAGAGTTTGAGCTGATAGAATTAGTGAGAAAAATGATACCCTTTCATGATATGAGGAAATGAAAGTTGTGGATAAATAGAAATGAGAAATAGTATGAGGGTAAATATGACAAATAACGATTCAACGTATTTGTATTGGGGATGCATTATTGAATATGAAATCAATATTGCACTGTGGTGATATATCCTCGAATGTGATATAGATGTGAATATATTGTCCTAGATTGTTTGAGGAATATAGGGATATAAGTATAAATGATGAGATTAGAGTGTACAAGCAGAATGCAATGAAAACATAACCTTGGAGTTGGGCAGACCACTCACACAAGTGCGCGCCGCCTGCCCGCCTAGTTTGGTCTAAGCTGGGATAGGTTAGGTTCGACTCGTGGGTTGTGAGCTAATATGATTATCTTTTTAGATGCAGTTTGTATTGTAGATTCATTGAACCTCAACCTATACTCTTTATTTTTGTAACCTTTTGAATGTTAGAATCGCTTGATATTCTCCAAATTTTATGCGTCAGTTATTTTTCTTTTGGTCTTACAAAAATTGAGACCTTCATCTTTATCGTTGCTTCGAAATACTCTAGACCCTCTTTTTCTTTTCCTATGTTCTTCCTCCTTGAGCAACTATTGTGCATCCTCCATTCTCTTGCCCATGAGTGCACATGTGCAAGGGTTTGTTGTGTTAACCTTAGGGAGTGACCAACATTCAGATTGCACCAATGTCTACAGAAAATCGCTTTTAAAGCAGTGGCTTTGGCTACGATGCAGCTATTTTTTATTAATCTGTCTTCTTATTTCTTACAACATTTTGAAAGCGATTTTTCCCAGATCAATGGCTACCAATACTCCTTTCAATCTCACAAATTCCCTCCTCGATATGTCTAAACTTGAGCCACTAGATGGAACCAATTACAAATGATGGTCTCAGAGGCTGCTCATATTTTTTAAACAACCAGAGGTTGATTACGTGTTGTTTAACGATCCTCTAGTTATTATAGTCACTTTGCTTGCACTTCTAGATGGTGATTCTTTGGCTACTCTTGCATTTCCAATCATGGATAAAGCTAACGAGTTGAAGAAGTATGAGAAAGATAATAAACTAGTTCGTGGGCATCTATTGAGCCATATGTCTAATGTTTTGTTCGATCTTTTCTACACCAATAAATTTGACAAATCAATATGAGATGCTATTAAGAAAAAGTACAGGGCCGATGACATTGGAAAGAAAAAATATTTATTCGGCATGTGGCTACTATTCTAGATGGTCGATGACAGATCAATCATGGAATAAGTGTATGAATACGAGAACATAATAGCTGACATACTTAGTGAAGGCATCAAGATATGTGAAACACTTCAAGTCAACATGCTACTGGAGAAATTTCCCCTTCCTAGAATGACTACTGCAACCAACTCAAGAACAAGAAGATATACTTGAATCTTCAAGAGTTAATTAGCCACATGAGAATTGAAGAAGCCAATTAACTTAAAGATGAGCTTAATAATCTTATTATTAATAACACTAATGCTAACATTGTTGAATATATTGTTAATGTGTTTAATGATAGGTTTAAGGAGAAGAACAAGAAGAAGTTGAATCATAGCAAAAAGTAGCATTTCAACAAACCGAACTCCAAAATTCAGAAGTCCAAAGTTGTATGTTTTGTTTGTGGCAAGTTTGGCCATAAAGCCTATCAATCCTTGCAATGTCAAGGTGCACAAAAGCCTGGCCAGAAATAACCTATTCCATAAGCTAACTTCGCCAAAAATGATGATATCATTGTTGTTAATATTGTTAAGGAAAATTTAGCGGCTAATAAGGCTAACTGGGTGTTTGATACGGGAGCCTCAAGGCATTTATGTGCTAATAAAGACCTATTTCATGATTTCCAAAAGGCCGTCGATGGTGAATGCGTCTACATGGGCAATTCTAGTACTGTTGGAGTCCTCGATAAAGGAAAGATTTTACTCAAGATGACTTCTGGCAAAACTTTGTCTTTAAATAATGTTTTGTATGTTCCTAGTTTACGTAGGAATTAAGTTTCTAGTTCATTATTAAATATGGTTGGATTGAAACTTATGTTTGAATCTGATAAGGTTGTAGTCTCTCGTAACGGGGAGTTTATGGGGAAGGACATCTCACAGGGGGTCTTTTCGTACTCAATGTTGAATATGAATTAGTGAATGGTAGTATTCTTGCTTCTGCTAATATTGTTGAGTCCGCTAATTTGTGGTATAGTAGACTAGGACATATGAACATTGCCTCGATTAAAAGACTCAAAGAAATGGGCCTGATACCTGCAATAAACACCAATGAATTCTCTAAGTGTCAAATCTGTGTTGAGGCCAAGTATACCAAGAAACCTTTTTAATCTGTCACAAGTAGAAAGACAAAATTTTTAGAGCTTATTCATTTAGACTTAGCGTATTTGAAGAATATTATGAGCAAAGGAGGTAAAAGTACTATGTGGCTTTTGTGGATGATTTTTTGAGATACACTAAGGTTTACCTTTTAAGAACTAAAGATGAGGTTGAGGAGATGTTCTTGAAATACAAAACAGAGGTAGAAAACTAACTTGACAAAAAAAAATTAAGAGAGTAAGGTCAGATTGAGGTGGTGAGTATAACACAAATTTCCTTAAAAGTTTTTGTGAAAAAATGGTAATAATACATAAGCTCAGTGCACCTAACACTCCCTAACAAAATGGTATAACGGAAAGAAAAAATAGAACACTTAAAGAGATGATGAATGTTATGTTAATAAGTTCTTGTTTGCTTGACAATTTGTGGGGAGAGGTTGTACCCTTTGCTTGCTATATTCTCAATAGAGTGCCCCATGAGAAGTTGGATAAAGCCCCTTACGAGTTGTGGAAAGGTTTTTCCCCTAATTTGCAATTTCTGAAATTGTGGGGGTGCTTAGGTAAAGTTAGTTTACCTTATTTGAAAAGACCTAATATTGGTCCTTAGACTTTTGATGTTGTTTTTGTTGGTTATGCTCAAAATAGTGTAGCTTACAGATTCATGTCTTTAAGTGATAATTCTATTTCTGAATTAAGAGATGTTGAATTTTTTTAGCACGTTTTTCCTTCCAAGAAAAATGAGTTTGTGATTTTTCCCTCTAATTCTAAAATTGTAAATGATGATCATGTTTCTATCCATTACCTATTTCTGATACTGTGCATACTACTACTTATGTTAATAATGACCCAGTTGTTAAAATTAGGAGGAGTCAAAGACATAGAACTGATACTAGTTTTAGACATGATTTTGTTACTGCTTTGCTAGTTGAGATTAAGAACTCTGATGTCATAACTGAAGACATTATGTCAATATTAAGACCTATGAAGAAAAAGTAACGTCTATAGAGGCTCCTTTTTAGAAAGAGGCCATAAATAGTAATTAGAATCCCTTCAGGGTAACCATACATAGGATCTTACTAACTTACCTAATGGTTGTAAACCTACAAGTGGTAACTGGGTGTTTAGACAAGAACATAGACATGATGGCTCAATTAAAAGGTTTAATGCAAGGTTTGTGGTAAGAGGTTTTAACCAAAAAAAAGGATTGACTACTTTGATACCTATTCACCTGTCATTAAAATTGCCACTATTCGTGCTCTAATAGCCCTAGCCACCATCCATGGTTTAGTTATACCTCAAATGGATGTGAAAACAACCTTTTTGAATGGGGATTTAGAGGAGGAAATATATATGGAGCAACTCGAAGGCTTTGAGGTACCTGGTCAAGAAAACAGGGTTTGTAGACTTAGGAAGTCATTGTATGGCCTTAAGTAAGCTCCAAAATAGTGGTATGAGAAGTTTAATAACACCCTAACTCAAAATGGTTTTGATGTTAATGCTTCTGATTCTTTTTTTTTCTTTCCAAAATGGTAGGATTAGAATGTGTGTTTATATGACTTTATGTGGATCACATATTGATTTTTGGTGCTACTATTGATGTGGTTAATGAGACTAAGAAATTTATGTCATCTCAATTTGATGTGAAAGATTTAGGAGCGGTCGATGTGATTTTTGGAATTAAAATTTCCATAATAGAGAATGGGTTTTCTTTATGTCAGTCTCATTACATTGATAAGGTATTGTGTAGATTCAATTATTTTGATGTTACATCTATGAGAACCCCTTATGATTCTAGCATTCATCTCATGAAAAACAAAGGTGATAGTGTATCACAAAGTGATTATGCCAAGATTATTGGTAGTGTCATGTTTCTTATGAACTATATTAGACTTGATATTGCCTAAGTAAGCTATTTCATGGTTGACTCGGTATACTCATAATCTTAGTAATGATCATTAGAATGCACTTCATCATTTGCTTAAGTATTTGAAAGGCACCATTAACTATTGTTTGCATTTTAGCAAGTTTCCTATTGTGCTTAAAGGATATTGTGATGCTAATTTTGTATCTGGTAATAATGAAGTTATTTCAACTATTGGTTATATATTTACTTTAGGTGGAGAAGTTATTTCTTAGAAGTCTGTAAAATAGACTTGTATAGCACGTTTCACTATGGAATATGAATTTATTGCTTTTGAGTTCATAGGTCAAGAAGCATATTGGCTCCGAAATCTTTTAGCAGATGTACCTAAATGGGGTAGATTGTCTACATCTGTTCCACTGCATTGCGACTCTCAGGCTGTAATTGGAGTTGCTAAGAATAATATGTATAATGGTAAAAAGCGACACATTCGTGTAAGACATGTAAGACATGGAGTGGTGAACCAACTACTCAAGAATGGTGCTATCTCCTTAGAATTTGTAAGATTCGAAGGGAATCTAGCAGATCCTTTAACTAAAGGATTATCAAGAAGATTAGTTCTTGAAACGTAGAGGGGATGGGGCTTAAGCCCATTGCGTGAAATTTTGGTCATTAATCATCCCTACGACGTGTTATGTTGACCTAAAAAAGGTTGAGCTTAGGTTCTTAATGAATCTATAGCCCATGTTAGGGTGGTCTTTAAAAGAAGGACTTGAGCACATCTTTTATACAAGGTGTCTTATTAATGGTAAAGTTTGTAGCATGATCATAGATGGTGGAAGTTGTACCAATGTTGCTAGCACTTTACTTCTTGACAAGCTTAATTTTCTTATTTTGAAACATCCTAGACCATATAAATTGCAATGGCTAAATGATTGTGGTAAGGTGAAAGTCACTGATCGCGGCTCTGTCGTTCAATTAGAATATCAACCTTGGAAACCGGTCAAAATAATTAAATTCCAAGGATTGCAGTATAGGATGCAACCTCGGGTCGTCTCTCTTGGAA
>JANZLC010000202.1:35561573-35581944 GCA_026413385.1 Erythroxylum gracilipes
CAAACTAAAATCCTCAAAAGAATATAAACGTGTCTCAAAATAATTTAAACATGCTTAATGTGAATCGGGGCCCAACAATCTAAGTCATAAATTTGGTGCGTTATTACTGTTGTCAGAAATTGTGTTGTTCTGCTTGGTCTTTATTGGGATATTTTATATTCTTGCTATTGTTTTCGGAATTGCTATGGTTGGTTGGAAATTACTACATTCTTGTTGCTGCGTATTTATTTCGGTATAAGTCAGAATACTGTGCTACCATGTGTTAGTTTTGGTATAAGTTGGAATATTGTTATGTTCTTACTGCTACGTTAGTCAAAATATCGGTTGCTTTTGTTGTTGTTCTCTTCGTATTGTATTATTTCATATGAGACATCTCTGCTTTCAGATTTAATATGTCGTATGCAAATGAGACCAACGTAGGTTCTGCACTTACTGTTTCCCACATAGGTTCTGTCCCTATCACCATAGATTAGAGGATTAAACCTGACCTAACTAAATTAGAGCCTCTAGATGGGAGAAATTTTAAATGATGGTTTGTGAAAATTCTATTATACTTTCAGCAATACAAAATTGATTACGTATTGTTTCAAGAAATTCTTAGTGACAATGCCAACCCTAAGACAACTAGGATAATAGCACTGTTAGAAGAGTGTTGCTCAACCATATGATAAACCTATTGTTTGATATCGATTATAAGTACAAAACTGCCAAGGAAATTTGGGATGCCTTAGAAGTTAAATATGAGATGGATGATGCTAGTACTAAGAAATGTACAGTTGCTAAGTGATGATATACACTCTACCAGTGGTTATATTTTTACCTAAGCAGGAGCGGCTGTGTCTTGGAAATCTTCCAAACAAACGGGAATTATAAGATCAACAATGGAGGCTGAGTTTATGGCTTTGGAACGTGCAGGACGGAAAGCTTAGTGGCTAAGGAATCTCTTAGCATATGTCTCGTTTTAGGAAAAACCAATTCCTTCTGTGTTCTTTCATTATGATTCGCAGGCTGTCGTTTATGTTGCCAAGAACAAGGAATATAATGGCAAAAGTAAACATATCAGATTGAGACATAAAATTGTCTGTACTTTAATTATACATGGTGTAATCTCTCTAGACTATGTCAAGTTAAAGAGAAACTTAGCGGATCTGTTTACAAAAGCTTTGAGTAGGAAACTAGTTTTAGAGCATGCTAAAGGGATGAGGTTGAGCCCAATTGTGTAGTAAACTCGTGATGGACACCCATCTTGGGAAGCCAAGTTCAATAGGTCAAACGAAGTTATATGGTAACTACTTATTTGTACATTGTTTGTAGAATAATACTGAGATATATTCAATTATTGAATAACATCCTTATCATAACTTTACTGCGTTTGATGAGGTTGGATTGTTTGATCCTTAATGAGTTTCATAGCCCAAGTTTGGGTGGTGTGAGCAGTACATACTTGATGGACTCACATACATGATTGAGGAGGGCTAGTCACCCTCTTATGAGAGCATTTGGGCTATCTCTCTAGAGCGATCATGAGACTAAGACATTTTGAGATTGTTTATTTCTCTACTAAGTTCTGTCTCTGATTTTCTTGGACAATAAGTTCAATACGTAGTTCAAGTTATTGTTCACCTTTTTTTTCCTAAATTGTTACAGTTTGTTTCTCAAAGTTTGGACTAAGTAGGAGATTGTTGATGTTTTTGGTCCAAAACTTGGACCTTACGGTTTCTCAACATTATTATCCCATTAACGGTTATAACGTTTAACCATTATTATGCATATTATGGCCCTTAACATTATTAATGCTCCATTTGCTTTAATATATGTTAATTCCTCTTATCAACGTATGAAATTGTTTATGCTATACAAACCCCTCACATATCTGCTCTTTCTCTTCACTTCCACTATTATGCATCTTCTCATTTTCTCCAAACAAGACACACATCTCCTTCCACAAAAGGGCATCATTATGCACATATCTTCTTATCTTGTCTTTTATTCTTTTTTTTGCTTTAGTAATTCGTGGAGATAGATTCTACTCTGCCCTTTAAAGTGCACCAAAGCTGGTAAAGGAGACATTAACCCTGATTCAAATCTCGTCCTGTTGCACTGTAGAAGGGAATTTTTGACTTAGGATAGTGATTTTCATGACATCTTGCATTCTCAAATAAACAGTTCCAATTTAATTATTTCTGCTATTTTCGCTAACAAGTGGAGCTTCCATGATTCTTGTCCCATTACTTTAAAGGGCCTTACAGGAAAGAATATTGATAGAGTTTTCATTTTCCACTAAGATTCATTACACTTTGCAATGTTCACTTTGATGACCATCATATCCTTATAAGGGTTATGTTGGCTTGATACTTCCTTTTTGTCAAATACGATTTGCCTTCCTGTTCTTTGTCTTTTGATTCCAATGTTTGTTATGGCATTTACTTGATAATCTTAGGAAAACCTATTTGACTGAGGTATATGTTATATTAGCGTCTCCACTAATAATCACGTTAATGACTTGTGTAAGTCCTCCTTCTCCTCTTTTTTGGGTCTAGGGTCCTTAACTTTCGCTTCCCTTAGTGATGAATCTTTACATAGGCATATATCTTTGTCCCTTCTAAAAAATTATTATAAGTATCCCTGCTATAAGAGTCCATTGATGGTTAGCCTAAGGTTTGTGCAATTCATTGTTATGGTCACATAATCTTGGTGGAATGGTGCAATAACTTTATTTCGATCCCACTTTTTAATAAAGTTTTAACTTTGTTTCATTGATAAGTTTAACGTGGGGAGCTTTACTTTTGTTCTTCATTTCGAATTGCTCTCTTTCTTTGGATTTTCAATTGTTTTATTTCCGCTAGTAGATTTCACAATTACTTTTCTTTGGTATACAATGCATATTGTTCCTCACGGTCGTGGTGCTACCTATATTTCAAGACTTATTTAAGTGTTTTCTAAACACATTTCAACTTCTTATATTTCAATGAATGTGGAATGTTGCGGTGCATATATTCTTCAAAATCAACACTTACAAGAACAAAGAATGATGAGGAACTTTGTAACATATTAGAAATAACAATTTATAGTTGCATACAAAGGTTTAGATTCGTAACTTTGACATGTCTATGATGGTAGTATGGTATAAATATCACCATTGAATTTAAAGTTTTCTACTTTCTTTAAGACTATCCCAAACATTTTCAAGGGAATTAGATTTTGATCACTAATAACTTGTAAATGGGTGAGGTTGAATTGGGTTTAACTAAACTCTAACAAGTATTGGCCAAAAAAAAAAACTCTAACAAGAAACATTAAACTTCTTAGATTTATATCCAATCCAATCCAACCCAGAAATGAAATTAAAATTTAAATCCAAACTCGACTTATTATAATATTTTTAAATTTGAACCAAATCTATAAGTTTATATCTTATAAAATTTTAATAATTATATTAAATTAACATATTAACATTTATTTATGTCTGATCATATGGAGTCTTAATAAATATTAATAAAATTTTGTCAAATAAAAATAATCATAGACTTGTAAAATAATAATTATAATTTCTTTAAAATTTATAAAAAATTAGATTAAATAAATGATTATAAAATATATAATTTTGATAAGATTTAAATAAAGAAATGTTTTTTAAACATTAATTAAGTTAGAGTTCTTCAACGTCATTATCAGTTGAAAAATTATCATATTTTACAACACTAAATAATTAAAAATAAACACTTCACTAAATAACTTACTGTCTTCTATTCTCTTTCATGAACGAAGAATTATTACATGAAGATAGTAAGTTAACTAACTAAATAACTTAGTGTCTTCTATTCTCTTTCTAATGAATGAAAAATTATTAGATGAAGATAGTAAGTTAACCTAAACTTAGGATGTTTATAAATAAAGGTTTGAGATTTTTTTATTTTTGGTAAGCTAAACCTAACTTGTAAATGTTTTGATTTAACTCAAACTCAATTTATGAGTTGGTTCCTAAAACCCAAACCCCTTTAAATTTTGGTCTTAACCATCGAACATATGGGCTAAATCAATTTGTACAAGTCTAAGTACTATCACGTTCTCCCTTTTATGTGGCCGATCAAGAAACCGACCAAGTCTATGCAAAATTAGGCTAATACCACTGAGTAATATTAAAATGGGATTCACCGATAGTTATGCCAGTGATCATAACATGCTGTTCCAGAGGGGCTAATAGGATTGAGTCAGAGAAGCCTACTTCTTTTATCAAGACATTGACTCAATTTAATCGAGGTGCGTTCTCTATTCTATGTTATTATATTAAGACAATATTCCTAAGATTGGACTGTAGTGCGAAGCTCTCTGCTCAGTCCATTATTGCCAAGGACGTCTAGAAGCTCTCTGTTGAGACCATTATTGCTAAGGACTTCCAATGTACGAAGCTCTATGGAAGCAACTTCAAGTTTAATCATATTTACATAGGTACACTTCGTCGTCATTTGTTGACTCCTAAAAAGCTTATAATTGGGGACTCCATTATGTTCTTAAGGGAAGAGAATGGGGGGCATTATCTCGGTATTAGGCATATGGAAAAGAGAGTTCATCTGAGTGGAACTCATTTTCAAGCTACTCTGGGTTTGCGAGGGAAAACGAAAGTAAGGAGTTTTGAGCTAGCAAGATTGAGGTTGTATGTATTTAGGCAAAAAGGTAGACAACAAAGAGGGAAGCTTTGATCTCCAAGGATTGATTTGGAAGATGCTAAATATAAACTACGATTGAAGTAGAATCTGACCACACAAAATGGTTCAAAATATATAATGAAAATTTAGCTAGAACACCACTCCAAATTGGTTTCCAAGTTGAAGGACAACATTAAAGAGTCCAGAGGGTAGGAATGGAAAGATGACCCAGCCTGACCCAATGGGCAAAGCCCAAGTTGACCGAGCCTCTATTGGAGAGTCACAAGTCCATATATCACATACATGGCAAAGCAGCAGAAACGTTGGAATCAAAATTCCAACCTCACGACATCTCTAAAAAATCCAGAATCCTTGTGCATGTATAAACAAATTATTGGAATATGAAATTACATCATATGTACTTTGCAAATACTCCTCCTTTTTTGAATCTTCTCCTTGTTTAGGTTGTAGCAAGCACCAAACACTTTCCTTAGCCTCTAGAAAGCATGCAAAGATGAAGAAAAATCAGTATGTAAGGGTGGTTAGAGCACCAAACAAAATGAGTTCAAGTAGATGCTTAAGTGATAGTTAGATCAAGACCAAGTTACATGCAATTAATCTTATGAACAATTACATAAAATTGCATGAACAAATCTCAAGATCACTCCTCTCAACTTCCAAAACTCTTCTGGACCTTTATCTACACTATTAAGTGTGTTTTTGGCTAAAAAATCATGTGTACATAAGTGAGTTAGCCAATTCGTGTGTACATAAGTGAAGAACTCACTTATGTACCACCTGTCATTAAGTTGGTCATGATCGTGGCTTGTTTAAATGACAGCCATGCACACTTTTTTCATCCGATCTTTTATGCGTGTGACCCTTAGGTTTTCAGTTATTTTGGTCACTTGAATTAATTCTTAATTCGAGTAAATCATAAAGGGTTTCATGATGTCAATTTACCAGAATGTAAGTGGATTAACACTCCAACCCTTTGATAGTTAATTATCTAACTTACGAACCTTTCCATAGTTAATTACCATGCAATTCATCCCTTCACCATCCTATATCTCACTTGGTTTGGAGTATGGGCTATGTGTCAACTCCCACTAGACTGACTATGTCAGATCTAGTCCAAGTGATGTTAGTTCTTGTCCTGGGAATCTCATTATTCTATGTGTCATTGAAGACTCTCTTCATGACACATAATGGCTCTGGTAAGAGACTCATGAGTAATAACTCCGACAAGAGGCTGTGGGTATCATCTTCTTCTTTCAGGAGTGGTGAATCATTTATTGGTTACCTAATTACCTTCGAATACCAATAGTTGTACCAAATCACCGCCCTATGAGTGACCTCATCTTGAAGCAACAAAGAATGGTGTCAAAGCACAAGATCAATATCCAAGATATCCTTGAGTACCTCAAGTCTAAGGATATTTTCACCATTCCTATGATGAGATTAATCACTAACATTTGATAGATCATCCATATGATAATCTTATAGCAGGTTATCCTATGTACTTACTACTCTCAGTAAGCATCCACATGTTAACTCTAAACATTTCATGCTCACAGTTTATGAGATCCACTGCTTGATCAAATTAAGGAGTATAACATGTGCTAGTCTATCCGGATTAACAATGTCCTATCTCATTAATCCTATGACTTGGGATAATTTAGATACTAACATAATTGCACATGATAGGAATATCATTATCATGATCTCATCATGATTTCCTTCATGCTATGTTTTGTATCATGGACTTCATTAATTTGATTTAAGATAAACATCAATTCATAGATAAATGAACATCAAATTAATTTAATTTAAGATAGACATCAATTCATAGATAAATGAACATCAAATTAATGAAGATTGTCATTTGCTTTATTAGTCAAAATAAAGTTTATACCAAAGTGTTAAAGGTGATTTCCTTTAAAGAACTACTCTAATAGCCTTGGGCCTAAGTTGATCGAGCCTCAAGCCCAGAAGTTGGAAAAAAAGTGGCCTAAGCGTAAGGTCAATATGAGGCCCGACTAACTTGAAAAGTAACATGACGTCTTTTTAAACCAAAAACAACTAAACAAATGAAGTAGAGAGTTATAATCCAATACCGATGATAGAATTAGAAACTAGTTTTAAACCAAAAACAATTAAGCAGATGAAGTAGAGAGTTGTAATCTATTACCAAAGATAGAAGTAGAAACTTCTAATCTCGTACCAGGTCAAGATAGAATTTCAACTTGAAATCAATTGAAAAGTGATGTTTGGAATCACTTCAATAAGACTAGATTGATGGACGAAGTAGAAAAGGTTAAATGTAAATATTATCAGAAGATGTTGTTCGGGAGTTCAAAAGGTGGAACCTCTTATTTAAAAAGACACGCAGATTCTTGTAGTAGAAAGAAGATTATATTATGAGCTCAAGCATTTTTAACCCCTGACCTTATAAAAGGGAAGAATAAAATGACTACAACATCTTATAACATTAATATATCAATGTTTTTGATAGCTTATATGGTAATTGGTGATGAATATCCACTATCTATAGTTGATGCCAAAAGATTTAGGATGTTTTGCAGCTCACTACAATTTACCTTCGAGGTTCCAAGTCATAATACATTTAAGAAGGACATTATGAAGATATACGAGGATAAGTAAAAAGAAATTTTAAGAACAGTATCAAGTATTGAAGGGCGGATTGCATTACAACAAACATGTAAACAGCCAAAAACCAAAAGAAGGATATATGGTCGTGACCGCATATTACGTTAACAATGATTGGACTTTATGGAATAAACTTTTGAGATAATTTATAATCTTTAATATCATTATCATTTACTTTTTCACTATGTTGTGATTAATGTTAGTAATATTTGTACATGATATGTTCATTTATATGCTAGCACCATATACTAGTGAAAGGTTGACAACTATGTTGGGAGACTGTTTGATATTTTAATATTAATAGTAAATTATCCACCATAACAATCAATAATTTTAGCACAAATGATGCTATGATTGAAAATTTGAAAAATAAGATATGGGTTTGGAGTTTGTTGGTTGGTGGAAGGTTGTTTCTTATGCAATTTTTTGTGCATATTCTGAACTTGATTATGAAGGATGAATTGGATATCATAAAGGAAAGACTAGATTCGATTTAGAATAGTGTAGTATATTAGAGCGCAACACCGAAAAGAGTTGAGAATTTGAAGAAATTGCACGACATTTATGCATTCCAAATACAAAGAAGTTAATTTTAGATTGTCCAACTAGATGGAGCTCAACCTTTAAGATGTTGGAGTCGACAGTCAAAAATGTTGATATGTTTACCAGGCTAAGACAAAGAGATTCTCGATACACTTGTAAGCCTACAAAAGATCAATGGGAGTTGGTTAGAGAACTTGAACTAAGTTGGAATTATTTTATAATGCAACTGAATTGTTATTGGGAACAAAATATCCAACTTTGTATTGTTACTTTAACACTACATATGAGATAAGGAAAGCTTTATTTGATTGGATGTTTGAGTCCAATGAGGTTATTCAGGTTATGACAGAGCAGATAATGGAGAAGCTGAATTTTTATTAGTATATGGTTAGACATATTGTTACAGTCTTATCTATGTTGAACCTGAGATACAAAATGAAGGGGTTTAATTTTATATATAATATGTTGTCTGATGATCGAGCCTAAGAGTATGAAGATTTCATTAAACAATTTTGGTATGATTTTTTTAATGATTATCAACTCAAAATGGATAAAATTCATGATTGAGATCGCATTAGTTTAGGTTGTTCAACTTTGGCTTCAATTTTTAACTCGGGCTCATCTTCTAAAAGTAATTTGTTTACTTTCACTTTCAAAATTTATGAAAGAAAAAAGGGATTAGGACTTCATATAATATGATGAAATTAGATAAATGTTTGATGGAAGATTGTGTGACCGAAGTTGAAGGTGTGTCGTTCAATATATTATTATGGTGGAAGAGTTATGAAAATAATTTTCCGATCATGCAAGTAATTGCACAAGACCTATTAGCAATTCCATCATCCACCATTGCTTTGGAGTCTGCTTTTAGCACTAATGGTCAGTTATTAGTCCTTATCGTGCTCGACTTCATCCTCGTACTATGGAAGTCTTTATGTGTGCCCGAAGTTAGTTAGATGATGAAGATATTTAGGGTAAATTCTTTTCTTTTTGATAAATCAATTTCATCTAATTTTTTTTATTATCTTACCTTATATTATTTTTTAATTTGTATATTAATACAACCACATGTACTAATGCGGAGGGGAATAGTCATACTCATCGATCAAGTGGACATTATTTTGTTAAAATATTCGAAGATGAAAGTGTATTTAAATATTTATTAATTATTACCATGTCCTTAATATTTCTTTAATTTTAATATTACATTACTATGTACAATATTTGTGCATATAGAAGAAGAGATGCAAACTATTGACGATCCTGACTATAACAATTAGTTGCTCTTTTAGTTTATCTAGTCTCTACCCTGCATCTTCTCCTATCTCTGGTCTCTGATCTCTAGTCTCCAATCTCCATCACGATTTTATCTTAATTTTTTGTAAATTATAGCATTTTTTGTAAAATAATTAGGATATTTTGTAAAATTAAGATTACTATAATTAATTAAATTAATCACATTAATTATAATATTTTCCGTTCATTTCTTATAATTAGTTTCATCTTATCTTATCCTTCTTCATTAATGAATGTAATTTCATCTTATTTATTTTATCAATATATGTACGTTTTTACATATTCATTCATTATAAAATTTCAGTTTTTATTAATCAATTGAAATTCATAACCATAATGAATTAAATTGATCACTTTAATTATAGTCTTTTTCTTTCATATCCTTTAATCTTATTCTTATTTATTAATGAATTTGTTTTCATCTTATTCATCTTATCAATTTATGTACATTTTATATAGTCATTCATTATAAAATCTCAATTTCTATTAATCAATTAAAAGTCTAACGATAATTAATTGAATTGATCACTTCAATTTTAATAATTTTCTTTCCTTTCCTATAATCCTATCCTCCTTCATTAATGAATTTGTTTCATCTTATTCATTTTACAAATATATGTACATTTTATATATTCATTTATTATAAAATCTTAATTTCTATTAATCAATCGAAATTCATAACCATAATTATTAAACTAATCATTTTAATTATAATATTTTTCTTTCATTTCTTATAATCATGTCCTACTTCGTTAATGGATTTGATTTTATCTTATTCATTTTATCAATATATGTACATTTTATATATTCATTCATTATAAAATTTCAATTTTTATTAATCAATTGAAATTTATAACTATAATTAATTGGACTGATTATTTCAATTATAATATTTTCTTTCATTTCCTATATAACTATAATTAATTGAACCGATTACTTCAATTATAATCTTTTTCTTTCATTTTCTATAACCATATCTTCCTTCATTAATGAATTTGGTTTCATCTGATTTATTTTATCAGTAATGTTTTATATATTCATTCATTATAAAATATCAATTTTTATATTTTTATTAATCAATTGAAATTCATAACTTTAATTGATCACTTTAATTTTATTTTTTTCCTTGCCTATAATTTTATCATTAATTATTAATTAATTTACTATCAAAATAAAAATCATTAAAACAAAAAATTTGAGCTAGCATAAGCCCAATCGAGCCTCAAGCTGCCGATGGCCCGATCCGGGGCCTGACCCACTGTCGTCCCTACATGAGGGTTATAAGGCCCCAACATATACCTTAGAAGTATTATAGTATGTCTATGGTGTATTACAAAGTGAACATAAATAGTTAAGTGGATCTAAGCATAATAAGGGACATGAGGGTACTTAATGTAAAAGATGAGTAAATTGGTAATTTCTTCACTTCGACATGGACATACATACTTAAACGTGAAATATGGATGGGAATGAAATTAATTGATGAGATTATATGCCAATGTGGGAATTAAAGGAAGAAGAAAGTCTAAATGTGCAATTTCCTAAAGTCAACATATAAACCAATTAGATTAAAGCATGTGTGACCAATAGGATTAAAGCATATGTGTCCAATAGGACTGAAGCATGTGTGTCATGAAATGGGCATGTAAGAGAGGAGAGAGGGATGTGCATTTAAGGTTTTGAATGCCAAATTTACCTCTTCTCATTTTCTCTCCATTTCATCTTCTTCATCACACTATTTTGCATGAAAGGAATCAAGCTAATCCTAGGTGAAAATCAAGGTAAAAGTTAGTGTTTTTCTCTTCATCTTTATCTTTTCTTTCTTTTCTCATGCAGATATGGAATTATAAGGTTAGAATTGGGACTGAGATATGTATTTGTGGTTTTTCCAATTGGTGAATCAAGCAAAGCTAAAAAAGAAGAGAAGGAAAAGTACTAAAGAGATAATTGCCCAATTTCAAGGTTTGGGACTACACTTAGTTTAATTTCTATTTGGGTTTAATTTCTATTTGTGTATATTTGAATGGATAAAAAGATTCATTTGGACATGGAATGGCCGCTAGAATGGTGTCTTGGTGTTACTCTGTATGGAATTGGTTGAATATGACAAGAGAGTAACATGTAGTGAAATTCTGTCTTAGGTTCTTTTGAACTAGTCCCATTGTTTTATCCATAACGCGACCTACAAACCACTAAATTGTGCTATTTTAATTGGAGATGAAACTTAAGACATATAACTAAAAATATATTTTAGAGATCCTGACCTAACTCTAGCTAAATGATATTGGAATTTGAGATTGAAAATGATAGCCTAATGCTGCCCCCATTTTGGAGTAGCTTGATATTTGGAAGCATATCTCATGATTTAGAAGTCCAAATAGGCTTGTTTTTGATTATATAGAAACTAGAGACATAGGGAAATAAATTTCTAAAAGACCTAAAAACCTAATTTGAACGTTTTGTCTATAAAAATTTTGAAACAAGTGGAGGTATGAATTGGTTGAATATGACAAGAGAGTAATATGTAGTAAAATTCTATCTTAGGTTTGTTTGAACCAGTCCCATTGTTTTAGCCTTAACTCAGCCTACAGACCTCTAAATTGGGCAATTTTAATTGAAGATAAATCTTAAGACATAGAAATAAAAATGTATAGAAGAGACCGTGAACTAATTCTGGCTTAATGACATTGAAATTTGAGATTGAAAATGGTAACCTAATGTTGCCCCTATTTTGGAGTAGCTTGAGATTTTTGGTACATATCTCATGATTTAAAAGTCCAAATTGGCTTATTTTTAATTATATGGAAACTAGAGACATAGGGGAATAAATTTATAGAAGACCTAAAAACCTAATTTAAACGTTTTCTATGTGAAAATTTTGGAAAAATTGGAGGTATGAATTTTGAGCAGGGGATACGATGGGAAGGAAATTGCATTATTGTAAGTTTGTTTTCGTTTCCGATTTTTACCGAATCATATCCGAAACTTTTCAGATGTTTATAAAAATTTGCAAACACTTAGAAATAAATGAATATGACTCACCATATGTGAATTAGGTGATTAAACATTGAAATTTAAGATTGACCATAATGTATGTTGAAGGAAATTTACATGTATATAGATGATATATATGCATATTTAGTGCTTATATGTATATAGTATGATTATACAAGTGTGATTTTGATACCCTTCTAATGGTGATAAGTTATAACATGCATGTATGAACTCAAATACAAATTTTATGATATCAAATGAATATCATATGATTTGTCAATATATGAATTATAAATTTGGCAAATGGTTAAAGGAAAATGTTACAATGTCTACTTTATTGTTTTGGTGGATAGATAGGCATAACTATAGATTACAGTGTAGCTGCTATAGTTTGACACCAATGGTTTTGAGATTATAATTTCTCTACAGTTTGATCCCTTCGGGTATCTATGGTTCAATACTTTCGAGTGTTTACAGTTCGATATTTTCTGACATCTATAGTTCCCGTTATCCACCCATGAGAATGTGCAGACCTAATACATAAAATAAATTAAATAGTTATAAATAAGAAATATAGAATGACGACATGAATAATTGGCATTGATGAGCATTTGTACTAATTGTATTGATGATTTATAATGATGAGTAGTTGTGTTGATAATTTGTATGAATATCAATGTTTGACTTATAAATTTGAATTTACGGTATTTGAATAATATATTAAAGCATATTTGCATTATGTACCTTGATTATTTATGTCATCACTATTTATACATTTTGTGATATTTATGAATGTGTATGCTTACTGGATGACTGCTGTGAGTGATTATCCAAACTAAGTGTTTCCCTAGTAAACTTTCAAATTTAGCATGGGTATTAATTTGTGTAGGTCCAAGTAATAGGAGTGAGATACAGAGATCATTTGCAGGAACCAAGGCTAACCGATAGTAGTAAATAGACTTTTGGATTGTTTATATGGTTAGGTTGTTTTACATATGCTGAAAAGTTTTTGATAGACTGGTTTTTTTTTTTGAGTCATCAACAAGAACATCTAAGGTTGGCGTCAGTTCTGGTTCAATTTCTTTGAATCTTTTATAAAGACACTGTCTAACTCTTGAATAAGAAACAAGATTGTCTTCTGAAAATACAAAAAAACCGAAGTATATGAGTAAAGGTTAGTTTGGGGTGTAAGGAAAAAAATAAAAGAATCGAAGTATGGGAAAAAACATAATAAATATAATAAATAATAGACTATTATTTAATTTGCACACAAAAACTGACAAGAGATCAAAGTGATCACATAGGTGAATTGGTGTACGTTAAAATATAGTTATATAAGATGCCCAAAAGTAAACATTATGAAGTAGTTTGAAGGGTGAGATGTAAAATACTAGTAATAATGAATCTTTAAGAAAATGTATATACTTAACTATTGCGAAGTGTGTTTAGAATTCATGATTTTGGTTTTTGGTGCAATCATCAGCAAGAAAATTAAAAGTTATCCATAGTCCTGGTTCATTATTAGCACACGATTCATTTGATACGTGAGGGGTAAAGAAAAAGGAGAGTTGAAATAGTTTGATGAATATAAATACAAAAAAATGTTTGAATAAATAATGATAGGTACCTGAAATAGTTGTGAGTCTTATTTCATCATTGTCATTGGCTCCTTTTTCACTTGAAATTGAGCCTCCCTCTAATTTAGCATCATCAATCTGGTGGTAATAGATAACAGTGAAGCATTGTCTTCCGTCCGATTGTTGCACGTGAATAGGTTTGATATGAACGAGAAAGGTTTTTGTTTTTATTTTAGCATGAACCTTATCAAGAGGAAGTTCGATATTATTTTTACCAAAGAGAAAAGTGTAGGTCATTAGTCTTATAATAAAGATGTCATAAAAAATAATCAAATGTATTTTTAATTGTAATAATTATAAAAATATAACCTAGTTGTAATACTGCATAGCTTCTACTACATTGAAGTTTAAGAGATTTTTGGCTAGTTCACCAAAAATGGATGTTGTGACAGTTCCTATGTTGTCAATCAAATCAACATCTTACCGGCATCTACATTTAGAAAGGAAAAGTAAATGAGAAAATGTATAATTGAATAAATAAAGAATATCATAAAATTGCATTTAGAATTGATATTAACGATCTTAAATTTAAGTTAACTTACAAATATCTTAGGAATGTGTTAAAATCACATAAGGACATGTTTTGAACTTGGGTTCCGTTGGATGTTTCTCCTTGCAAGAATTACATGTAAATGTAACCCCATATGTAGCTACGGTGGAGCGAAAACATTTTTTGTTGCTCATATACCAATATTTTTACAGAATATGTTGAAAGGAAATATGGGCTTTAATCCATGCTGTCCGGAAAGATACAAATATATGTTTGTTAGGAATATTCAAATTAGATAGATAATAGGTGAGAAAGAAAGTTCATTGTAGAATATAAAATGTATGTACCTTGTCTGTGGACTTTAGGAAAATGATCTTTGAAATTTTTCGGTTTGATCCAAAAGATACATCAGGATCATATTTGAGGTAAGCCTGCTGGGTAACAAGGTCTCTTAGCTGTTGGTTATTTTGTTAGGGCCTAAAAAATGGTAATTATAAGCGTAAACATAAAAACATCTAAAAATGTGAAAAGAAGTTTGTTTGTTGGAAAAGTAAAGAAGAGAAATGTGGAAGTCACAATTTTTAAAATCTGCAACTTCTTGTATTGGCGGATCAATGAGAATTGCTTAATTAAACCATATGTATAATGCAGCACTTAAAATTCTTAAATCATAAGCCTAAAAAGAAAATACAAGGATAATTATAAAATATAATAGTATGAGGAAAATGAAAATAGAATTACCATTATAAAAGTGAACTTTTAGACTACAACACACAAACACTAGATAAGTATGCAAAGCCTATACAATTTGTTTTCCTTCATTTGTAACAAAAGCGTCCCGCATTAATAGTATAATGGTTTGTTGTCCAATATAAAAATGAAAAATGTCAAAAAGAATCAAATGTTATCGGAGTTCACTAGTTGTAGAGAATAATAGGGAATAAAACATGTTGTTTGTTGGCAAGAACAAATTTTTAGACAGTCAAAACTTTGCCATCTTTGTTGATGTGTCTCACATCCAAAACTTGAATAATGACAGCCAAAATATCTATCATATGATAAGGATAAGTATAATCAAATGTAATGGAAGAAAAAAGAGTTGTTGGGAGAAACAAATAAAAGATCTAACTGACTAATTTTTCCTTCTTATTAATAAACTTTACGAGATCTGTAAAGGATATTAGCTAAATTTGCTTAGTTGGATGTTGTCATCATCAGTTACAGGATCGATAGCAGCGCAACTTGTAATAATCCATTGAATTTTCAAGTCTTCAACTTGGAACTGAGGTGGAATTAGCTTGACAATGGCATTAGAAATGATATATTTGTTATAAGGCTACAAAATGGGGCTCATTCTTTTGATATCATTGTTAAATATGACAGCTTCAACGCGTGATCCTTGTTGAAAAGAGTTGAATAAAAAAAGCTGAATTATTCAATTGACAGAGAAAAGTAACAAATTCAATTTTTGACACATTAAAATACTAAAATTTTAAACTAAAAATGGTATCAACATTTCATAGAAAAAGGGAATAGAAATAGAAAAAGAAACTCGAATATTTTATGACTTAGTAGTACTATAAAGAGATTTATAGAAATTTTGATTTGATCGCAAGGTTAACTTTTATTTTCTAAAGTTAGTGCAAAAAGGAATATGTTAAACGAAGAAAGATAAACTTTTGTTATACCTCTAAATTGAAAAAGATAAACTTTTTCTCCTGGACGACTTATTTGGTGATGTAGTAATTTGTTGTTTTTCTTGGATGGTCACTTCGCATAACCACCATTCAGCACCTGGTAAAATATCATTGATCAATAAATGCTTTTCCATCCTACCAAAAAAAAAAGGTTAAGAAAACATTAACATAAAAATTGATTTTGTAAATAGAATAATACTAAATACACTTTAATAGAACAATCAATATACCTTTTGCCTATTTTATACGTTATAATTTAGCCAACTGGAAGATTTCATGAAATACAATATTCCTTATTTTGTGATCATTTTTTAAAGACTCAAAAGTGCTTGGAATATTTAAAACTTTAATTGATTCAAGATTTCTAGCTCTTGACAAAGCAACATACAATTGTCCATGTGAAAATATGGGTTGACGGAGATAAATTCCTACATAATCAAGCGTTTGACCCTGGGACTTATTTATGGTCATCGCGAAACATAGACAAATAGGGAACTGTGTTCTTACAAAAGGTATTCCATTCTTTTCATTTTCAAAAGACTATAGAGGAATCTTAGGTATGAAAACAATTTTTCCTTTATGACATCCAAAAACAATCTCCGCAGAAATTTTATGCTCTTTTAACTATCTACATATTAATCTTGTGCTATTGCACAAACCCTCTATTGGATTCAAATTTCTTATAAGCATAATTGGACAGCCTTCTTTCAGCAATAATCTGTGAGGAGGAAGAGCTTTAGGATTCAGAGAATTGAGAAAATCCTCATAATATGCTTGATGTTTTTGATCAACTGTTATATCAAAACTTACAAATGAATATAGATTTCTAAACAATTTATTGATCATCATATCATTAATTTCATCAGCATATGTGTTTGTTGGACAGAGTACGCATCTATTTATCATCTGGTATGGATCGTATGAATAAGTCAGGGAAGACGTTTTGAACTAACCTGGTGAAACCAACAATACATTTGAAAGATATCAAAAAAAATTAAAACAAACAATAAAATGGATAGTAAACAATAAGATATAAAAAGTATAACTTGTTGAGAGATTCATCCATGTTATGATAAGGAATAACCAGCTGTTTGGGTAAGGAAATCTGATTTTGCTCATCAACAGGCTCTATACCTTCTCCCACCTTTAATAAGAAATCACAAAAAGTTAGATTTGATGTAGCTCTCATATCTACGGTTAAAGATAATTTACGCATGTGTGGCCAGAGATGTAAATTTACAATACTTGAATCAATTAACTGTTCTGTTGTGGCCTAGTCTATAACGGGTAAGGTTTGATGAAAATTACCGCCAAAAACAACAATCTTTCCTCCAACAGTCTTATTGGACTCCATGATATCTTGCAGTAAGTCATCAAAAGCTTCAATGGCTTCTCGTTTTGCCATTGAAGCCTCGTCCCATAAGGTGAGACTGGATTCAAAAATCAGTTTTGCAATATTGCTCTGCTTACTTAACTGACAAACTTTCTTCTTCGAAAAATCAAGTGGGATCTTAAATCTTGAGTGTGTTGTCCTACCACCAGGAAGGACCGATGCTGCAACACCTAATGTCACACCAACAATTGCAACATGACCCTATGATCGTAAAACTACAAGAAGCACTTTGTACAAGAAAGTTTTCCCAATTCCACCTGGACTATCAATAAAAAAGCTGGTACCATTTGAACCAAAAATTGATTCTAAAATCAAATCAAATATGTATTTATGTTCCCTGTTTAGTCTTGAACGTAATAAAAAATCTTCTAAGTCAATGTGTATATTTTTCTCACTTTGTATTTCTCTATTAATATGCTCATGATAATCAACTGTAAAATCATATTCAACAAAATGATAATCACTCAAGCTCTTCCCATTTATTATAGGGATCAATTAATATCCCAGAGGGTCATCCTTATAACGTCCTCGGATGTATATGCATTATAAGAGGAAGCATGCTGGTAATCAGAACAAATATAGTCTTTGAATGTTTCCTAAAGTTGGTTAGGATCCGTTGATGAACAATAGAGCAGGAGTGTAGCAAATAAAAGTCTAAGTGAATCTGGCATCTGAAATAAAGCAACCTCCTCTAAAGTTAGTTATATATAAGAATCAGATGCTAATAAGCGTAATTTTAGTGCAGTCGCCCTAAAGCAACTTGTTTTTTCACCGTCAACAGTCAATAAGTGATCAAATGATGTTGGTCCTTTAATATGCATAAGTAATAACCTTAGGTAACCTCTCTCCTTCTTTAGGGTCAACAGTAACCAACCTTCCTGTAACTTTCCTTTGACTCCTATCTAACCATGTTCTTGCTTTTGGGGTTCAAACAAAATGTTCTGGAAAATCTTTATATAAACATTTAATCTCCTCATCTTTTTTATTTGTCAAATTCATTTTGAAAAATTCAGTTAACATTATTCTTGAGAAGTTAGTTTTTCTCAACAAATAGGACAAATCTGAATTTCTGTCAAAGGAGATAGACTGTTGATCAGGAAGATGAACCTAAAGCACATAAACCGATGGACTCATCTTTGCTAGACGAAACTCATATATACACCAAAAAGCTTTAGGAGGCAAAATCCAACGACCTTCTTAGAAATTACTGATTTCATCAATACCAACATCGGTATGTTGATCAACAATATTAAAATTAACAAGATCATGGCCCTTGAAGACATACTTATACAAGTACTTAAACAAGCTTAACAGTAGAACATATTTCAACATTTATGTGACAATCAATGAGAAGCAAAAGGTATAGACTATAAGGAACCAACCATCTATTATCAACCTAATGCTTACAAATCTTAACTTTTCGGACATCATCTCTCCTTTTATAGCATGCATAACTATCCTCACCATGGATAGTAAAAGGAGCAAAATTTTTAGGATAATGGTTATTGCAGACATCATTTCTCATACAACGGTTGTCTTTATTCATATGACCACAAGGATCGTGGATTATGTGTTTAATGACAAGAGAATATAACCACAAATTTTGAACAGGGTCTGGTATTTCAACAGATATGATTTGGGCATAAAATTCTGGATTAAGTAATTTAGAATGCGGCTTAAGTATTAGTAACAAATGAGCATGAGGGAAATCACGCTTTTGGAACTCAATAACATAAACATATTCGACAACCTCTCCAAAGATCTGCTTCTTGATTAGTTCATTCTTAAGGATCTTAAATTTAGCTCTAAAAATTCTAGCCAATAAATCAGATCAATCCTGTGGCTTTTCATGAAACTTAAGGTTATCTTGAATCTCCTTCCACATTGGGTTGCAAGTTATGATGAGGAAAATGTTAGGTTTACCATACTTCTGTACTAAAGCCATTGTATCAAGATAACGATGTTTCATGTCTCTTGGACCACCGATAAACGAAACTGGGAGCACAACTTGAAGACCAATTCGATAACCTTCACTCTGACCGATGACAATTCTGTCCAAAATACCCTGCAATATCTCTGTCCTTATCTCATTTTGTTTCTTTCTCTGGAAATTGAATCTATATATTTCGATCTTTATATAAGCACCCACAATAAATTGCTGAAGTAGCCTTAAGCTATGGAACAACATTGACTAATCATGTTCTCTTATTTGGAGCCTATAACAATAGCACTCTCTAGCAGAAACAGTGTCATCTTCACAGTATTCTTGATCAGCAACTAAAAATTATACAAAGAAATCGAATAAATAAAAGGATAAGGTTAGATAACACTATAAAAATGAAATAGGAAAAGAAAAAACTTGCCTGTATTCTTCTTATTAAACAGATCAGATTGATCAACAAAAAATTTGAAATTAATGTCACATCCATCATTTGAAGTAGTGTTCCTCATTCTCTTTGAAAACAACCGTTTAATTCCACGATGTCATCCAGATTCACCATGAGAAAATAACAGAGGATATTGAAGGGGATCATAACAAACATAGTAAGATAGGATTCTATAACTTATGCCTAAATGACTATAGACTTGGATGTGTGGTGATTTATCAACCATTTTATCATCCACCTCAATCCATGTTGCGGCCACTTGTGATGTAATAGGAACATTGTATACACGTTGATCAAGGCCAGGATAACACCTCAATACTATTGTGTAACGCCCCAAATTAGGGGTTAGAATAGTAAAGGAAGTTAAGACGAATTACATTTGTTCTTGCTTATTGATTATGTACGTACTTGTGCTTCAGTATTTTGGCATGCATTCATGGCATTTTTCGAGTACATTGGTTTAATGGAACTTCGGATTGATTCGGACAATATTAATATATTTTTAGTAATTTTTGGATACTTCAATAATTTTTAGAAATTATTGGTGACGTATTTAGTATTTTTTGAACAATTATTTAGAAGTCAGTATTTTATGACGGAATTTTTGGTGAATTTTTG
>JANZLC010000202.1:35615493-35627565 GCA_026413385.1 Erythroxylum gracilipes
AAATTAATTTTATAAATTAAATTAAGATATTTATAATTTTAGTAATAATTAATTTTAATTAATTAAATATAATATATATATATAATTGGTAGTAAATTAAATAATATATATTTTATTTCATATTTCAATTTTACTTAGTTGTTGCCTTGTCACAAACTCTTGTTGTAAATTATAATAATTTGAGAGTTAAAGATATTTGTTATTATTATTATATAATGAAAATTGTAATATTGAAAATACTTTATATTGTCCTTAATTTTATATTTGTATGATAATAATTATTTTTTTCATATAAATTGTGGTTATTATTTATGTGTGAAATATTTGAAAATTATTATTATTTCATATTAATTGTGATTATTATTTATTATTTGATTTTTATAGATAGAGTTAAAAATATAAAGTATAACTGTATAATATGATAATAGACTATTTTGCAATTTTTAAAAAATACAAGGAATACTTTATAAAAGAAATATTTTATAATTTTTAAAAATTATTCAAAATGATACCCGTATTAACCGATATCGATACAATATCGTAATAAAACTCAATCCAATATTAATTTTGATGCAATATTATAATCATAAATAGTACAAAAAGAAAATTCGGTCTCTCACAAAGATTTACTTTCTTTAATAAAAGCTGATTACAAAATGGATGTAATTATTTAACTTTGAAAATAGAAAAAGCAGAAATTGGCTTTTCCCATGGAAATTTTCGAAATAAATAGTGTCTGACCTGGGAGTCCTTATCTTCGGAGTCCTTTCCGAAGCCGAACATCATCAACAAAAACTCTTCGCTCTCACAATCTCTCTCTCTCGTTCCCTATCTCTCTCCCTTGACCATGGCTTCGACGTTGACCAATCTTAGGGTTTTTTTCTTCGCTCTCCTCCTCCTGGCCTCTCCTCTCCTCCAAGGTTTATTTCTTCATTCTTCTAGATAGATCGATCTAAGATTCTTCGTCTCTTCACCTTCATAAGTTTTGTGCATGTCGTGGACCAAATTGATCTCTGGATAAGAGATCTGTTTCCTTTGATTTATTAATCGATTCGTTTGTTTGTTTGTTTGTTTGTTTATTGGACTTTGTATTCTACGAAATTCTTCTGCTAAGTAAGTTTTATATGGGAGTTGTTACGGAGATTGTTAAGATCATGTAAGAATGTACACTTATTGTTTATGATCTCTGTGTTTTGATCTCAATTTCGTGAATTGTAACTGGGCTTTGTGTCGCTTTGTTATTTCTTTTTAATGCATTCTTGTATTTTTTTATTATAGTTGGCAGGTGTCAGTCGGAGTCAGACGCCGAAGTTGCAGAACCAGTCGAGGAAGCCACTGATCTTGGGATTGTTGGCGGGGATGCTCTGGATTTTGACGATGGAAGCTTTAGTCCAGCACCAGGAGTTGAAACCGCGGCTGTTTTTCACAAAAATAGCGCCCGTGGTGAGTGCTTGATTTGTTCTGCTTATTTTCTATTTTGCTCTTTTATGTTGTGTTGACTTGATGGTTTTATTTTTTTTTCTTTTTTTTTAGTGGTGCCTGCTGGAGAAGAAACTGTCGTACTCGTTGGAATAACAAATCCCGGTAATTGAAATTGTTGGCTTATTTTTCATGAAAGTGTACTATGTATTAGTTTGCATTCTTTTGCTTGATTGCAGCACTTTTTGCTATTTTAAACCAATATGTGAGCATGTTGATAGGTCTATGTCAACTGAATTTGCACTGAGCTTAATTTGTTGTCTTGGTTGATTCAGGAGGACAAGAAATTACTGTCCTTGCTATTAAGGCCAGTGTTCATCTTCCTTTTGATCATCGCATGTTGGTTCAGAACCTCACCGCTCAGGTAATTGCATGATATGTTATACATGAATTTCAAGTGTCATGTTTGGTACCTCCTTGATGATCAACTCACTCTTGTTTCTTTTCAATGTATGATCTTTTTCACACAACTATACATGCTTGTGCACAGATATTGACACAGGAACAGGTTCTTACATTACAATATAGCTATCTAAGCATTGGCCCCACAGTAGCTTCCTAGAAATGGATTACTCGATTACTAACTGGGCAATATGATGTAGGATGTTTCTTGACCCGATTGACGGGTTGTGTAGTAGAAGCAGGAGTAGCCTTTTTCTTTCTAGTGGGGAAAATGGTGGATAGAGAGATTATGTTTCCGGAACCATAAAATGTAGACAGTTCTCCTTTCCACCTTGTAATGTTTCACTATGGATTGGCTTGCCATCATTGTGTTTATACAAGATTGAAATATTAAGTCCTATAATTTAACTTGGCGAAATTGTTTTCTGTATCTGTATGGCATATGAATTTCACGATTGTTGATTTTTAATAGCACTCTGATAATATGAGGTCTTTGGACTGAGCACCAACTAGGAGAACAAGCTTATGCTAAAAGATTGATATGGTTGACTGTAATGTTATATTCTGTATGATAGACTATAGTTAATTTTATCTTTTGCAAGATGCAGTTTATTGACTATTTTGTTGAATTTGATTTCTGGGTTTAACTTTCTTGAACCTGACACTGTAGTTTCTATCAGGGAGTGATTAATGCATCTTGAAGAGAATTTATATCTTTTATCCACGGATAGGCATATATTTATACTTAAGGGATTGTATTGGTCATAGTTTCCTAGCAGGATTTGGATGCAACCTGTCTGTTCGCTGAAGACTTTTTTGATGTTTTGGTTGTAGGCCTTTAACAATGCAACTGTTCCAGGCCATGCTCAAAGTACTTTTCCCTACTACTTCGCTGTCAGCAAGTACTTGCAGGTATGGGAACTGATTGGGGTGGCAGTTAATCAACCTTCATGAGTATTGTCTGTCAATTATAGTTTTCATTACAAAAAGGAAAAACAGTTCAGCTTACATGTAGTCAATTCTCTGCAGCCTGGAACTTTTGATCTCGTGGGCACCATTATTTATGAGATAGACCAGCATCCCTACCAGAGTGTATTTTATAATGGCACCATAGAAGTTGTTGAATCCGGTGGTTTCTTAAGCATGGAATCAGTTTTTCTTGTTACTCTGGGAATTGCTCTTCTTGTCCTCCTTGGTTTGTGGGTCCATGGTCAAATACAGAACCTTTCTAAGGTACTTTCGTAGTGAGATACCATTTTTTTTCTATATTTCCTTGGTTATTAATTTATCATCTATGATGAATTAAGATATTGAGAAAGTGGTTGATTTCATATTCTAGTGAATATGTTCCCGGTAGGAGGGATTTGATATCTTATTTATTTTGCTGCTATTTTCTTAGAAAACAAAGAGGACTTCAAAGGTCGAAAGTGGAACTGCAACTAGAGATGCCTCATTGGATGAATGGCTCCAGGTGTGTGCTTTCTGCTTGTATGTGCTTATACAAGTTCCTCACAAGGATTATGACGTTGCTTTAATTCGTCAGTCGTTTTTCCTCATTTGCTTTCAAGTTTTCAACCACTCTAGTGTTTTCTATTTGTTCTTCCAGCCCCACGTCACTTGTTCAATATTTGCAATAAAAATGTCATGTTTCACTTCCATCCTGACATCAACATACCAAAAATGTTTCGTAATCTGCTTTCTACCTTTTATGATGTTCAGGGTACTGCCTATACGCAGTCAGATTCCAAGAAATTGAAGAAAAAGAAGAACTGAAGTGGAGTTCACCTCTTGTAACTCACGCTAGGCAACTGGTTATTCTAAGAGAGCCCACAAGTAGAACTAGTTCTGAACTTTAGACCAGAAATTAGCTTTCTTGATGTGTAGCATGTGAAAGAAAAACTAAGTTATTTCTTTTTTTTGGGAGAATTTTGCAAAGTGAGCCTTTTTTGAAGAAAAGATGAGGAAGGATATACATTTTTCAAGTTTTCCTGTCAAATGCTTCACAGTATGATTGTTTTATGTTGCCCTGAGGACGAACTAGGCTGTGAAAGTTTTTGGTAGGCGGTACAGAATTTTGTTAGTGTGGTCTAGCCCCACAAAGTATAAGAACACCAACCGGTGTTTGTTGGAAATTTTAATTGGGTACTTTAATATTTTCGCCATCTTCCGAGTGCCCACATGATATTGACCCTTACGAAAATAAAATACTCGTCAGAACTGGCCAATGTTATCTTCTTGGCATCGTGGTGCTATCCTATTCTTGAGGGTACCTGGACGTGCCCTTAAATAATATGGTTCAATCTTGGAGATGTTACGAATAGATGGTGATTTCAATTCATTACTTGATCTAGGATATGTTTCTCTTCTAAAAGATAAGAAAGTTTTGGAATTATTATTTTTAATTTGATTCACTTGTCTGTGCCTGAGCTTATAAATAATGACCCTGATTTTTTTCAGGGCCATTCGTTGCCCGACCAAATTATAGCTCACCTGTTTCCTATCATTTAAAGCTTCAAGTATTGGTTTTCCTTTTTTGAATCTAGATCATCATTTAAGTTGTTGTCTAGCATTCATAAAATTAGTGATAAAGAGAGCATAGTTGGTTTTAGCTCATTTGTCTTATTTTAGGTGTACTTTCAAAAAATGATGAGCTATTAATTGAATCCTCTTAATGAAAAACATGATTGGCAGTATGTTTAAGAGCTTGAAATAGTAATGATTCTTTTATGTTATGTTGTATATCCCATCCATGTAAGTACCAAAAGTTGTTATCGTGTCTTTAAATTTGTACTGATGCACCAATCAACCTACCATCATATCACGTAGGCATCTAGCCAATAGAGTTTTACGTGGTAAAGAGTACGCGCGAGCCCGCCCTTCTCAAATCCCGCACGCCACCCAACTTGGAAGGAAGTCTCTGTACAGAAATCTGTCATGGAACTCTATCTAATTAACATCTTAAACATGACTCATTCACGAACAGAAATGATGGACATATAATGCCTTCTTTCCTCCAAGATTACGTTAATTTCCCATCACATATTTGTTTTAAGGGATATAAACGTCAATTAAGTAGTTCCTAAACTTTCATTCTATTGTATTCATAGCATGATCCAACGTCATTTTCCCAGATTTCTAGATTGGGTGTTATCAAATAAAAGATTTTAGCGAGGGAATCTGAATCCTTTCCTGATACCCTTTAGCCCTTAAGCATCATCTGTACGACGATCTTAACTGATCGTGGCTAGAAATATGGAGAAGTTTTTAAACTGTATAAACAACTTGTATTTTTCATCCTGATACCCTTTAGCCCTTAAGCATCATCTGAACGACGATCTTAACTGATCGTGACTAGAAATATGGAGAAGCTTTTAATCTGTATAAACAACTTGTTTTTTTCATACTTCTTAAGAGAATAAGAAGAATTCTTTGATGAAAGTGGGATGAATTTATGAGTTTTCTTTTGAGTGATTTACGTGGCTTACCTTTGGACAAGAGTTATACCGTTAACTCTTATCATAAGAGCTAGGCCTAAAGGTGATATGAAAAGCTAAACTTTGAATCCTTGCATGGCTCTCATAACCTATCTAGTTCCAGTACAATAAACTTCTGGTTCTTTTCGGCGTCAGTAATGTCTCCTTGCAAAAAGTAAACTCAGTGATTTATTGTTAATTAATTAGTGAATCCAGAAGTCAAAACCTTCCATATAGGGTTACAGCGCAACTCTCTTCATGCACCCAGCTGTTCCAAATAATAGACAAGAGGATGGTTGAATTTCAAATTGAAAACGGTAGTTTGGTTGATTAGAACACTTGGTGTATTGAACTCCCAAACGCTATCTAAACTTTTGACAGTTTGCAGTTGATTCACGTGAAGTTAATAGGTCTTAAAACATGCTATGTTTCTTTCCATTTCCAAGCTATATTTCAACGGTGTAAGTAGCTGCTGATCTAGTTGTATTTACAATCCCACAGCTCGTGCTTCTCCAACAATGTGCAGTTTTAACTCGAATTCTGGTGATGACAGTGTATTAATGAGAGCATTTGAGTAGGTTTAAAAGAGACAAACTAATGGAAACACATGAAGATTTAGTTGTGCACAGTTGAGATTGCATTCATTGCACACATAATGCCTTTGATTCATCATTCAAGCTGGTGTGCACGTTGCTTTCCTTTTCATCCCGGAAGCAAAGTCATCTCATGGGGGTCCCTAACCTCATGTGAAGCCCTTAACTCAGTGTCGGCATGGCTTTGAAGATAATATCTTGTGAGCACATTATATAACAAGTCCTTGAGGGTCTCAATTTCCGCATCTCCTT
Organism: Erythroxylum gracilipes; assembly: GCA_026413385.1. Taxonomy (NCBI): domain Eukaryota; kingdom Viridiplantae; phylum Streptophyta; class Magnoliopsida; order Malpighiales; family Erythroxylaceae; genus Erythroxylum; species Erythroxylum gracilipes. Next base: position 35,621,693 of record JANZLC010000202.1, read on the forward strand.
GGTTTTAACTTTAAGTCATATTCAAGTTTCAGGTTCTGATCCTGAACATCTTAAGCTTAGGAAAACACAAGTGTGTTCTCGAATGCAAATTCTCGTTCCAGGAGGAGCACTTCTGTGCTTCTATGTATATTTGCTATTTGCTGCTACAAGCTTTTGTTATGGCAGGGACACAGCAATTGTAGTAGTTGGGGATGGTGAATGTGCAGACTGCTCGCAGAATGATATTAAGACCAGCAAGGCCATTTCAGGTAATAAAGTTTTCTGATATGTGCATGAGACAAAGCACTTGCTAGTTCCGTAGCTAGTGTTTTATTATTACTCTGGGAATAAATTAACATTGAGGCAATTTCTTTAAGTCCTGGCATAACCAGGACATCATGTGACTCCATGATTATAGCACTAATGTTATTAACTTGTCTAAGATCTAAGATCGTAGTTGTCCACAGTCCTGACAAGCACAGAGTGAAAAGGTGAAATTTTTAGTACTGTCTATGTTTTATGCAACAACGCTGCTCATAAAAGGATAGTTACTGAGGTTCCAGAAAGAAAATTTTCAATTTGAAGTTGTTAACTGTTACAAAATAGAGGGACAGAAACTGTAAAATACTGGAATCCTGCAAGATTGACATCTTTTGCGTTTCTATCTGTTCTGAACTAAGCCATGTTTGGCATTACTAGTCAGATAGACGAGGTCAGTGAACAGTGCAGACAATTCATGGTCCCCATGGTTTCCTTTTGTTTAATTCGAGTAATTGGCAATGGTCTTATGTTCTCATATATTTAGGACTTCGTGTGACCATCGATTGCAAGAATGAGAATGGAAAGCTCAAAACAAGAGGGGTTGGTGAACTTGATCAAGATGGAAAGTTCAAGGTTTCCCTTTCAAGTGAAATTGTGAAGGACAAAAAGTTGAAACAAGAATGCTATGCACAACTCCACAGCGCATCATGCACGGCACACGGTGCTCTAGACTCCTCAAAGATTGTGTTCAAATCAGAAACCGATGGCGAACTGACGTTTTCTCCAGCAGAGAAGCTGAAATTCTCACCAATAACCTGCACGTCAGCCTTCCTGTGGCCTCACTTTAAGCATCCACTACTCCCTAAAGTGCCGAAATGGAAACTTCCTCCATTCAAAAGCTTTGGCAATTCCTTCCCTTCCCCTCATCATAAGCTCTTCCCTCCAATCATCTTTCCTCCACTACCAAAAAAGCCATGCCCACCAAAGCTTGTTTTTCCTCCCCCATCACCAGTCTATAAGGAGCCACTTCCACCGCCAGTACCTGTAGTAGAACCACCACCAGTACCTGTAGTAGAACCACCACCAGAGCCTGTTGTTCCTCCACCAACACCAGGCTATAAGGAGCCACTTCCACCACCAGTACCTGTAGTAGAACCGCCTCCACTGCCTAAAAAGCCATGCCCACCACCAATCTACTTGCCTCCTCCAGTTCCAATCTACAAGCCTAAGCCACCAATTTACTTGCCTCCAAAGGTTCTTCCGCCACCTGTTCCAGTCTACAAGTCTCCTCCTCCAGTACCCATCTACAAGCCACCTCCAGTTCCTATCTACGAACCTCCTCCAGTTCCTATCTACAAGCCAAAGCCACCAGTCTACAAGCCAAAACCACCAGTTTACTTGCCTCCAAAGGTTCTTCCGCCACCTGTTCCAGTCTACAAATCTCCTCCTCCGGAACCTATCTACAAGCCACCTCCAGTTCCTATCTACGAACCTCCTCCAGTTCCTATCTACAAGCCAAAGCCACCAATCTTCTACAAACCTCTTCCTCCACTACCTAAGTTTCCACCATTTCCCAAAAAGCCATGCCCACCTCTACCAAAGCTTCCTCCTTTCCCTAAGATTCCTCCAAAGTACTTTCACCATCCTAAGTTTGGAAAGTGGCCTCCTCTGCCACCATATTCTCCAATTCACTAGGCTACAATGTTTTATTATTCTTACAAGGTGCCAATAGAATGAATTGTATCTGCAGATCGTGACTGCTGTATTCTCAAGTATATTGACGGTTCTTGTAATAAAGCGTTCAAGGTAGCGAAAGGAAGCAGAAAGGAAGATATTAAGCAAAAGAGTTGAGAAGAGTGTGAATTACTTGTAGTTTCTTTATGTTAAATTTAATGAATCTCCTTATTGTGTGTGAACATGGCCTTCCTTTACATTTTTACTTGGAAATGCTATTACTCAGTGCCCATACACCTTAGGGTATCTCTTTCTTCCTGTCGAGGTCATGCATGAAAGGGAAATCTAGTACGTGGGAATATTATAGTGATTAGGTCTCTATGTATGACTCTCGTCTATCAAGTGATTATTTGCTTCTTCTTCACTTGGATGCTTGACTAGTGGTCCTATCCTGTGTTTCTAACAGAAATCCGTTCATTGTGGCCCTAATGCATGTTCTTCAATAATAGCTGGCATGATGTATTGTTAATGCTCAAATATTTAACTCCATTTGTCTTTGAAGAAATTTAAGGACCATCTTTCATGGTCTTTACAAACTAAAATACCCCTAGATAAAACATAAATGCCTTTTGTAGATGTGCAGAGTAATCATCAAGGCTACCAAATTGATGGCCATATGTATACCTATCATGATAACTCATATTTTGCAGTTGCTGATTGTCTTAAACTATCTGCAAGAAATCAAGCAGGATATGAACAATATTTACGTGTATTGAAACGAATGAATAGACAGTTCTGGCGACAGGTCACCCTATTTAATTGCAACCCATGGATTATGCTTCTTGAAATCATGATTGAGGGGATGATCAGAAATCCGAAAGTTCGTTACTTGCATGCAATGTCCGAGATGACTTCAGTTTCAATCATGGGACTGAAATAGAGAAGCATTCTTAAGTAATTGCTTCCAATTTCTCTAACAGGCCAAGCAAGCAAACTGTCACAACTCACAACAGATCCAGCGATGATCAGAAAGAAATGCCTTCAAAACCAATTATTTTGTTCAAGAAGTATTTATGTTTTCTGAGTGTCAGTTCTTCTGTTACCGAATCCTGTTTTCTCTCTGCCAAAGCCCCTCATCCATCATCCCTCAACCATCATGATTACTGAAGGGCTTTGAGAGTAAGAGGAACTCGGAAACAGAATATCTGTTCCCATGTTTTCTATGAAAAGAAAGTAGTTATTACAGACTTAAAGCTTCTTTAGGCGGATAAAACAGTTGGACACGGCCGGCCCTTCCAATTGCGTAGGAGATATTTGGTTCCTTCTGGTGTCTTTGCTTTGGTCCGATTCACGATTCCAGATCCTCTGTCCAATATTATGATGTTTTATTGTGTCCATGAAATCTCAACCATTTATTTATATGGAGCCCGCATAGGATCCGCGTGGGTCCCACAAAATAAATGGCTGAGATTTCATAAGACAGAATAAGAGAGAGTAAAACTGGACAGAGGATTTGATTTTCCGTTTCACTGGGTTGGTTGCAGTCCACATATTTAGTAGCCTTGCACCACGTGGTCGCGGTCCCCCAATTAAAAACTTTCCCTCCGTCAGACGATGCCGTCTCGCCCTCCACTAGAATATACCAACCTTGGATCCCATACATTACATGCTTAACCCCAGTCAAAACTTAACCTCGGGTTAATCTACCGCCTTTACGATCACGACACGTTTCAGCATCTAACGGTTTTGAAAGCCCAAAGAATAGGTAAGTCACCACTTCGTTTCACTATTTATACACCCTTAACTCACCCTATCCTTAAGATAGATCTGAATAGTCGGTGTCAGTGAAATTACGCAAAAAAACCCCGAGTCTTCAAAATGCCAAACCCTAGGGTATTCTTTGACATCGTCGTAGGCGGCCAGCCAGCCGACAGAGTCGTGATGGAGCTCTACGCAGACGTGGTTCCCCGCACGGCCGAGAACTTTCGAGCGCTCTGCACCGGGGAGAAAGGCGTCGGCAAAAGCGGGAAGCCACTCCACTATAAAGGCTCCTGCTTCCATCGCGTGATCCCCGGCTTCATGTGCCAGGGCGGCGACTTCACTGCCAGAAACGGCACCGGAGGCGAGTCAATCTATGGAGCGAAGTTCACGGACGAGAACTTCATCAAGAAGCACACAGGGTCAGGTATCCTTTCCATGGCGAATGCCAGCCCTGGAACGAACGGATCGTAGTTCTTCATCTGCACGGCCAAGACCGAGTGGCTCGACGTGTAACACCCTACTCCCGCGTGACCTGAACCTGATATCGATGGTGATATCCGAGCCCGTGTCCCGCGAGGGTAGCGTGCTACATCATTCAATGAATTCAGTATAAATCTCTCTTTTTTTTGAAACACTCAAAAGCTCAGAAACCAAATACCGAGTTGGGTCCACTTTCATTTGGAAACATTTTCAGTCACAACAATACACTCAATCAATTTGTGCATAAACATTTCAGTGAATACAATCAATGGACTTTCCATAACCCGTTTGGGGCCCACTATATCTACAAAGCACTACTTTTATTGCGGAATATATAATTGGATAACAGTAGGATGACACTAATGCAGACATGGACTGATCCCGACCTCTATTCTTTATTGAATGCTGTAGACATACTCCCGTGAACCTAACGGGGTATTCTTCTGAGTCTTGAAAAATATTTGCAAATTTTTGGTGAGTTTGGCAAACTCAGTGAGGAACCATCATCGATGGTTCGCCCAATTCATGCAGCACACAAAACAAAGCACAGATTATTATATGATAACATATTCAGAAGTACCACATGATTGTATATACGCAAGTCACAAATGTACAAAGCATTCTCGCCTTTTTCCCCATTTAAACATATTCAACCCAGTCTATATGCAATGCATATGTGATACTTGCCCATTTTATTACGGTGTTGTGACCGAGCGCCTGAACTGTCCTATATAGGGCTCATTAAGTGTTAAACGCGTCTCAGGAGTAGGAGAGCCCTCTGGGTATTCCCTTCGAACTCAAGGCTCTAATACGGTGAGCTTTTAGCTCTCGGTGGTTGCTCTGGTCACAACTATCATTTTTTGTCTATGCATTCATGTATGAGATGCATATGTCCCAAGTAACCAATAATCGTATCACAATCTGTCCACATATCACGATTAAACAATACTATATGACAATCAATTCTCATATGCACATATCACAGTTTACCACATCAGAAGCGAGTCATTCAGTAAATGTGTCGCAGTCTATCACATCAGAGGCAACGCAATTGACCACATTAATGGCAAGCAATTTTTAGGTTCACAATTATCACAAAACAAACACTTCTATGTCATATCTCCTAATACATCGGACCATTTGTTCGGAACCTATAGTTAGAATCAATCGTAATCACTAACCCGCCATTATCTCCACAATAACATATAATAATTGAGAGAAAGCTATCTAGGTCACTCACCTGTACTTTCGAGCTAATACCTGGAAGTCTCAGTAACGTCGGTGGTGTGACGTTCCAAACGTGTCTCTATAATGACCACAGAATATAACCATTACCAACTGTCCAATTAGAACTATTTACTGATGCACATGTGGCAATTTAAACGTGTACAATGCATGTTCATGATATTCCCGACCTTAATCCAAAATTTTTCATCACAAAATTCCGTCTAAAAATTAGAAATCTAACGGCACCAAAATCACTCAATTTGGACCTCTATAGGTCCAAAAATTAATAAAACAGTGACCAGAAAACAATTACCCGGACCCACGTCAATTTCACCTCCAAAAATTCCCAATTTCTCATAAAAGAAGGCATAACCAACATAAAAATAATTAAAATCCCCAAGTGTTGTCTCGCAAGGGTGAAAAAATCGACTGCCTCGCAATCGCGAGGCGAGTGTTCGCTCAAAACAAGCCGCTCGCGATCGCGAGTCGCC
>JANZLC010000202.1:35636177-35650759 GCA_026413385.1 Erythroxylum gracilipes
GGTGACGAAGAAGCCGTTGTTGATTGGTCAGCAATTTCCCTTTTGCCAGCAACCAAAGGAAAGCTCGAATCCTTTGGTGTCCGTCCCATTTCCAAATTAAAGTCCACAGGTGATTGTGAGTATCAGATGTGTTCCCTTCGAGAAGGTCATAAGCCAATTAGACAGTAAACCTCCCATGCGTCGTAGGGCTCCATTGAGGGGTATCGTCCTCGTTACTATCGGTAGTCAGGGTTACAGAAGTCAGCTACAGAGACAGAGAGGGCACTGTCTGGGACGGGGGAGGTCGCAACATAGAGAAGAGGGCCCCAAGCGCTAAGCCAATTGTTCGTCCAGAATAGGACTCGCCTGCCATTGCCCAGCTGCCAGTGCAGTCCGCGTCGAATAACATGCCAAGTCGCAGTCAGACCATGCCATAGGCTCGAAGCCGCCACCCGGACCAGGGTAGTAGGGGTGTGTTGCAAGTCAACTCGGTGAGCAAAGCCCATCCCAATTTTCTGTGGTCTGGCGACCCGAGATGAAGCTAATCTGAGCGCCTGGAGATCTTTTCGCTGTCAAGTAACCCAACCCAAGAGCTTGGAGAGAGACAGCAGGGCGAAACGATCAGCATGGCGACAACTACTTGGTCTTCTCCATGGGGTAACAAGCCTGGCGCGTGGGCTTTAGACTCCGAGGAACACGAAGCTGAACTCAAACATCAGGAACCACAACAACTACCCCAGGATGACGTCGCGGGAGCAACCGAATTCCCGTCGTTAGCAACCGCCGTTAAGCATCCCAAGAAAAAGAAGGCCCAAACCCTATCCCTAGCTGAGTTCGCCGGCTACAGCTCCGACAAGCTGAAGTCATCGTCGTTCTCTCACGAAGATCTCCTCAACCTCCCCACGGGTCCCCGCCACCGCTCCGCCGATGAACTCGACCGAACTCGCCTCGGCGGCGGCTTCAAATCGTACGGTCTCAGTAACCACAACGGTGACGATTCTCGATGGGCCAGTGCCATATAATAATAGTAATGGTAATCCTAGGGGGGAGACGGCGCCATCGCGAGCAGACGAGATCGATGATTGGTCAAAGACGAAGAAATCAACGGTTGGGATTAACAGTAATGGCAATGGGTTTGAGAGAAGAGAGAGAGGTTCTCTTTTCGAGTCTCATTCGAAAGCCGACGAATCGGACAATTGGGTCTCGAATAAACCAGCGGAGACGCGACGATTTAACGACGGGTTTGAGGAAAGAGGGGGCTTTGATTCACTGTCGAGGGACAGACAGGGGTTTAACGGCTTTAGTGCGCCGGATTCGGCTAATTGGGGTAGGAAAAAGGAGGAGAGTGATGGAACAGTGACGTCTAGGCCGAGGCTGTTGTTGCAGCCTCGTACGCTGTCTCGGAGTGAGGGTAATGGGACGGTAGCTAAGCCGAAAGGGTCGAGTCCGTTTGGAGATGCTAGGCCTAGAGAGGAAGTGTTGGCGGAGAAAGGCAAGGACTGGAAGGAAATCGATGAGAAATTGGAGTCCTTGAAGGTTAATAATGGGAGTAAGGAGGGTAGGAAAGGTGAGAGAGGAGATTCAGGATCGTTTGGATGGAGGGTTCGCGTGTTGAGAGGAGTTGGAGGAAGGCTGATGATGCTATTGACTCGAATTCTCGCCCGAGAGGTTCGTTTGCTTATATTATTTGGTGTCTTTTCTTCTAAATTACATCCAACTGACTTTGCTTCTGTTGTTGTAAGTTCATTCATATGAAAACCTGAAATTCATTTAAATATACCTCATCCCATAATCTGTCTTTGATTGTATGTATGTGAACATTTAGATCAAGGTACCATTCCTTACCGAAATTAGCGGCCGAGGAGTTTTGAAATAACTATTAACTGTGCATATTTGTCGCATCAATAATGCAGAATCACAATGTATGTTCTTGTTGTTGCAGTGCTGAGAGGACTGAAACTGGCCATAGTTCAGAGAATGGACATTACACTGAGAGTGGAAGTAGCTGAAGGAAATTCAAAATGGAAGTTTGCAAATGCATTATTGAGGATTGGTCAAAGAAACAGAGGGAAATACTTATTTGTTGTTGTATTTTAAATTTTAATATATGAGTTTTGCAGTGACCGTTGTACTATTGAGCTGGAGACAATTTTGGTAGGATTTGGAGTAATCAACTCTAGGCCTTTTGGTTTGTTTTCTATTGGTTGTGTGATTCTTTTTCCTTTTCCTGTTTGTCTGTAAATTTTTGTGTATTCAATACGCTCAGTTAATGCCTTTTTAATTTTGGCCTTCTTGTGTTCTACACGGACTGCTACTTGAAGCCTGAGGTGTACTAATTTGGTTTCACCTCTGCCATTTGATATTGTTTGTAAGAATGTCAGCTCAGCTGTAGATTTCTTAAGTTGTATCTGGTTGCCCTTTTAAATTTCAAGAAAGGAGAAGAGGAAGTTGAGTTTTGTTTATGCTGTATGAGTGTTTTTTAGTTTAATCCCCACTAGCAGTACTACACACTTGTAATCCAATCGCTCGGTATCTGGAAATGCTTTCCTACACCTCGTATTCTTTCACACATTAACCAATCAGCAAACTGAAATATCAACTCTTTCGCGGTAAACAGCCTTTGTTCATTCAACAGAGATTCTCATACACTGGCTATTCTGGTAAGACTCGGTCTGAAATTAGTTGGCTGTGAGATCACTTAATAGGAGGGGCAATCAGCCATAGTTATGATAACCATGCGTTATTCTACTTTTGGGCACGAGAAAGATGACAATTCAGTACGTGTAGTTGGAAAGAGATCGAAAATGGCTGTCCTCTTCCACATAAGCACATGATTCAGTCTTTTTACTAACACATTAATGCTTCTTGCTTGCTACTTTGACGGCCAACTAATGCGCTCCAGGCTCCACCGTCAAAATGAAATGACGCAAATGGTCAAGTTCTACAGTGGACTGCGACCTCAACAAATACATAATGGCATGGCAAATAGAAGGATAATTTTTAATCTACACTTAATTGTTTTCCAGCAGGGTGGAAGTTTGGAATGGTCATTGCCTGCCTGCTTCCTTCACGATCAACATTGCCTGCCTGCTTCCTTTTCACCTATAATAAACATATAAAACGGAAGAAAAGGTTCACCAATTTGATTTGATTCATGGTATGGTCATTGCCTGCTTGCTTCCTTCACGATCAACATTTAGGGGAAATTATGCATTTAAGCAGGATATCTTCAGCTGGGTAGTGGAAGGATGAAACGAGAAATTAAAGCGTTTCTCAACCTCTTAAATCTTGTCCCTACACGTGATCGAATCCGTTGGCTACAAAACATTTTTTTTTTCAATACTTAATAAATGTAGACAGTTGAGAGTTAAAGCATTGTCATTTAATCTATGTTCAGAAGCATTCTGCTATATACTAGTCCTTTCTGCTCTGCTTATTCTACCTTTGCTTCCCGCAAACATGTATTGGTGGTGGTGCAAGCTTCTCTTCTCAGCTGTTTCCATTTTCTCTGCAGCCATTAGTAGGGCTAATGCAGATTCAGTGGTCACTGGGGCTGTCTTCTGCGACCAATGCAAAGATGGCCGAATATCTCTTTATGACTATCCCATTTACGGTAACAATAAGTTATCCTTGTATCACCAATAGCATTTTATAAATGATTTTTTATAAAATTTTTTGTTTTTGTTTCAGGTGTCCAGGTTGGAATAGCATGTGTTGATAATAAAGGGCAGATTACAACTTCAAGGGAAGAGACAACAGGCTGGTTTGGAAACTATGCTATAAGGTTCGATGGCACCCCAGATTTAAGCAACTGTTATGTCCAAGTCTCGAGTAAAAATGTTCAGAATTCAAATGGCTGTACTGCATCAGCTGGTCCTGCTCAAAAGCTGAGACTAATGTACAATATGTTTGACATGCAATTTTATACTGCTGATTCTCTACTCTCTCAGCCTGCTCAACCCATGTCATATTGCCCAAGGTCAACAACCCCTGGACCTGCACCTGTAACACCTGTAAGGCCTCCAGAACCCATAGCCCCAGTCACACCTTCTCCGCCTCTCGGGCTGCCTCCATTCCCGCCAATGCCTTTTCTCCAAGCTTCAGCATGCACATACCAGTAAGTTTGACGTTAAAGCTTCAACCTTCTTTTTTTCCTTTTTTCCCACCCTTTTTCAGTCATTACGCGAAGCCTTATTGTAATAACAATAGTCATTAATCACCAGTAACTTGTCAGTCCGTCGTGGTTCTAGTTAATGAACGTGAAAGAATCCATGTGAGACCTGGAATTGCTGTTCTGCGGAAGATCCATATGCAACATATAACTTCTTAACTTCTAGCCTCTAGGTAGAGGGACAGCAATGCAAACATTTGACGGTATAAATGAACTAATGTTACATCTTGAATGCGCAGCATAGGACCTCACAAAGGCTACAAGTTGACTAATAAATGCTTCTCCAGTTTCAAAGTAACCGTCTTTTGACAATGCTTCTTTTTAGGTGGTGGTGTTGATGTTTAAAGTGCTGCAACTACCCCTTTCGGTCAGTTTGGTCACACTAATTTGCCTGTTTTTAATTCAAACAAAATTTAAACACTGTGTCAACTCAAATGCTAGTCCTTGAGTACTATTAGTGAATGGAGCTTACAATATGCTGATTAGGTACATTGCAGAAACCTCAAACTAATAAGAACATTTGATCTATCAGGAACTGGATGGCGCCAGAATACAAATGTTATTGGAGGGCATTGAACCCTGACATGAAGGTAGCAGTGGTTTTTGGTGACCTTGCAGCTAGAAGATACGGTACAGACATGACACTGTGGCAAGCACTGCAAGGCAGAGGTGACCCTTATAGGACTCTACTGAGGGAAGGGACTACTGCACTCCTCAACTCCTACAATAGTATTCAGTTCTCTTACAACTCACTCGGTGTTGTCACACACATGAATCAGGCATTAATGGGATCCACTAGAAGTGTCCTCCTGACGGCTCTTCGGTTCCTGAGGGCTAACTCTGGTTCTCCCAATGTCACCTGCACGTTCAGTGCTTGCAAGTGATTACATGAAAGCATTATTGGCTTTTCTTTGCGCATTTGAATATGACCTTATTACTTCCACAGTTAATAGATGATCTTGTTTAGTAGATACTACTTTGATGATAGGCAATATCTTACTTTTGTATGAATGGCCTTTCATTATTATATGAATAAACCATTCGCTCTTCAAAATATTGTTAAGGACTCCTTGTTTTCAACTCAATTACAGTGTTGTTCTGCTTTAGAAGAATGTAGTTTTTAGTAAAAAGGGGACTAGAAGCTTTCAAGGGCTGATGACGTTACTGCTAAGCCAAGTACTTTCTTACAGAAAGGTTGCTTGAGATAATTATAAAAAGCAAGTTCTGGTAGTTGTAACGCTCGTTCTTCAATAAAAACTGTTCAACAAGGATCTCGTTAACCAAAAGCAACCCGTTGGGGATAGTTGAATGGCTCTCTTAGGTGGTGCTCCATATCCTCCGAAATCTTAGTGGTTACCGGTAAGCAACGCGCATGGAAATGTTTGATAAGCTGGATTCTCATAGTTTGAAAATTGTTATTTAATAAGAGAATATCATATAAATTTATCTATTATTATTATTTATTTACTTTTATTCAAAATAATGTTAATTTTTATTAAGTGTTTATTAATGAACAAAAGGCTTTTAAAATATATGAATTAAAATAAAAAGTCTAATATACTTAATCTTAAATTAAAATTCAATTCTAATTTATTTTTAGTTAAATTTACGTGTAATCCCTAATTCCGGGCATTGAAGAAAGAAGCTATCCTATTAAAAAAGCCCACAACTTGAAAGTGATTTTTTTTTTTGGTATACAAAGGAGAAAACAAAAATATTACATGCCTAAATGCGGAGACAAGACCCCGTCCATATCATCGAGGATAGAAGAAGTGCAACCCAAAGGTGGAGACTGAAGACAAAAAACTCCGATGTCAAAAGACCTTGCAAAGTGGGTTAACCTGCACACCGATTACCTTCCCTGAAATTGTGATGAAATTTGACGTTTCACGGTCTTGCTAATAGCTCTCGAATGACCATCTCCAAAAAACTACCACAATGTCTCAAATTATCCGATCCAGATAAAATATTGATGGCCTCTAAAGAATCTACTTCGAGCTCTACTCGTCTATAACTCAAGTCTCAGGCAAGAGCTAGGCCTATATAAACTCCCCATAGTTCAGCAATTAAAGGCACGCAAGAACTAATATTGTGAACAAAATTTCCTAGCCATTCTCATGATCCATCACGCAATAAACCACTTGTCGTCAGTGGCAGATTCATGTAAAAAAAAAATTATTTTAAGTTTTGCTCTTACAATTTTTTTTTTTGCCTCCACTCAAAAATATTTCTGGATTCGCGCCTGCTTGTCGTGGCACATTGAATAGAAGAATTAACCGCAACATCTGTGTTTAAATTAACCCACCCTGGATCCTCGCGTGGAACTTGGGGTATCGTCAGATCGAGCTTGAAGTGGACTCCACAGAGGTGATCGACATCCTTTCCTCCGCAGAGCACCGAGCTAGCTCTCACAACTCTATAGTTCTGGGCATTCATGAACTGTTAACTAGAAACTGAACTGTTGTTCATCGCCACATATATCAAAAAAGTAACAGATGCGCCACTAACTTGCTAAATATATGGGTCATTTTGATATTGACGTCACTTATTTTAATACTACACCTATTGAGTGCTACATGATCCTATTAGAGGATTCTTCGAGAATCTGTTTTCCTCAGATAGTTGTGTAATTTCGGTTTAGCTTCCCTTTGTATATATTCGTTCATTAGTTCTGTTTTTGCAATAAATACAAATGACGTATTTTGCATCATCTATTTTCTGGTTATGTTCCCAATTATGAACACAATTTTCTTGCTGTTCTGTTCTCGCCAGCCATATTCTTCTATAGCTGCTAGCATCATATCAGAGATTTCTTCTGTTAAATCTCTAACTTGATTATCTTCATTGTCAGATATGCTGTAGATACTTTCACTATCAGGTTCATTCATGTCCACTGATACTACATCTAGATCTTCTGGTAGCTCTATACCATCAATAATTGCGACACGAGCTATATATTATATATATATATATATATATATAAATCACCTACCCTGCTTCAAGCTTGGTCCAACCCACCCGACGCCTATTTGCACCACTTCCTATCATTACTTCGACTTTCAAAGGAATCTCCCTTTAATTTAATGGATTATGCTAAGCATCTTTAATATAAATATATTTTTTAATTTTTAATTTTTTTGGAAAAAAATATTTTAAAACGTTAATATATATTTCTAAAATAATCTTAAACTTTCAGAAACTTTGGAGGAGCAGCTAAAGATGGTGGTGGTCAAACATCGGCAACTGTCCGTCACCGTTCTTCTCCTTACAGCATTCCTGGGAACGCACGTCCAGCCATTCACGATAGAAGAAGCAACCATTAACGACATACAGCAAGCCTTCTCGGAAAACAAGTTGACATCAACTCAGTTGGTGGACTTTTATATCAACCAAATTAAAACTCTCAACCCTCTACTTCACAGCGTTATAGAAGTCAATCCTGATGCTCATGATCAGGCACAGAAGGCTGATGATGAGAGGAGGAAGAATCAGGGCCGTAGATTCTTTGGAGATCTACATGGCATTCCTGTTCTGCTCAAGGACACCATAGATACCTATGATAAGATGAACACCACGGCAGGCTCGTACGCATTACTGGGGTCCAAGGTGGCGCGTGATGCTGGAGTTGTGGAGAGGTTGAGACAGGCTGGGGCGGTTTTACTTGGGAAAGCAAGTCTCAGTGAATGGTACAAGTTTCGATCTTTGAGTCATGTGCCTAATGGTTGGTGTGCCAGAGCTGAACAAGGAGTGGTAAGGTCTACTCTATTCCTGGTCAACCTAGGAATTGTTAGATCCTAAGTAGTATTGATAGCGTTGATAGAAGCTGTACAAATGATGCACATATGTTACCTGGTCAACTATGAACTATGTTCAGATAATGGCTGCTGACCTTATTGCAGGGCACGAGAACTCGGGAGCTTTTCGATTTCCTAATTCTGGGTGATGAAATGAATTTTTATGTCTAATAAGTTCAGCGAAAATATAAGAGCTTTGAAAAAGAGTTGAGGAGGCTACTCTAGATTGTTAGTGACGAGGAAAAATTCTGACTTTCTCGTAGTAGATTGTTAATGGATGGAAAGAGATGGAAAATTTATCAGCTTTTCTCCCACTGGGGATCATTTGTATGTTGGTTTAGTTCAATTGCTTTAGGCATCCCATCCAATGTCACCTCTAGGTGAAATCCCAAGAGAAGGATCAGAGCAGAAGATACAAGATAGAAGATGCTTCTTCTGATCCTTATCTGATCACCGTTTCTTAACACCTTCCTGTTTTAATCCTTGTTCTACTCTATCAACCTCTATTATCAGAAAGATATAGGGAAGAGCAAAATCTCACTTGAAAAAAGGAAGATTGGATCATAATTAAGAAGTTTGCTGGATTCTTCCTGAATGCTTGAATTTATTTCCCTATCCATACATTTTCTTTTAACTAAATCTGCCATTTCAATGCGTTGAGCATGCAGAATCCTTACCTTCCCGGGGGTGATCCATGTGGATCAAGCAGTGGATCGGCAATATCAGTAGCCGCAAACATGGTGGCTGTTTCTATTGGGACTGAGACTCATAGCTCTATCATCTGCCCCTCTGATCATAACTCTGTGGTGGGTCTTAAACCCACTGTTGGCCTCACCAGCCGAGCGGGTGTAATTCCTGTTATGCCTAGCCTGGACACGATTGGGTAAAGAACATATATAGCTGTTGATAACCTGCTGTGGAACTGCCATGAAACGAATAAATGCATACTTGGTACTGTTGACTCGTCACATGTGCATCTTCAGGAAAGTGTTAATCTTAGATGATGTACATACAGGCCCATTGCCAGGACAGTGTCTGATGCAGTTCAAGTTCTTGATGTAATTGTGGGTTACGATCCAAGAGATCATGAAGCCACAAGTGAAGCGGTAAAGTTTATTCCTGCTGGTGGTTACAAGCAATTCCTCAATCTACTAGGGCTGAAAGGCAAGAGATTGGGGGTTGTTAGAGACCCATTTTTGAGCTTGTTCAACGAATCTGGAATTTCTACTTTCGAGCATCATTTGAGCACATTAAGGTACTCTAGTAGTATGATGCTAACAGAATATTGTCCCTCATTATTACTCTACATTGACTGTTGGAATAGAAAATTTTCTTTTCCTGGAAATATGCCTTCCCAGATTTCAGAATCAATTATATTTGATGTGCTATAAGAATTTTGAACTTTACAGGAAAAGAGGTGCTATTGTAGTAGACAATCTGGAAATATCAAATATCAGCACAATTATGAATCCGGGAAAAAGTGGTGAAATAACACTTATGAAGGCTGAATTCAAGCTTTCCTTGAATGAATACCTGAATCAGCTTATCACTTCTCCAGTCAGGTCCCTTTCTGACATCATCATCTTCAACCAAAATAACCCTGAACTTGTAAGATAATTCTTATTCCTTGTTCTGGAAATTTGATTCTATTTTGTGTAATGAGCTTTCTAATTAGTGAAAGGAAACTGCTCTGTTGAATGCAGGAGAAACTCAGAGAGTACGGTCAGAGTACTTTCATAGAAGCAGAAAAGACAGATGGAATTGGAGTGAAAGAAAAAAAGGCAATCGAGTCGATGAAAGAACTCTCCCAAGATGGATTTGAGAAGCTGATGATTGAAAACAGCTTGGATGCAATGGTAACACCAGGCTCGGGTGCAGTTTCCGTGCTGGCAATTGGAGGATACCCTGGGATAACTGTTCCTGCTGGATATGATGACAATGGAATGCCATTTGGAATTTGTTTTGGAGGATTGAAGGGCACAGAACCAAAGCTAATCGAGATTGCTTATGCTTTTGAACAATCAACAATGATAAGGAGGCCTCCTTTCCCAAAATCTTCTGAAGTGAGTCCACTGAGTACTGAAATTCTCTTTGGAAGTGTGTAATTGGGAACTTCAACCACTAGTGTAATATTTTCCATAAAGACAACAAACAGTTTGTTCTTTATTGTGGTCACAGATTGTTGTTGGATTGGCGGATAAGAAACAAGATGACCTTGGAAATAAGAATTACAGCATAGAACTGGTGACTGTTGCCTCCTATTAAATGAAACTAATGAACAATTGTAACACAAGAAGAAAGTAGCATGTTTTTAATGGATATCACACTAACCACTGAATTTCAAATGTACATCAGATCCTGAAACAGAAGGAAATTTGACGCACCATAACATATATCACGGTAGTGTATAGACCACAGCTATAAAGCAGACACCGTTAGAAGTATGTATTTCTCGTTAGCTTTTCCAGATGCAGAACATAACAAAATGGGCGGAAAATCTCCTAAAAGCTACTAAGTTTAGTCAGTAGCAATGCCAGACGGCCTTGGCTTTGTAATTACCAGCTAGTTTCATATCTTCTGATTTCAGAATACTCTACCAGCTTAATAGGACAAAGTAACTTTTTTTCTTGCATAAAGAAAAAAGGGTATCTTCACATGGTCACCGTCTAGAGCAAGAATCCAGGCATCACGTTCGATGTGAAGAGGTGACATTAGATAGGAAATGACAGCTGCAATTACTACAATCATTTATCTGATTAAGATCCTGACACGTTGGAGTAAAACATCTTGTCACTGGAACCATATGCCAAACATCTCATCCCAAGTAAGTGTGGCCCAATGTAATCAAGAAACTTGTAAAATGGACTTTTAGACAGCGGCTCCAATAGAGGATCTAACGATCGTGGCATTTTACAAAGACAAATAACTTGCCAGCCTACCCTGCAAGTAAACATGCCCAACTCCTTCAAAAACCTCTTTTTGGTTCTCCATGTGTGATAATATATAGGACCTTTAAACAATGTGCTCGTTGCATTCATTCTTAACTGATTATGTCAACGATTAATTAATAGTTAATTATATACTTGATTTAATTAGTAGATAATATCATTTTTTATTAAAGATGTTTTATAAAATTATCACTTTAGTATTAATTGTTTATGTATAAAATAACTTATAAGAATATGACTTTAAAAAAATTATAAAGACATCATAATAATATTTTAGTATTTTTAAATATTTTCATAAAATTTTAGATATTTAATTTAAAAAAGCTAAATTTGATGATCATGACGATGATGGTAATAAAAAAATTGATCAATTTTTAAATTTAATTTAGTATTTTCTATAATTTAGAAATTAATTAAATAATTGTAATAAATTAATCAATTTTTAAACTTTAAATTACTTACCTTATCTCCAATCTTTAAGATATAATTTAATTTATCCAATTAAAAAGTATTCAAGTGAAATAAGTGTAAAAAATTAATATCTTTTGATTTAAAATCATATTCTATAACAAATTCTTATTCCGTGTTATGTATTATGAAAGTTAATATATTATATTATCATGAAGCTTTATTATCCGTATCTATTTTATTAAATCCTATTTTATCGTATAAGTTGATGTTGAAAATTAGTTAAATAGAAGTATTTAAGAAATTATATGTTACTAAAAATAATTTATTCTAATAAAGAATAAATATTTTCATTGATAAATAATTACAAAGTAATATATTTTTTTTAAAAAATAATTTTGAGAAATTAAAATAAGTCGTTGAAATCAAAATAAATTATTCCACATATATAATATATTGTATAATTTATTTGTATTTCACAAACATTTTATGTAGAAAAAAGACTTTATCATAAATATACAAGATGTTTCATATTGCATTAATATAGAATGCGGGCTAATATAATAATTAATCAAATTTTCATTTTAATTTTATATTTTTATAATTTATAAATTAATTGAACAATTTTAATAAATTAATAAAATTTTAATCTTTATATTTTTTCTTAAAAATTTTATTAAAAAATTAAAATTAAATTCAAAAAATCAAAATAAGTTTCATAGGTGTGACACAAATATAAAACTAAAATAAGTATCCTGTGACACTTATTTTGGTTTTTAAAAATCATTTTTAATTTTTTAATAAAATTAATAGTAACATAATTAAAATTAAATTAAATTAAAATTTTGATTAAACTAATAGTAGCATAATTAAAATTAAATGATAAAATATAAAAGTAAAAAAGACTTATAGGAATGATACAAGTGTCACGAACGTGACACTTATGTCACATTCAGTGACAATTCTTGTCACAAGCATGACAGTTATATTTTAAGAGCAAAAATAGAGAGTATAATTAACTTTTACGTATTACATTTTCAACTGGCCGAGCAAAAGGCTCTTATACTTGAGCATTTTCTTTTTCAACTGGTTGGATTAAATCCGCGACCCAATTAGTCATTTCTCAAATTTTTTTATCACTTGTTTTATACGGTCAATTATTTTAGCTTGAAATAACTAAAAATAAACTGATCAGTTGGTTACTAAACGAGGCCATAAACCGCTCCAGTGGGCTAATGTACGAGAACGAGGGTTTACATATAAGAAGGAAATCTTCTGGCGATGCATGTGAGTTCGTGCTTTTTGTGAAAGTTCATACACGATACCTACAAGAACTCTTCCGGATATCCTGTCTTCACGAGTATGGCCAACAGAACATTTTGAATAATTCGCATGCATAGGCGTCAGGGGTCACATGCAAAATTTTGAGACCATCCATGGAAGATCTCAAGCCATCATTTTGGACTCTTGTAATTATGGAAACTAATCAATGCCGTAATCCAAATACACCAAACTTGTTTAGATCATTATCCCCCGCAGTCACTTGTGTTCAGTGTAAATGAGAGAAAGCACATTCTTGTACAATCGAAGATTGTCGTATCCATAGATTGATCTAGTGTCAACTGCACCTTCTACAGGATCTAAACGTTAAAATCATGAAATCTCAGTTTAGGATAGGAGAAGCTTAATATATAACAAAGGAGAGCTTCCTTTTGTTTAAGCTGAAAACTAGTCTAAACGTTTCTAATACAAACGTGTACAATATTGCATTCCTGTGTAGCATGGGCCTTCAGTATTTTAGGGGACTTCTCTACTTTGCAACATTGACTATTGTAGTTAGGCCGATGTCTTCAGTCACATCCATACCTTGTGGAAGTGGGATGAACTTGCGACATAGATGTCAGAAGCATGGCCGTAACTTAAACATTTTTTCTTTAGGAAATTTCCTTGAGAAAGGTGCCAAGAGTGAGCCAGAAGGGGATCATTCATCGATCATGTATGATATATGATAATTGTACGGCCGTAATCATTTACATATATCGATATTGATTGAGCTATGATATGATAAACAAAAATGAGCACATCCCATTTTCCCTTAAACACCCCAAGTCCCTCTATATAAACCCGCCAAAGTTGAAGTCTTTTCAGCGTTGGAATAAGCTTCTTTGAAAACAATACAAAGGTTAAAAAACATGGTGAAGTTGTGCCTAGTTTTGTTCATCATTTCCTTAGTGGCAACTACCACATGGGCCAATAGAGTTGTGTCTCCCAAACACCGGGAAAATCTGATTCATCTCCAATTTTACTTCCATGACAGAGTCACCGGCAATGACATCACCGCGGTTAGGGTGGTTTCTTCCCCACTCAAAAACTCCGCCACCTTTTTTGGAAACATAACTATATCAGACGATCCACTGACTGAAGGACCTGACCCGAACTCAAAGCTAGTGGGGCGAGCTCAAGGGTTGTATGCCTCGGTTGGGAGAGACACAATATGCTTGTTTAATGCCTACAGCTTCTATATGACTAATGGCATTTACAATGGTAGCTCTTTCAATGTTTTTGGCCGGAACCCAACTCCAAACAAGGTACGTGAAGTCTCCATCGTCGGTGGTACAGGTGCTTTCAGGGGGGCACGAGGGTTTGCAATCTTAAACACTTACTCGGTTAGCGCAACAATTGCTGTTGTTGGCTACAACGTCACAATATCGCTGGATTGACCAAAATGCAGCATGATCACAACCAAGTCATTGCAATAAAACAAGTCTTGTCACAAAAAAAATGACAATTGTACTTCATCTATCATCGACCCTTTTGTCTTTTTTTCTTTTTCTTTTTATAATGGTTTTGAGATAAGCACGCTTTCATGGTTAATAATATGCTCAATAGAGTTACTAGCAGTTTTTGTGAACAATTTTTTTTCTACAGTTGTTCAACCATTGACTAACAATTATAAGTCTACACAAACTTCAATTATCACGGGATACTTGAGAGGTTTAGATCAAAGTTGTGAATACTGTACCGAATTTGGTATCAGATTAAATTATATTTAAGGTATTGTACAGGTATCAGTTAATACCGAGTGTTGTTTTGAGTAAATTTTTAAATTTATGAAATAGTTCCTAAAATTTTTAAAATTTACAAAATATTCTATTGGTATATTGTACAGTTGTATTGTATACTTTACAAGTTTACATCAACTCTATTTCCAAAAATCATAATAATAAATAATAATCACAATTAATATGAAATAACAATAATTTTTAAATATTTCACATATAA
>JANZLC010000202.1:35673829-35692268 GCA_026413385.1 Erythroxylum gracilipes
TGCACCTTTATCGTGGGATACTCATCGGGTGACCTTCGGGTTTCCCATTGTGTACCCTACGGTGAGGGGGCGCTACATTTTATTTAGTTTTTGACACTAATACATTAGCTTGCAAGAAGCATATGACATGAACAAAATGAAGCACGCATCTTTTATATTTATCTCGTCAAATATTTGTTTGTAATAGTTCTCATAATTCGGTTTTATCCCTCAGTGCTCAATATATCCACCATAATATCTCATATTGAATAGAATCTCGTCCTCATTATAATTGGATATCTGCTCATAGATTGTAGCTATCTATCAAGAAGCTAGAATGCATACAGTACGAAAGAATAAGTATATCCAAAGGTCTTTGAGAAAGGTTACAGAGTGAATGTGAAGAAGCCTGACACTGACTTATAATTCTACAAATGATGAAGAGTTGTTAAAGCACATGTAATTTTTTCTTGCAATTGTTGAGTATTGTAGAATTCGTTTTCGTATTTTGTAATAATAAAAGCACATGTAATTTGCTTTTATATTTTGAATATGTTTGAATTTTATAAGTCCTTATGGACTATATATTATATATAAATGTAACTTTTTAGTTGTTTACATTTGATAGTATGTACGCAATCAAGACGTATATTAATATCTATATATTTCTTTTAATGTATATATAGATGTTGCCTACATAATGACAAGACTTTGATTTTACGTTAAATGATATTAATAACGAAAGAATAAATTGTTGCCTTTAAAAATTTACTTTGTTGCTTTATAAAAACTTAAAAGTGTTGTAATATTTATTTAACATTATTGCTATAGTTTAAAATTAATGAGTTGTCTTAGTTAAAACTTAAACCAATATTTTTTATTTTATTGCTTAATCAAAAAATTCTGTTGTATTATACTTATTGCAGTGTCACTTCTTGTAACGATATAAATTATATTTCTTTAATAAAAAGGTAACACTAATTATACATATAATTACACTTTTGTTTGTTGCATAAAGTATTTTTTTGCCGCAGTGATTCTTTGAGTGAACCCATATTCAACAAGATGACGAAGCCAATTCATCTACTGAAAAAAAACTAAACTTTTTATGCTATCTTTTTTACTCTATTATTTGTACTTTGTCTATAAATATTTATACCATTCTTATTCCCACCACTTTTTGTCCGTGAAAAAATCTCTCAATAACACTTTATATTATACTCATGGTCAACGAAAGTTGGAGTTTAAAATAAAAAGTAAAAGGAATGATATTTTCTTATTTTTTAAGAAACTTAAAAATTAAAATTAAAATTAAAGATTTCTATTTTTATTTTTTAAAATTTCTTTTCATAGATTTATGTTAAAAATAATGATAAATATATGTGATGTGGACCAATTAGATATTGATATAATGACTTAACGTAGCATTTAAACTAAATCTCAACCAATTAAACTCGAGTCAAACTAAAAATTTAAAATAGTTTGAATCCATTTTAATTAGTTCGAGTTAAGTTTTGTATCAATAATATTTAATTGTGATGTTTATGTTATATATATTTGTATATTATTTTTTAAAAGGGCTTTATGAAAAATTAAAAATTGAAAAAAATTAAAAATGAAAGAATTATTTTTAAATTATTTAAACTATAGATGTTGAGAATACCCACATGTGAGTGTCTCACATTAAATAAAGAAGGAAAAAAAAGACTAACATATAAGCCTAGCAAGATACTCCACCTATTACTAATTGATTTTAGGATGGAACCTTACTTGGGCTTGTGTGTGATCTAACTTTCTTACTCGTGTGGCTCATAGGCCTATTTCAAATTGACATGGAATCAAAGCCAATGAAAATCTTGGCCAACTGTTTGCCCCAGAAGATTGTCCATCATTTAAGTAACTAGAGAAGGATTTGAAGCTTGCATAGAACAAACCCAACAGTATTATTTGCTTTAAAAGGAGTTCCATTTAACATCAATCAGAAATTCAAGCCTAATAAAAATTGTTTACATATATCTCGAGATTGCTCAAGTAAAATGAGACTCACATGTGAGGGGAGCGCTGAAAATACCTATACGTGATTGAGAAAAAAGACTAACATATAAGTCTAATAAACTACTCTACTTATTATCGATTGATTTTAAGATGAAACCTCACTTGAACTTATTTAGAGTCTAATTTCATTCTTGTATTGACCGGTAGGCCATTGAAAATTGACTATAGGAAAGTAATGCATAATTTATCCAAAATACATGATTTATTAGAATTTTGGCATTTGAAAAAAGTTGTAGACGGATGATCTGTTAAAAAATTGTTTCCTTTTCTCTTCTGAGCGTTTTGCTATAGTTCCACCAATAAATCTAACGTCAACCTTTGTTTGAGCGGTAAAATAAAAATCTCCATAACGAGAAATTGATTTTAGGAATTTAAAATTTCAAGATAAAGAGTTTTATATACAATGCGACGCCACTTAAAAAGCTAACTAAAGTATTTTTAGAAAAATTATGAAATATAAGAAGTATAATTTTGAAAAAAAACGTTATGATTTTTTAACAATAAACAAATGATAATATACTAATTAAAATTATATCTTTTGCATTAATCTAATTAGGCTGAACCGTTTAATTGGCATACCGGGATGCAAGTGACTTCCATAGCAGTCAGACTTGCTTAATCTTACCTGCTGCAGAAAATTAATGAATTGCCTGATTTATGTACAATGATTTAAACGTGTTCCTTTTTTTTCCCCCTCTAAAATTGGGATGAAAGTGTACAAGTGAAATTAATCTCCTTTTAATGTCCATTCAATATCATGCTAAAATACGCAAAGCGGGAAATAGACATCACAATTTACCAACCAATCTAACGGTCTATAGATTGTTTCAAAGCTCCTCAGCAGAACACTGTATTACACATTATCACTTCTCCGACTGGTGTAAAAATCTTTCGCAAGCCCTCTCTTTTTGTCCCTTCAAGAGTCCACGTCAGCCTGACTTGGCGTCTTTCACGACCAACCACCGTTGGATCTGGACCCCCAAAACGCAATCTCTACCGTCGAGCAAGTCCCCAGTTCTCCGTAAGCCAAGGGGAAGTCACTACGGAATGGATACTGACTGAGACATATAAGGGAAATGCCTAGCAAACTCACCGGTTAGGTATAAGGTCCCTTCTGTGTTCTCTCTATAAATTGCTCTCTCTCTCACTATACAGTATCAATTAAGAATCAGGTAACGTTTCTTTGGCCTGGGAATTGTTTTTTACTAGAATTTTTATTGATTTCTTATCGCATTTTTATTTGAGTTTTTTTTTTCCTTTTTCGGTTTTTGGGAAAAACCCTAATTTTAAATATTTTGAACTTGGTATTAAAGATCTGAAATTTCCTTCATTTTTTTGTGTTTTCGTAGTCGGAAATGGAATTTTGCATCTGGGATTTCCGTTTCGTTGTGTTGTTTAATGGCTTTTGATTGATTCTTTGATTGGTCGGACTGTTTATTTTGTGGTCGTTTTCGTTTTGGTATAATGGGTAATGATTGTGGTTTTTGGTTATTTGCTAATCTAGGGATTTAAGGAGGTGTTGAAAATGGAAAATGGGGCGGAGAGAGCATATGGTCAGGAGATTGGGGAGAAATGCCTTGTTGCAAATGAGGTTTTTGGGGATAAGGTGAAGGATGGGGTCTTGACGGGGTCCGGTGAAGAGAGGGATACGGAAGAAGAGGTCTTTGAGGAGGCAAGTGACTCGCAAGAGCAGTTGCAGGAGCTGGGAGCAAAATTTGAATCGGAGGTTAGCGTGGAATCTATTGGTGGTTCTAGTTTAGTGGCTGTTGTGGATAAAGATTCAACTGCAGAAACTTTTGAGGAGGCAATTGGCACCCATGTTGACGTTGGAATTTTGTCAGACTTGGTGATGGTTGTTGGCGAAGAGAAGGTGGATGATTTGGTTGGTGAAGAGACCAGTGATAAGATTGATGAGGGAGGCACTCCCAGTGAAGATGGAAATGTTGAACCAAATGTGGGAAAGGATGTCGCTGAAGGTTTGGTATTGGGTGGAGGAAGTGCAGTTTCGAAGGCCAGGGATCAGATGCCTCTTCAGTTGGAAGGTGAATCAAGTGGGGTGATTTTAATGGAAAGCAATGACAAAGAGGAGTTAAAGGTTCATAATTCAGAATACCAGGAGAATGGGGACTTGATAGGTGCCTTTGTTGAACCTCAAGAGGTTAAGGATGAGAGACACAATGACAACCTGGCTGTGATGGATACAAAACTTCAGGATGCTGAAAATGGTCAATTTACTGGCCATAAAGCTGCTTATGATTCTGGGAATGAAGCTCATAATGATGAACTTTTATCAAAAGATAGGGCTGCTGAGGATGGGGAAGTTCAATGTGATTGCAATAGTGGTGTCAATGATACGTCAGTTGCAGCCCAATCAGAGCTTGAGGGGGAACCTTGTGATCTAAAACCTGTTTCAGCTGTTGTGGAGGCATTTGTGTCAGAGCTGTCAAATTCACCTTCAGAGAACTCCGTAACTGAGGAAATCCATGCTGATGCAACTAATCTGGTGGTGGAGGAAAACGATAAGGAAATCATTGCAGATGCAAGCACTCTAGTGTTGGAGGAAAGAAGTAAGGATATTCATGTTGGTACAACTGATCTCGTGGTGGAGGAAAAAAGTAACGATATTCATGTTCGTGCAACTAATCTGGTGGAGGAGGAAATGAATAAGGAGATCCAGGTTGATGGTACTAATCTGGAGCCAGTGGAAAAGGGCAAGGAGATCCACACTGATGCGAGTAATTTGGTGGCAGAATATATCAAGTCTGCATGGCAGCATTCGGATGAAATAGTTAATGGAGTTGAAAAGAATAGTGTTACAACTGAACATCTTGGAAACAAAGCTGAAAAAGATAGTAGAGCTAGTGAAGTTCACCCCACACCAGATCTTGCTTCTTCCTCTGGAAGATCTGCTAGTTCTACCAACCTACCTGCTCGCCCGGCCGGACTTGGGCGTGTTGCCCCACTTTTGGAACCTGTGCCTAGGGCAGTGCAGCCACCACGTGTTAATGGAACTGTTCCTCATGTGCAATCCCAACAGGTTGATGATAATACTAATGGGGAGACAGAGGAGTATGATGAAACTCGTGAGAAGCTCCAGATGATAAGGGTCAAATTTTTGCGACTTGCTCATAGGCTTGGGCAGACTCCACATAATGTTGTTGTGGCGCAAGTTTTATACAGGTTGGGGTTAGCCGAACAGCTGCGGGGGAGTAATGGGGGCCGTGTTGGTGCTTTTAGTTTTGATCGTGCAAGTGCCATGGCAGAGCAGCTTGAGGCAGCTGGACAAGAGCCACTTGATTTCTCTTGTACAATAATGGTTTTGGGAAAAACAGGAGTTGGTAAAAGTGCAACTATCAACTCCATTTTTGATGAAGTAAAGTTCAGCACTGATGCTTTCCACTTGGGTACGACAAAGGTTCAGGATGTTGTGGGCACTGTTCAGGGGATTAAGGTACAAGTTATTGATACGCCAGGCCTTTTTCCTTCTGGATCTGACCAGCGACAAAATGAGAAAATCCTTCACTCTGTTAAGCATTTTATCAAGAAAACACCTCCAGATATCGTGTTATATCTTGATAGGTTGGACATGCAGAGTAGGGATTTTGGTGATATGCCCCTCTTGCACACCATCACTGAGATATTTGGCCCTTCCATATGGTTTAATGCAATTGTTGTCCTTACGCATGCAGCTTCTGCTCCACCTGATGGACCTAATGGTACTGCTTCTAGTTATGACATGTTTGTCACTCAAAGGTCTCATGTTGTTCAACAAGCAATTCGTCAGGCAGCTGGGGATATGCGGCTGATGAATCCTGTTTCATTGGTAGAGAACCACTCTGCCTGTAGAACGAATAGGGCTGGGCAAAGAGTGTTACCAAATGGCCAAGTTTGGAAGCCTCATTTGCTGTTATTGTCTTTTGCATCAAAGATTCTTGCTGAAGCAAATGCACTTCTTAAGTTGCAAGATAGTCCAGCTGGAAAGCCTTTTGCAACACGGTCAAGAGCACTTCCTTTACCATTTTTGCTGTCATCCCTCCTCCAGTCAAGACCACAGGTTAAACTGCCTGAAGAGCAATTTGGTGATGATGATGATGGTGTAGATGATGATTTGGATGAGGCATCAGACTCTGAGGATGAGTCTGGATATGATGATTTGCCTCCTTTTAGAAGTTTAACAAAGGCTCAGCTGGGAAAGCTCACTAAAGCTCAGAAGAAAGCATATTTTGAGGAGTTGGAACTCAGGGAAAGATTATTTATGAAGAAACAGTTAAGAGAAGAGAAAAGGCGCAGAAAAATGATGAAGAAAATGGCTGCTGCAGCTAAGGATATGCCAACTGAGTTCAGTGACAATGTAGAGGAAGAAAGTGGTGGCCCTGCATCTGTGCCTGTTTCCATGCCAGATTTAGCTTTACCCGCTTCATTTGATTCTGATAATCCTACTCACCGGTACCGTTATCTTGATAGCTCCAACCAGTGGCTTGTAAGGCCTGTTTTAGAAACTCATGGTTGGGATCATGATGTTGGTTATGAAGGTATAAATGTAGAGAGATTGTTTGTAGTCAAAGAAAAAATGCCTTTATCCTTTTCTGGTCAGGTAACAAAAGATAAAAAGGATTCCAATGTTCAAATGGAACTTTCAAGTTCTATAAAGCATGGGGAAGGAAAAGCAACTTCACTGGGTTTTGATATGCAAACTATGGGAAAGGATTTGGTATATACTTTACGCAGTGAGACAAGGCTCAGCAGTTGTAGGAAGAATAAGGCAACAGTTGGTCTCTCTGCTACTCTCATGGGTGATGCCTTGTCAGCCGGAGTGAAAGTTGAAGATAAGTTGATTGTGAATAAACGGTTCCAAATGATCATATCTGGTGGTGCGATGACTGGACGTGGCGATGTAGCTTATGGTGGTAGTTTGGAGGCCCAACTGAGGGACAAGGATTATCCTTTGGGTCGTTCGATTTCTACTCTGGGGCTATCTGTTATGGACTGGCATGGAGATCTTGCTGTTGGTTGCAATATACAATCCCAGATACCTGTAGGACGTACTACAAATTTGATTGCTCGAGCCAATTTGAATAACAAAGGGGCAGGGCAAATTAGTGTTCGCCTAAACAGCTCCGAGCAACTTCAAATAGCTCTGCTTGGTTTAGTTCCTCTACTTCAGAAGCTTTTTAGTTTCCCTCGAGAAATGCAGTATGGACAATGAAGAAAAATTAGGACCTGCTCAATACCCCATTAGGCTCCCACCCGTCAGTCATCTTGTGGTGGCCATTACTAAAAAGTGAGTTTAAGTAAGATGCTCATTTGGTTTTTATGCTGCTCCATAATCCCTCTTTATTTCCAAGTTAAATTCGCCCACTAGTTTGCGTTGATAGTAGCTATGCCTGTTCGTTATATTCAGATGGTTTTGTTCATGATGAAGCTGCTGTTCCCATGGATCCATGTTGAATCATGCATCCGTCGAGCTTGGTTGGGAAATTGGTTATACTCCCGTCTTGCAAAGCCCAATCTACCACTTAAGGATGCATTTCCGTTTCAATTAATCTCGTGTAGAGCTTTGGAGTATAACCATTGATGGGATCTACAAGTTGAATGAGGTGGACCGGTGACTTTAGGATACAAACACTTGTGAATAGCTTTTTCTATGAGCTTGTATCAATCAATTGATGTTTATGGGAAAGCCTGATGTCGATGGGAGTTGGAACGTCATTTTAATTATAATGGCTTGTTTGAAGCCATAGTGAAAAGGATATGGCTCCTAGTGATGGATGGTGTACCTTGTTCCTGAAATGAACGGGCCATTAGAGTCGATGCCATTTGCAAAAACATTCAAAAATAGCTATAAAAGCGTTTATGATTGACTTGCCATCTTAGGGATACCTTTTCTCCATGGCCATGTTTCATACTAAATTATAATTCTGTGGCAACTGACAATATCTCTATAGTCACATCTGATATAACTTTAAAATTGTGGTTGGGTATTCCAAATCTACTATCTCCCGAAGAGTAACATGGAAAAATGTCTGTCCGCATGTGTTATTTCGTGGAATTCCAAGCATAATTGGAGACCGAAAGTTATCAAATGCTGAAAGCCTCACCGTCACAGAATAGCTTGGTAATAATACTTGCAGGGGTTAGCTTAGGCTGCTTGACTTGACCATTCTCTGGTTCTTACAATGGTAATAGCTTGGTAATAATACTTGCAGGGGTTAGCTTACGCTGCTTGATTTACCAATACCATTCTCTGGCTCTTACAATGGTTAAATGGATTTGATAGGGCCTTTTACTGTCAGCTTTGCTGGCAATGAAGATTTGGTCTCTCTCAAGGATATGGTGCCTGCCAGGCTGTTTGAGACAGAATTGTCTTATGCTTTGTTTAGATAATTAATAAATTGTGGAATCCCCTTATTCATAAACGGTTCTATGGTGTAGTGGTTAGCACTCTGGACTTTGAATCCAGCGACCTGGGTTCGACTCCCGGTAGGACCTCTTTTTACAAGTCTCTCTTGAAAAATGGTTGAATTTCCCCTTCTAAAGCGATAAAAATAATAAACGAAGGATTGGCATAACTGGATTTGGGTTAACTTCCAAGTTCTGTCCTCAATCTTTTCCAGTTTTTCCCAAATTACGCTTTGGCTAGAGTCTTATATCAGACAAGAAAATGTATATCCATATATATACATATATATATTGCTAGTCTTATAAGGTTGGCTGTATATTAGAAGTCACAGCCTGAGAGCAGTTCACCAACTCAATATCATAACACAGTTTCACAAGGAAAGCAGAGTCTGAAATGATTCAATTACAAAATTGTAGGTGCAAGCTAATTTTAATCTTTGAACAACTCCATTAGAACAAGAATCTAGTCATGAAAAATTGTAACGTTGTACCCGATCACAGCATCTCCGGTGTTAGAATCCAGCGAGGAAGTCCTTGCAATCGCATAGCCACGAGCTGATCGGAAAATACCAGTCCCTCCGACAATCGGAATCTCACGCACCTGACTCTGTGCAGAATTCTTCCCCAGAAGATTGATGGAGCTACCACTATAGGTACCATCCGTGAAAGCATAGCTCATGACAGTGATCATAGATGTCTCAGTTTGTCCAGCTGATCCATAAAGCCCCTGAGCTCGGCCTATCAACTTGGAGTTCGGATCGGGGCTCTCTGTTAACGGGTCATCTGCCATGAAAATGGCACCAAAAAGTGTTGAAGACTTGTCAGTGTTTGAATCTTGAGCTACCCTAACTGAAGTAGGATTGTTGCCACTGCGAGTTTCGTGGGAGTAGAATTGGACAAGTGTCTGAGTTTCTTGGAGTCTCCTGGCCCAAGTCCTGGGACTTTGAGATGGCACGACTGCCGCCAGGAAAAGTAGCTGGAAAACCAGGATGAGCTTTGCCATTTCTTGGATTTTCTGCAAGTAGACAACTCTTATCTCAAGATAAAGAAGGGAAAGTTGGGAGTCGTCCCAAAGTAATTGAAAAGTCTTGTATATAATTTCTGGCACCAAATCAATTAAATAAAAGCATGTAACATCAATAATTGTTCTAATTTCATCATTGCATTAAAAGATTGTATATTGTTACTTTTTGTTAGGTCTAAAGGTAATTTTCAGCTATTTTCGACTAATCTCTGTTCAAATTGGATAGGTCTTTTGTGGAAAGCAAAGCTCCAATTCTAAATTTTAAACAGCTATATATAAAAGGGAGGTTAAAACCTACGACTTCACTTAAATCAAAAAAGTCCCTTACTAATTCACATACACTTAGTTATTGTTACCATTAATTCTTGTTAACTTTAATTATGGTATTTGGTATATCACATTTTTTTTTTTGTAGGTTAGAGATGCTCATGAAGTGGGACCATCCCACCAATAATTATTTGTTAGTTGAAAGTTAGGCTGTTATGATCAAACCTACTACCGCTTAATCAAACTTTTCTCTTTAAAATTCATTGAACTAATATTTGGTATAAATTTGTGTACTTGCGCTTCGAATACAAAGCATTCCTCGACAAAGTATACCGCCCCATTGAACGTCAATTATATTTAAGGCCCTACCCTACATCACTAATCCATGGCGTTTATGCTATTTTGTAGCATTTTTTATACCTGAGTAATTCCTTGAACATAGCTGATAAACTCAGCTATAAACTAATGGAATCTGTTATTTATCAAACAGTGCTGTTTCTAAACAGAGTTATTCTTTTGCTGTTTCTGAAAGTTAATGTAGTAAATGACGCTATTTTTTATTATAAATCTTTGAGCTCCACATAAATATTAATTTATGATTTATATAATTATTTAAAGATACATTATTTTTCTTAAAATACAAAGATACTTAAATAACTCTTCTATACATTTTTATAATTTAATTTACATATTTAAATCAAATAAGGATGAAGACAATTCAATATTAGTCATTTCAACAAAATTGAATTTAATATATTTAACAATTATTTTGTAATTTTATAAAACTAAGATATTATTTATACCTTTAAAAGTTTTTATGAAACATGCATGATTAATTATCAATATTATACTGCACTAGAACCAAATTATATATATATATTATAATAGCTAAATATTACATCAATTAAATAAGTGAAAATCATAATTTCCACCATCTAATAGTAGTATACTTGATAAATTTTATTATTTAAGAAATAATAATACACTTAAATGATTTATTTGCACTCTTCAAAACAAGATTTTAGAGTTTAGTTTATATGTTAGTATAAATATTAATAGTATTGCATTGTATTAGTAATTTAAATAACATTTTAAAAATTTTCCAAACAAAAATTTTGAGTGAAAGAGTTAGTAATCTAATAAGATCATCTCATATTTAGTCTTGCTAAGCTAATATATATAGATTATCTTTTCTTTAGAGAAAATGTATGAGATGAACAAAATTTTATTAGTCAAGCACATATTTTCGTAGATTATGATCACTGTATGATTACAAGAATTTCAAGTGTTTTCACATAATTTCTCATTCTTCAGGATTTTAAGCACATTTTATTGAAGTAGGAATGAACAATTTGCAATAACATACAATGTTACCCCTACCAATGACTAGTCCTGTAAACTGTCGAAAAGGACACACGGACTATTGAAAAGATGTAGCGATCATTATTCATTAGCCAATATTGACACTCAACTCAAGATCTTTTTGTAATTGAACCTGTGTTCTCTCCCCCATTTCGGCTCGATGGAGTGGTTCCGTCAACCCAAATCGTGACATTGTAGCCTACAGTGGCAAAGGTAGGGTTTATTGAATACGTCCGTAAGACTGCATGCCCACAAGCCGATCGGAATAGGCCCGTACCACCATTTATGGAGAGCTCACGTACAGCGTTCGTTACTGGGTTCCGGCCCAAGACGTTGAAAGAGCTGCCATTGTAAATGCCATCTGTGAACACAAAACTGACGGCCATTGTCAGCGATAACCTGTCCTTTCCAGTGCTGCCATAGAGCCCTTGAGCTCGGCCTATTAACTTTGAGTTGGGATCAGGGCCTTCCGTCAATGGATCATCTAGTATTGTTATAGCTCCAAAAGATGATGGTGAATTGTTGGTGTTAGGTGATTGTGCAACTCTAACAGCAGTAGGGTTGCTTCCACCTAGTATGTCATGGAAGTAAAACTGGAGAGAGATCACAGTTCTTCTGTTGTCAGAGACAGCTCTCTCGGTCCAAGTCTCTTCCGCATAAACGTGAGCATGCGACAAGCCTGTCACTAGGGAGATGACCAACAAAACTGGACACAACTTTACCATATTTCTAGCTTCTTTTATTGCTTTCACTCTTTTGACAGTAAGTTATTCCGACATTGAAAAGGACTCCAATTTTAAGAGGTTTATATAGTGGAATTGGCTCCTGGTAAGTATGAATTAACAATTCTTCCCATAAAGCTCTTTAGCTCAATAGTCAAAGGAAGTTGCGAAGTTTGTGGAACAGTAGTATGGGAATCCATAATGGACTGAAAAAGAAAAGCTTTTAACTAATAGTCAAGAATGTGCCTCCTGTTCTTTATGACCTTTTAAGACTAATTAGCGCACTAAATTATTTGTAGTTATTGCTTCACTTAAATCATCAGGTGCATTGCATGGATATTCAACTCTGATACTTAAGAATCACTGTTCGTTCACGGTTTATCGTTTTATTCTTTGACTTATGTCACGTCCACCCAACTCTCTTTGAAAATCGTCCTTCTCCACTTATTGTTGAGAAGATAATAAACATTGAATCCTTGAACGATATGAATTCCTGGAAAAGCTTCTTGAAAAAAGGGAGAAGTATTGATTGGGGAGAAGATATAAACTCTGACGAAAGGCATTGTCTGAGATCACGGAGGGTGCCCAACTTGCCATGTAAGGTCTACTGGGAGCACCAGTACAAGAGTCGTGACATAATTCGGCCTGTGGTGTGCTGCAATAACCGATTGTCGTATACTGCAAACTTGTACTCTAATTAGACTTGATTTCCATGTTTCTTTGATCCCTTGTGTCTGTCTCAGACTTCTTTTTTCCATGCCTAGAAAAGTCGAGTGCTCTCATAACAATTTTTTTAAAATTTAAAAGTGTATATATAAGTTGTTGAACTAAAGACAATTCCCATATTATGAGAGTTTTCTTGGTAAAGACTTTCCTAGGATGGTATATATAATATAATTAAAATTTATTGTTTTATTAATTTATCTTATTTACATATCATTAATTATTTTTAATATTATAATAATTTGTAAAATGCAATATTAATTTATTTTATTAATAATTAGTGAATATTATTTTATATTTTATGAATATATACAATAATATACTAATTTATATAATTAATTTTTATTTGTTTCAAATAATATTAAAAAGTAAGATGATCAATCTTTTTTAGGCTAAAATATATTTAACCCTCCTTTGATTTATCTCTTGGTATATTATGCCCCCTCTCTATTTTAAAAATAAATTTATTACCCTTTTGACCATAAGTTAAAGGAACTTAGAATTTAAAAAGACTTTTTTACCCTGTATCATGATGGCATCACCACAACCGTACATGTTGCATTTTTTGGACAAAAATACTCTTTTAGTCTTTTGTTGACTAAAATACATTAAACTAGGGGTGAGCATTATTCGGACCGGCCCGATTACCCGGCCCGGCCCTAATTAATTCGGGTAACAAATTTTCAAATTTCGGGTAATTTGGGTTTTACCCGAATTATTTTCGGGCCGGGGTCGGGTAACTCTAAAAAATTTCGGGCTGACCTAATTACCCGAATTACGTTATAAAATTTCAGGTAATTCGGGTAATTAGGGTAATTCGGGCCGGATAATTCGGTAATTAGGGTAATTTGGGTCGGGTAAGCTCGGGTTAAAAAAAGTTCGGGTTCGGGCCGGGTAAGATAAAAAAAATTTCGGGTAATTCGGGCCAGGCCCGAACAGTGAAATTTCGGCCCGAATTACCCGAATGCTCACCCCTACATTAAACCCTATATTTTTTTTTGCTTTATTTCATTATGCCCCTATAAAAAAACAAATTATTTTATGTATGAATTACATATTGACTGTTAATAAATAAAAAAATTTACTAAAAATATCACTATCTTCACAATTTTACTTTATGATCGTTGATTTATGAACAAAAATTAAAAAAGAAAATTTATTTATGAAACAAAATTAAAAAAGAAAGAAAATTTATTGAAGGTATCTTTTTTCATAATTGCACGTTCTAACTATTAAATGATTAAAAAATTACAAATTTTTGTTTGTAGGTTACCTTCTCATCATTACTTCACAAAAAAAGAAAATAATAATAATAATTATTAAAAATGTCATTTTCTTCAAAATTGCATAGTCTGATATACTTCTATTCTTAAAAAAAAGATTTGAAAGTAAGAATTACTTTTCTGTGCAAAGAAAAAAATGCAAAACTTCATTCTAAATCTTTAAAGTAAAAAAACACCCTGGAGCACAATGAAACAAAAATTGCCAGATTGAAGAAAAACATAATAGCAATCTTAATAATATCATTAGATTAGCAATCCTTTACAAAAAAAGGCAAACAATAACTTATTTTCGCTTCGATCCAAATAGAAATATCAAAGCTAAACTCTGATAGCTACAAAGGACTATTGATATTTCAGCTTCAAAAGTTACCAAAGTGCTATTCATTTCAGTTTGTCCAAAATTAACATATGAATGATAACTTAAATATCTAATTAAAAGACAATCCATAGTCCTTAAACTACAGTAAACTGTTACTATTCAAAAGCTGGACTCTTCCAAATCAAAGAGATAATGGTGTTCCGCACTTTCTAGACTACCATCTCGACAAACATGCACTTCAACAGAAGAATATTGATTGGACAACAAGTATTCACAACGCGTAGATTGACGCATCTCAATCTACAAAAATTAAGTGTACAAGTGTGAAAAATGTGAAATAACTATAGAAATAATTAAATACAAATAACAAAAAAACATACTCTACTACTGGTAGGATTCAAACAGTAGGGTAGAGAACATACTCTAGTGTAGGTTGTTAAAAAAATATCCTAAGTGTAGGTTCTAATTGTTCACTTGTTCTATTAGTAACAACACTTCTTTGTGAATTATCAAATTTCTAAAAATTGCATACATGTTAAAAGAGAACATATATTGAATTATACAATAACAAAGGTTACGTAAGTGAAGTAGACCTTGTCAAAGGGAACAAACGAATACATGTCTGAAAACCTAATGCCATTCCACACTCTTATTCCACACAAAGGCCCATTTTTCTTTGCCCAACCCTTGTTTGCACCTGCACTTTGTCCTTTTTCATTTCCTCTCCCCTTTCCCTTCCTCTCCTCCTAAAACCAAGCACACTTGTGTTAAAAACATCAACATTTTCTCCCCCACCATTTCCCTTGCCCCTTTATTTTCTGCTAGAACTGGCCACACTTACTCCAAAACATTCACCATTATTTAGAGCACCATTTCCTCTACCCTTTTCCTTCCATGCTTCCCTCTTCCACCTGTTACTATATTCTCAAAACTTTACGATGGATTCAGGGGATTAATTGAACTAGTATTTTCATGATTAGCACGCTCAGGTTCAACATTTTCATTATACACAAACCAGGGCATTGAATTTTTAGCTCTTGGAGCATCCTGCATGGCTAAAGTAAAAGCAAAGTAAATTACAATTTTTTATAATACACATGTTCAGTAAAAATTGGTCCAACAATCATTACAGAACAAAATACCTTTTCTATAGAGTAGATTTTTTGAGCTTCCTATTAAGATGAGAGGGTCTTTTGCAAGTATTTAAATTGTGACCTTGTTGTAAACAGTTATCATATGTCTTATTATGGCACCTTCAATAAATTTTCTTTTTTAAATTTTGTTTCATAAATAAAATTTCCTTTTTTAAATTTTTCTATAAATTAACAATTATGAAGTACAATCGTAGAGATAATGGTAAATTTACTAATTTTTCCTTTTTTATTTATTAATGGTCAAAATGTAATACATACTTAAAATAATTTTTATTTTTGAAGTAGAGGGCATAATGAAATAAAAAAATAGGGTTTAATGTAGACTAAAAGGGTATTTTTGTCCAAAAATGCAACATGTACATTTATAGTGATGTCATCACAATACAGAGGTAAAAACGTCTTTTTGAATTCTAAGCTCCTTTAACTAGTAGTCAAAGGAGATAATAAGTCCATTTTTAAAATAGAAGAGAGCATAACATACCAGGATAAAATACAAGGGGTTAAATGTAGCCTATAAACTATTAATGATAGCCATTATTTCACATTAGTCAGCTGGCTTGGCAACTGGTTCCTAGTGGGACCCACTAAAATCATCAAAGTCGAACCGTTACAACACTTCATCAACTCAATAACAAAACCATCGTACTTTACACCGCACGCGGTAATGCCAAGTTCGTCGCAGCCACATTGCAACGCCATAAATGATGTTCAATCCAATCCTTAAAATAGTTTTGTTTGTAGGTTACCATCTCACCATTACTTCACAAAAAAAGAAAAAATAATTTAAAATTTTGAAAATGTCATTTTTTGAAAAAATTGCACAGTCTGAGATACTTCTATTCTTAAAAAAAGATTTGAAAGTAAGGATTACTTTTTTGTGCAAAGAAAAAAAATGCAAAACTTCATTCTAGCTCTTTAAAGTAAAAAAAAAACACCCTAAAGCACAATATAACAAATATTACCAGATTGAAGAAAAACATAATAGGAATCTTAATTATATCATTAGCTTAGCAATTCTTCAGAAAAAAAGATAAACAATAACTTGTTTTTGCTTTGATCCAAATAGAAATATCAAAGCTAATCTCCGATAGTTACAAAAGGGCTATTGATATTTCACAAGTTCAGCTTCAAAAGTTACCAAAGTGCTATCCATATTTCAATTTGTCCAAAATTAGCATATGAATAATAGCTTAAATATCTAAGTAAAAGACAATCTATAATATTTAAACTATAGTAAACTATTGTTACTCAAAAGCTGGGCTCTTCCAAATCAAAGAGTTAGTGGTGTTCCCTACTTTCTAGACCACCATCCTTACAAACATGCACTCCAACTGAAAAATGTTGATAGGATAACAAGTATTCACCACACGTAGATTGACACATCTCAATCTACAAAAATTAAGTGTACAAGTGTGTAGAAAAATGTGACATAACTATGGAAATAATTAAATACAAATAATAAAAAACATACTCTACTACTGGTAGGATTCGAATAGTAGAGTAGAGAACATACTCTAGTGTAGGTTAAAACAAAATACTCTAGGTGCAAGTTCTGATTGTTCAGCTGTTATAGGTGTAGGTTCTTATTCTTCACTTGTTCCATTACTATCAACACTTCTTTGTGAATTATCAAATTTCTAAAAATCACACATATGTTAAAAAGAACATATATTGAATCATACAATAACAAGGTTACGTAAGTGAAATAGACTTTATCAAAATGAACAAATGAATGCATGTTTGAAAACGCAATTCTATTCCACACTCCTATTCCACACAAAGGCCCATTTTTCTTTGCTCAACCCTTGTTTGCACCTCCACTTTGTCCTTTGTCATTTCCTCTACCCTTCCCCTTCTCCTTCCTCTCCTCCTAAAACCAGGCACGTTTGTGATAAAAACCTCAACATTTTCTCCATCACCATTTCCCCTGCCCTTTTCTTTTCTGATAGAACTAGTCACACTTATTCCAAAACATTCACCATTATTTGTATCACCATTTCCTCTATTCTTTCCCTTCAACGCTTCCCTCTTCCACCTCCTACTATATTCTCAAAACTTTGCGATGGATTCAGAGGATTAATTGAACCAATATTTTCATGATTAGCACTCTCAAGTTCACCATTTTCATTAGACACAAACTGGGGCTTTGAATTTTTAGTTCTTAGAGCATCCTGCATAACTAAAGTGAAACCAAACTAAATTATAATTTTGTATAATACACATGTTCAATAAAAATAGGTCCAACAATCATTACAGAACAAAATACCTTTTCTACGGCATATTTTTTGAGCTTCCTATTTGGATAAGATGGACTTTTGCAAAGTCTTTAAATTGTGATCTCTTTTTTTTTTAATTTTGTTTCATAAATAAATTTTCTTTTTTATTTTTTATGAATTAACGATCATGAAGTACAATTGTGAAAATAATGTTATTTTTAGTAATTTTTTCCTTTTTTATTTATTAACGGTCAACATGTAATCCATGTTTAAAATAATTTTTATATTTGAAATAGAGGACATAATGAAATAATGCAAAAAATATAGGGTTTAATGTAGACTAAAAGGGTATTTTTGACCAAAAATGTAACATGTATAGTTGTAGTGATATCATCATAATATAGGGATAAAAAGTCTTTTTAAATTCTAAGCTCCTTTAACGGGTAGTTAAAGGAAATAATAAGTCCATTTTTAAAATAGAGGAGAGCATAAGAGGTTAGATGTATTTCTTCTTTTTTATTCTTCTCCAGGGGTAATGTATTTTAACTTATAAACTATTAGGTGCCGTTTGGTTTTACTTTTATTTTTTTGTTGTAGTTTTCAGTTTGCAGTTTTCAGTTTTTGTTTTTGTTTTCGTTTTCGTTTTCAGTTTTTTATTATGTTTTTCTTTCAAATAAAAACAAAAACATGTTTCATTGTTAATGTTAATATAGTTATTTTTTATCACTGATAATAATTACATAATAAGTAAAACTTAAAGATAAATTATTTTTTAATATATATATATTTATATTTAATCTCTTATATAATATTTATTAATAAAATTATGTTATTTTAATAGAACAAATAATTTAAAAAATAAAATTTTATTTATAAATTAATATTTATTTGAAATATATTTTAATTATTAAATCAAATTTTATTTGAATATTTATA
>JANZLC010000202.1:35720969-35730985 GCA_026413385.1 Erythroxylum gracilipes
AAATCCCCTAAAACTTCAATAATCAAAAGTGACAAAATTGAACTTAAACCTAACTTACCCATAGTCCATCTAGGTTAGAAAATCCAAAACTTAGTTTAGAAACCCTAAAAATCAAATAGGTCTCTTAAATCACCTTCTTCCTTCCTTCATTCCCAACATAAACCCATTTCTCTCTCTTTCTCCAATAAAGCAAGAAGAAAAGATGAACTTACCTTAACAAGATGATTTCCTCTTCTTTTTCCTTCTTCTTTTTCTTTCTCTCACGATTTTCTCTTCTTCTTCCCTAGCTTCCACGATTCTTCTTCTTCCCCTCTCTTCTTTCACGTTTTTCTCTCTTTTCTTCCCTTTGTCAGGATTTCTCTCTTCTTCTTTCTTAATTCAAGACAACTCTTGTCTTGTTCTTCCAAAATTGCCCCTCTTTTGTTTTGCCCTTCCAAGTTTACCTTTCCTTCTTTTAACATAAAGTCTACTAAATACTTAGCCCATTAAATCTAACACCTTACTTAATCCTAACTTAATTCTAACATTTCCATTATAATTCTAATCTCTATTCATGCTCACTAAATTTAATGAATCAATTCTAAAAATAAATAAATAAATAAACAAACAAAACATAAATAAATAATTAAACAAATGATGGATAATTTAGAAAAAATTTTGGGGTCCAACATTGATTATCTTAGAAAAACATTTTGTTCAGAATGTATAAGTCTTCGTTGCGGAGGTATCCTGAATCACTGGCTTTAGGCATTACATTATGTGCCAACAGGAAAGCTACCAACCTAGGTCCGATGTCAAGGTATTTGTAGTGCATAAAAAAAGTGCTGATTTGTAAATCGCTGAGTGGCCCTAATCCCAAGTCGAGATATAGCCTCGTCTTTATCCCATTGACTATCACTTGAACATTTTGCTTGTTTGTCGAAGGATGGGACATTGCCTCCACCTGGCAGCAGCTCTAGATGTCCATTAATCAGCTCTTGTATTATAACCATTTCTCTTCTATTGACTTGTGAAGTGAGCACAGGTGGTTGTTCATTGGCTTCCGTACTGAGGTTAGCATAAAATTGTTTGACCATAGTTGGGTAGTACGCACCCTTGAGGGTCAATAGTTTGCCCAAATGAAAATTTTGTAAGT
The DNA here is from genome assembly GCA_026413385.1 of Erythroxylum gracilipes. Taxonomy (NCBI): domain Eukaryota; kingdom Viridiplantae; phylum Streptophyta; class Magnoliopsida; order Malpighiales; family Erythroxylaceae; genus Erythroxylum; species Erythroxylum gracilipes. Next base: position 35,722,105 of record JANZLC010000202.1, read on the forward strand.
GTGCCCTCATATTGTACGCTGCATCAATACCCTCCTCTACTGAGACTTTGAGTACAAATTTGTGATTCTTTTTCTTATTAAGCGAAGCTTCACATTGTTCATTGATGAGCATGGCTTGCTCAAAAGTAGGTTCCTCTGCTTCTTCAACCAGATTTTTACCCCTAACAGATCGAGAGGATTGACCCATGTTTTTCCTCTCCATTTGCTCACAACCCGCTACAATTTCAACCAAACGTACCTCAATCCCACAAACCAAGAAGCAATTCTCAAACCAAGTTCAATCTAAACCACACAAAACTAGAAAATGGTCAAAGTCTACCATGAACCAACATTTTCAAATTCAAACATAGCCTAATATCTCAACTTCAATCTCAACCCATCAACTTCAACATAAACCAACCTTTTCAAATTCAAATTTAACCTAGAATCTCAACTTCAATCTCACCCCAATATCTTCAACACAATACCTTCAAGAAAATCCCCTAAATTGAGATTTAGGGTTGGTTGGGATGGAATGTTATGGGGATGAGGTTAGTGAAGGGCAAAAAAAAGGGAGAATAATGAAGAAAAAAAATGGAGAACCTTGGTCTAGAAGATGACTGGTGTGAACAAACGAAGGAGAAAACGTAGGGGAGACACCAGGAGACGGTGATAGGTTAGAGAGAAAGTGCGGGAAAAGAGAAGAGAAAAGGTTGTTTAAATTCTGAGGGCAGGTAATGTCTGTTAAGCAGACACAAAGTCTGCTAAACGGACCTTTTTAGGTCTCTTTAATTGTTATGAAGTTGTAGGTCTATTAAGTGGACGTAATGTCTGCTAAATGGACCTTCTCGGGTTTTTCTGTATTTTGTTGAGTCTGTGAGTCTGTTAAACAGACTTCATGTCCATTAAACGGACCTTCTCAGTGAATCCAATGTTTTCTCACCTTGTTCACTCTTCTTTTGTCCCTTCTAACCATGTAATAATATCATAGGACTTTATGCATGATGTATGAGTGCCAATAGTGAAAAGATTAAATAAAACAAAGAGACAATGCTACTTACCTCCCCCACTCTTAACATGGATCTTACCACTAGGATTGAAGAGTTGTGACCGCGCTATTCCTCATGCTAATAAGATGTGTCATTGGGATGCCTCGTAAACACTAGCCCTATGCAACATACAACAAACTAGAATACGAAGATATGACAAAAATGGAATTAATAAAATAACAAAGAGTTAGAAACGTTGGGTTGCCTCCTAACAAGCGCTAAATTTAACGTCCTCAGTTGGACTCAGCCATCATGATGTCAATTATGGAATATGATGGTGGAAATACACCCAACCATTTCTCCCTTAAAATAGTATTGAGTCATTGTCCATTGACCAAAAAGTTATCGTTCATTCCTTCCAATCTCCACAGCTCCATGTGGGTATACTTTGGTCACCATGAAAGGTCCAGACCATCTTGATTACAATTTCCCTGCAAACAATTTTAAATGAAAGCTAAATAACTTAACTTTTTGACTAGGTTTAAATTCTTTCCAAAGGATATGCTTATCGTGGAAGGCCTTAGTTCTCTCCTTGTATATTTGAGCATTCTCAAAAGCATCTAGGCAAAATTCATCTAACTCATTCAACTCCATCAGTCTCCTTTTTCCAGCTTCCTTAAGATCATAGTTCAACTTCTGGATTGCCTATAATGCCTTGTGCTCAATTTTAACCCAAAGATGGCAAGATTTCCCAAAGACTAATCTAAAAGGAGACATCCCCAAGGGATCCTTGCATGTTGCCCTGTACGCCTAAAGAGCGTCATCAAGCTTCGATGCCCAATCCTTTCTTGAGGTGTTAACAGTTTTCTCCAAAATTTGCTTGATTTCCTTGTTAGATACCTCAACTTACCCACTGGTTTGAGGGTGGTAGGTGGTTCCAAACTTAAAATATAACACCCATATTTTGCCAATAGGGATTTAAATTGATAATTTTTAAAATGTACCCCATTGTCACTGAATATAGCTCGTGGAACACCAAATCTTGAAAATATGTGCTTCTTGACAAATTTGATGACAGTAGCTCCAGTGTTGTTGGACAAAGATGTGGCTTCCACCATTTGGATACAGAATCAACCTCCATAAGGATGTGTTCGTTCTCAAATGATACTGAAAATGGTCCTAAAAAATCCAAACCCCATACATCAAAGAGTTCAACCTCTAAAATCCCTAACTGAGGCATCTTGTGTTTCCTACCGATGTTCCCTGTTCTTTGACACCTATCACATATTATGACAAAAGTTCTTGCATCCTTAAAAAGAGTAGGCCAATACAATCTGGATTGTAAAACCTTTGCCACCATTTTGTTAGCCCCTTGGTGTCTGCCATAAAGAGAGGCATGGCAATAATGCAGTACTGACCACATCTCCTCATCAGGTATACATCTTCTAATTACCCCATCAGCACAACTTCTAAAGAGTAACGGGTCCTCCCAAAAGTAATTTCTCACCTCAGATAAGAATTTCCTTCTCTTATGGTATGAATTTCCCAAAAGTAATTTCTCACCTCAGATAAGAATTTGCTTCTCTTATGGTATGGATTCCCAAAAGTAATTTCTCACCTCAGATAAGAATTTCCTTCTCTTATGGTATGAATAATCACTAGGAATAATGTTATACATCAGAAAGTTAACATGATCAGCAAACCAAGGAACATTTTCCTTAACAGACCACAGATTCTCATCAGGAAAGGCATCATTAATCGATTCCTCTCCCATCTTGTCACCTTGCTTAATTCGCGAAAGGTGATCAGCCACCGAATTCTCGGATCCTTTCTTGTCTCTAATTTCTAAATCAAACTCCTGTAAAAGTAAAGTCTATCTGATCAACCTTGGTTTGACATCCTTTTTTGTAAGTAGATATTTCAAAGCAGAATGGTCATTGTAAACAATGACTTTGGACCCAACAAGATAAGATATAAATTTATCAAATGTAAAAGCTACTGCTAGCAATTCTTTCTCTGTCATAACATAATTGACTTGGGCATCATTAAGAACTTTGCTAGCATAATAAATGACATGTAATTTCTTATCCTGTTTTGGTCCTAAGACAACCCCAAGTGCATAATCACTAGCATCACACATCAACTCAAAAGGGAGACTCTAATTTGATGCGACCATTATAAGAGCTGAGGTAAGTTCCTTTTTCAACATATTGAAAGCATCAAGACGTTCATTAGCAAATTCATAAGGGACTTCCTTTTGCAACAAAGCACATAAGGGTTTAGAAATCTTGGAAAAATCTCTAATAAATTTGCGATAGAACCCTGCATGCCTAAGAAAATTCCTTATTGCTCTAACCGAATTGGGGGGTGGTAATGTATTGATAACTTCAATTTCCACTGGATCCACCTCTATTCCTTTATTAGAAATTTTGTGGCCTAGGCGATTCCTTCTTATACCATAAAATGGTAATTTTCCCAATTCAGCATGAGCTTGGTCTCCTCACACCTCTGTAGAACCTGTTCTAGATTGAACAGACATGCATCAAAAGAAGAGCCAAAAATAGAAAAGTCACCCATAAATACCTTAATTATATTTTCCACCATGTCGAAGAATATGGATATCATGAAGCATTGGAAAGTGACAGGAGCGTTGTACAAACCGAAGGGCATTTTATGATACGCAAATGTACCATAAGGATAAGTAAAGGTGGTCTTCTCTTGATCCTCTAAGGCTATGGGAATTTGGTTATACCCTGAATAACCATCTAAAAAGCAATAATACTCATCCCACACTAATCTTTCCAACATTTGATCAATAAAGGGGAGAGAGAAGTGATCTTTTCTAGTGACTACATTTAATTTCCTGTAATCCATACACACCCTCCACCTTGTCCCAACCTAGTGGAAATTAACTCATTACTATCATTAGAGATGACAGTCATACCACCCTTTTTTGGTACCACCTGCATATGACTTATCCAAGAGCTATCAGAAATAGGATAGATAATTCTTGCATCAAGTAATTTAAGTACTTAGATCGCATAACTTCTTTCATGTTAGGATTGAGTGTTGTTTGATTTTCCACACTAGGTTTGTGGTTTTCCTCCATTAAAATCCTGTGAACACAAATAAAAGGGATAATTCCCTTTATGTCAGCAATATTCTATGCAATACCCAATTTATGTTCACGTAACACCTTAACAACTTCTCTTCTTGGGAAGAATCCAAAGAAGACAAAATAATAACAGGATATGTATTTGATTCTCCCAAAAATGCATACCTCAAATTAATTAGAAGCTATTTTAATTCAAGTTTCAGTGGGCTCAATATGGAAGGTAACAATTTAGGCTTAGGAGGGCCCAATTCTTCAATTTGGGGTATATACCTAAAACCATTACCTTACAATCTGTATGCATAGTCCACTATCTCATCATCCAATTCATTCTCATCTATTCCTAAAGCTAGGCATGTATCTAAAACATCATCCTACATTAATATAGGAATAGATTCAAATGTAAGAGAATCAATTATATCTATCCTATAGGTAACTTCATCGAAAGAGGATCCCTTTAAAACCTTGAAAATGTTAAACACCTCTTCCTCATCACCAACTCTCAAGGTTAGCTTACCATCTGGAACATCAAACAATGCTCTACCAGTGGCTAAGAATGGTCTTCCTAAAATTATAGGAACTTGCATGTCGAAATCCATCTCAAGCATAACAAATTTAGTTGGAGTTATAAGCTTACCAACTTTCACCAGTAAATCCTTAACTATGCCAGTAGGGTATCAAATTGATCTATCAATAAGTTGCAATGAGATTGTAGTTGGTTTGAGTTCACCAATTCCAAGCCTGTTATAGAGAGACAAAGGAATAAGATTAATACTTGCACCTAGGTCACATAAGCATTGAAAAACATTAGATGCACCAAAGTGACAAGGAATAGTGAAACTCCCTGGATCCTTTAACTTAGGGGGTAGTTTATTTTGTAAAATTGAACTACACTCCTCAGTTAAGGCTACAGTAGCAAAATTGTCGAGCTTCTTTTTATCGGATATGATTTCCTTTAAGAACTTGGAGTAAGCAGGCATCTCAGCAAGTGCTTCAACAAAAAGGAAGTTGATTTGGATCTTCTTAAAATGGTCAAGGAATTTCTTAAATTTGGATTCATCATACCTCTTCTTTACCCTTTGAGGGTACGGTATGGGTGGCACAAAGGAAAATTATGAAATTGGTGAAGACTCTCTCTTTGGTTTGGTTTCTATAGGCTCGTCTTCTTCCTCCAAATTCATAATTTCAGCATCCTTGGTTTCATTTATCTTGGCTTCATTCTCTTTAGGAACCACACCTTCTACCACCTTATCACCTCTCAGAAGAATCGCCAAACAATCTTGTTTTGGATTCACTTGGGTATTGATAGGTAGCTTTCCCTTACCTCTTTTACTCACCTCTTTTTCCACTTAACTAATTTGCACCTCTAAATTTCTGATGGCAGTTTGGTTATACAGAATGTTCTGCTCCATTATATTCATGATCTGAGAGCTGGCTTGAGCACTTTGATCCATCTTACTCATAAGTTGAGAAAACATATCTTCAAGTTGATCCACCTTTCTCTCCCATGAGGAAGGGAATTTTTGTTGTGTAGAAGATGAAGGAGGTGAATAGTGTTATTTCAGTGGTGCTTGGAACCTAGGTACTCCCGTTGGTTTTGCAGCCCCTTGATTTTTCCATGAAAATTTAGGATGAAACTTCTAACCTTCATTGTAGGTGTTTGAAAAAGGAACAAATCTCTGACCTTGTCTATCATTGTTCACGCAGCTCACCTCTTCCTCTTGCATTATTCCATCTATGTTCATACAACTAGTTGTTGTATGTCTAAATCTACCATAAAGAGTGCAAGGATCCCTACCAGACTTGTTGTCGTTCATCAACATATTCAACTTCTTATTTATCTCGATAACTTGGTAGGGCATGTCAGGTTTATAACCCACTTCATTGAGAACAACAACTTTTGCTTCTAGTCACCTTACAATGTGAATTCTCCATAACTTTTTTGAAAATATTCCATAACTCTTAAGCACTCAGGTTACTAATATTCCCACCAGCATTTAAATCCACCAAATTCTGATTGTGATCAGTGAGACCATAGTAGAAAAACTGAGTTAAAGAGTACATATCAAATCCATGATAAGGACATTGGTTAAAGAGATCGTTGAATCGCTTCCAAGCTTTATGAAATTTCTCTCCTTCTCTCTGTGAGAACCAATATATCATCTTCCTTAGTTCAAGAGTTTTATGAGCTGGGTACCGCTTCATCATGAAAGTCTCCATTACTTTTTTTGAAGCATCAATGGAATCCACCTCCAAACTCAACAACCAATTTCTTGCTAATCCCTTCATGCAATAGGGAAAACACCTCAGCCTTAACTCATCTTCAGACAATCCATACAACGAAAGAATTTGAATTGTCGCATAGAAATCTCATAAAGGCTAGAGCGTCTTCACTCGGCATTCCATTAAATTGTGGCAATATAGATAGATGAATCTGCTTCAGCTCATAATTCCTTGCTACCACAGTTAATCAAATGCAGGAGGGGTTGCCAGCAATAAATGACATTTGATAATCTCGAATTCTCCTTACCGCAGGATTAACAATAACCGGTTCAGCTAGATTTCCTTCATGAAATTGTTCGTTCCCCATAACTTGTTCCCCATGCAGAATCAGATTTTGATTATTGGTTGTCATCCCTCTTCTTCTTTGGGCATTGTTCCTTCTACAAGTGCATTCAATTTCAGGATTTAATTCAATTAGCTTATCGTTATTCAATTTCTTGAATGCCTTAAGTGTATGTAACTCCTGAAATCAAACAACAAGAAAGGGTTCAAAATTAATTAATGGAAGAAAACTTAAGGTAGTAAATAATAAAAATATATATAACTAGAATTAATGGTAGCGAGTATAAATTAGTCCCCGACAACGGTGCTAAAAAATTGGTCAAAACAATCTGCAAGTGCACAAAGTCGTTCCTAATACCTGCAAATCAAGTATTGCAAGGTCGTATCCCATAAGGACTAAGATTCTTACGACTAAATTAATCTTAATTACTTGAACAAAAGTGACAAGAAACTTAAAAGATGGTTGGATTTGAGTAGACAATAAATTGTAAAGACTGGAAATAAACAAACAGGGGAAATTTGATGATTTAAAACTTATGGCTTAGAGTTCACCAATTTAAGAGATTGATCAATAAATTATGGAATTGATTAAATGACAAGTTATAATAACAGTTGCATAACTTTACTCATATTCTCTCTCAAGAGATATAAGAAAACCCAACTAGTTGATTACCATCTCTCAATGTGAAATCTAACTAGTCAAATTCATTAAGAACAAGTAACCACAAGTTATCACACTAGTTTAGGATATCTTTATCTCTAATCCTAATGTGTTTATCCTCCTAGTGCATAAATCATACTTTACCTCTCAGTTCATCATATGATTCCTAAAGTTGCATCTATGGTGATCAAGCACAAAAACAACAGTGAAGTTCAAGAAAGATAAACATAACCTAAGAACTTTCATTTAACACCAATCAATCCATAAAATACAAATCAATCCCCTAAAATAGGCTACATCCCTCACGCTAAATCGGGTTTAGTTCTAGAACATGATAATAGAATCCATACACATAAAGACAACCAACGTCCAAGAAAGAGTAGAGAGACAAGGTAGAGAGAGCACAAAATAAGATTGCCTCCAATGCTTGATTCCTTTCTCTTTTCTCTTCTTCTTTGACTCTTTTGTGTGCCTTCTTATGTTACAGCCTCGTTTTCAGTATCCAACCCCCATTTTAGGTCTTAAAATGACTATTTATAGTGTCTTGGGCTCAAAGAAACCTAGTTTTTGGTAATCAGGGGAAAGTAGATCGTCCTTAGGCTGACAAAGTTTGTTAGGCGGACTTTATGTCAGCTAAGCGGACCATTTCGGGTCTCTGGATTGAAATTGGTTAGGCGATGTCCGTTAACTAGACATTATGTCCATTTAACGAACCTTCTTGGGCATCTGGAGTGGAATTTGGCCAGGCAATGTCCGTTAAGCGGACATTATGTCCGTTTAGCAGACATATCGTGGGCCTCTACAAAAAAGGGTAATATTAACCCTCTAGACAACAAAATCTCTTCTCGGAGTCTTCACTAAAGTTGTAGAACTCGGAGTCTTATTCGACAGCATACTTGAATGATCTTAATCCGATATCCATAGTAAAAGTTAAGCATGTTAAGTCAAAATGACTTTACGATTAATAATTTTGATGAAGACGAAATAATAATAAAAGAAGAAAGTAAGACAAAGCGCGAAGACACTAAGACGAAGTGTGTAGCATCCCATCACCGATGAGAAGGGTAAAATAGTAATTTGGAATGGTTTTTGAGTGCTTAGAAACACCTTTACATGTTCATGTGTAATACAGCATACCTATATGCGTGAATAGTAAATTTTGCACATGAAAATGATTGTACATGCATTTATGACATTTCCCAGTATATTTGTTAATAAATGTGGTTGTTATTAAAAATGTGATTTGTGTGCATGAAAAATTGAGTTAGAGAGGGTCATTGTGGTTTTCGCATTTTTGGAGAATTTTAGAAATTTTTTATGAAAATTTGGGGTAATTTTTGGACTAGGAAAAATGCCAAGGGGAAGAATAATTGTTTATCGGTAGTGGCAATTACTGTCCAATGGGAATGGAAAATTAGATACATGATTTTAGGATTTATTAATTTGAGCCATTGGAATTTGGGGAGAAATTAGAGTAGAAATTGAAATTTGATGGAACTAGTTAAATGAAGGAACCAAGTTAATGCTTTACAATTGGGACACTTGTCACTTGTTCAACCATGTATTAAGCCTTTA
>JANZLC010000202.1:35731085-35744223 GCA_026413385.1 Erythroxylum gracilipes
GGTGGCCTGGTATGAAAAAGCAAGTAGCAGAATTTGTTTCTAAGTGTTTGACTTGTCAGCAGGTTAAGGCTGAGCATAAGGCTCCGGCAGGAAAATTGCATTCGTTACCCATTCCAGAGTGGAAATGGGAACGCATCACGATAGATTCCATTATGGGTTTGCCTAGGACTCCGAGGCAACATGATGCCATTTGGGTCATTGTGGATAGACTGATCAAATCGGCTCATTTTGTACCAATGAGGGAGAATTATCCATTGGATCAGTTGGCTCAGCGATATGTGGATGAAGTTGTGAGATTACACTGGGTTCCAGTGTCCATAGTTTCGGACAGGGATCCTAGATTTACCTCGAGATTTTGGGGTAGTTTACAGGCAGCTTTGGATACTAAGCTGAATTTCAGTACAACCTTTCATCATCAGACAGATGGTCAGAGTGAGAGAATGATCAAGATTGTCAAGGATATGCTCAGAGCTTGTGTTTTGGAGTTTCAGGGAACATGGGATAAGTATCTAACTTTGATTGAATTCACCTATAATAATCAGTATCACAACAGTATTGGTATGGCTCCATAAGAGGCGTTGTACGGTAGGAAGTGTCGTTCTCCTATTTATTGGGATGAAGAGAGTCTACGAATTGTCGAAGGCCCAGATTTGATTCAAGATATAGTTGATAAGGTGAGATTGATCCGTAGCAGGATCAAAATGGCACAAAGTGTTTCTGAGAGTATCACCTTGGCGAGGTGTTTTGAGATTTGACAAGAAGGGTAAGTTAAGTCCGAGGTATATTGGTCCATTTGAGATAATTGAGAGAATTGGACCATTGGCTTATAAGTTAGCCTTACCTTCGGAAATGACTTAGATACATAATGTGTTCCATGTGAGTATGCTTAGGCAATATCGGTCGAACCCAACTCATGTGATACCGACTCAGGAGATTGAAGTCTCTAGTAATTTAAGTTATATTGAGGAACCTTTGAAGATAATCAGCTTTCAGAATAAGCAATTAAGGAACCGATTGATCCCAATGGTGAAAGTCCTTTGGAAGAATCATTCGAGTGAGGAAGCCACTTGGGAAATGGAAGAGCACATGAGGAGTCAATACCCCTACCTATTTGACCAGTCAGGTAAGAATTTTGATGACGAAATTTTTATTAGGAGGGGAGAGTTGTAGCATCCCGTTACCCAGGTTAGGGATAGAATTGTGAATTGTGAAAATTTTGTGAGAAATTAGGAAAATGCATTTCATGCAGCATTATTTATGACATGCACATTTTTGCACATTATATGATTGTACATGCATTCATGACATTTTCCGGGTACAATTGAGTTGTTAATTATGATTAAAATGTGTTATGACAATTTTGGAATTTTTTATGATATTTTTGGAATTTTAGTGAAATTTGTGAAGGATATTGATTTATTGGCCAATTATAGGATGACATATGGCAAATTGTAATTGGGACAAATGGCATTAGTAGGCACATAACACATGGAAAGTAAATGAGACAAATGGCTTAATGAGGGTTAGACACGTGGGAGGCTTGCATGTTGTCCGAATGTGGGTGACTTAGGGAATTTGAAGTTTCGCATATTCGGTTGCATGTGTTCTCGGTCAAAACACTTAGACATCTGATTGTGATCTCTGGAACTCTTGCTAGAGTAATCTGTTTTCTTTGCTGAATTTCGTAGAGGATCAAGTAAGTTGAGTTTAATTTGAGTTTTGTTGTTGTGAATGGATGGATTTCCAGTTGACAGAATGCATACATGAGAGATTTAGGAAGTCGGTTCTTATATTGAATGGAGATGATGATCGATTGAAAGTAAGAGCTTGTTAGCATGATGTTATTTGAACTCTAGATTGAAGTTTTGTAAGTACTCTATTAAGATTATGAGAAAAAGTCGAATGCATAGTTTGTCTGTGTTCATCCGAAGTAGTTTAGATGTGATTTGAGTATAAATGTTGAATCTTTGGAGTTGCATGTGAATGTTTGAGCTAGGAATGAGTTAGAGGAATGATTTTAAGTATAATTGTGTCTTTTGAGAGGTGTTTAAACTTGAGGAAACGAAAATAAGAATCGGGGAAAGACGAGTGTCGAACAAGACGTCGCGACAAATTTTAATTCATACGCCGCGACGTGTGGCTGACCTATTGAGCTTGTCGCGACATAGTCCTTTTTGTATGTCGCAACGTGTGAGAGCCTTTGAGCTCGTCGCGACGTAGTCTCTTTCATACGTCGCGACGTGTGTCTGCCTTCTAGCTCGTCACGACTTCTCTTTTTCTCCACGTCGCGGTGAGTACCCTTCTTTGATAGTTTGTATACACTTTCATTTTTTATCATAACTTTCTTAGTGGTTATCCGAATTAGATGATTTTTAATTCAGTGTAAACTAGAGTCATAAGGCTACAACTGTTATGAAGAATTGGAGTTTTGATTTTATCCCTAAGGTTTTCAATTTTTGGTTGGAACTTGAGTTAAGAATTCTGTTGAAATTTATGAACTGTATAGAATAAATTGTGAATATCTTTAGTATGGAAAGTTGATCCCAATTAGTCTATTGAGGGCTTTGATATCTGAATGGTTCTTTGATAAGGATCACTTAGTGTACCCCAGAATTGTTATTGAACATGCATTGTATATACATTTTATACATCGAGTTTCATAAAAGAACATTTGTTCATTTGTGCAAAGTGTGATATTTGTGAATGTGTTTTGCCTATTTTATAGGAGCATATTAGATGTCAGTCGCACATTGCCGGACTGATGAGATTTGATTTGTTTATTCGCTTCCAATATGATTATTTGCTTACAAATTGTTTATGAATTCCGAACTTCAATTGTCTGAGGAGATCGGTATTCATGAATGTACTGGAAGTGCTCTGATTGTGATTTTTACTGCCATAAAACTCTGAATACTATATGAATTCTCAACTAAGGTTGAATGCCGGACTTAGGTCCGATGATTATAAGTTTGAGTGAGCATCTTATGTGATCGCCATGTATGCTATATTCAGTTTCGACGCATTTCATAAAATGCATGCTCAAATAAAGGCGTTGTGACTGAATTGCCAGTAAAAAGCGCTTCCACGTAGAGCTTTGCTCCGTGATATATGTGAGTGCACGTTGAGCTTTGCTCTGTGATATATGTGTGTGCACGTGAGCTATGCTCCGTGATTCTGTTCTGTACATGTGTTTTTAAATGATATGGTCATGAAATGATTTTATGATTCAAATGTCTTATATCTACAATGGGTCCAAATTAGTATTGAATACGAACGTTTGTAACTATTGTAACTTGCAAACGGAAATGTTTTTAAATGTCACTGGCTCAATTTGATTAGTCATGTTCCGCTTACTTGTACCTTGTTTTAAAGAAACAAAAGTTTTGAAATGAAGGTTGTCCGATTGATCGTTCTAGCATGCCACTCTTACGGGGGCACATACTCAAATATCTCCATAGATGTCGGGTATGTCTTATGGGAGTGGAGTGCTACATAAGCCCCTCTACTAGCTCATCTGTGTCATCACAATCCTCAGGTACACTCAATCTTTTAGTACATTATGTGAGCTATAATAATTTTTCTATTCCCTATTAACAATTTTTGACAATTATTACTACAAGGATTGAACCTCAAACCTTTGTTGAGGTTGTGAAAGATGAATGCTTGAGATATGCCATGAAACATGAAATTAGGACATTGGAAATAATGGCACTTAAACCATAAAGACACTCCCACTAAGAAAGAAAGCTATCAAATATAAGTGGATCTATCAAATTAAGTACAATTTTGATAGCTTTGTTAAGAGGTATAAAGCAAGGCTTGACATTTTGGGCAATAATTAGGTTGAAGGACTTGACTATAACGAAACTTTGCTTCCATTGTAAAAATGGTCACTGTACAAAATTTTCTTATTGTTTTTCGCAGCTAAAAGTTAGGCATCATATCATATGGATTTTCATAATGCATTTTTGCATGGTAATCTTGTCGAAGAAGTATATATGAAGCTACATCCTAGTTTTTGTTCTCATGCTTCCAGCAACGTTTGTCGTTTAAGAAGTCTTTATATGGGTTAAAACAAACACCCCGATGCTGATTTGCCAAATTAGATAGTGCATTAAAGCAATATGGTTTGATACACTCATATTCTGATTATTCACTCTTTAATCTACAATGTGCCAGCATACACCTTAATGTGTTAGTCTTTGTTGATAATCTCATAATTTCAGGCAGTGATGATATTGCCATGTAAGCTTTTAAAACTTATTTAAGTAATGCTTTCACATATTCAAATATTTTTTGGAGATTAAAGTAGCACGAAATCCCATAGGTATTTTCTTATGTCAATCAAAATATGCTTTGGATATTATTTTTTTAGGTCGTTTTATGAGGAACTAAACCTGTTGATTTGCCTTTGGATTAAAATTATCACCTTCCTTTGGCCGACAGGCATTGTCTCGCCAATCCAGAACGATATCACTGGTTAGTCGGATGACTAACCTATCTTTCATTCACAAGACTTGAACTTCCCTATTGTGTTCATATTCTTATACAATTTATGCAAAATCTATGACAAGAACATCGGGATGTTGCTCTTCGTGTTGTGCATTATTTGAAAGGTAATCTCTGACAAGGCATTTTATTGCAAATTGATTATGATTTGCAACTATAAGCTTGTGATTCAAATTGGGTCAGTTGTCCATTGACTAAATATTTTCTATTCATTATTTTTTGTAATTTTCTAATCTCATAGAAAAATAAGAAACAACATACTGTATCTCGTTCCTTAGTTAAAGTTGAGTATAAGTTTATTACTACCACTACTTTGTAAGCTCATATGGCTAAAGGCCCTCTTGTTGTGTTTTGGTGTTACTCATTCTTGACTTATGCAACTTTATTATGATAATCAAGCTGTATTGTATATAGTCATCTATCTTATTTTTCATGAGTGTACCAAACATATTAAAATTGATTATCATTTTGTGCGTGATGAGATTCTACGAGGCAACATTATTACACTATATGTGCCCTCATTTGCTCACTTGCTGACATATTCACCAAAGCTACAATTCCATTTTTTTCTTTGCAAGTTAGGCATTAGAAATCCTTATGCTCCAACTTAAGAGGGGATATTAAGATACATATTGGAAATATTATGATTAACCATAAATCTCTCCAATCATATTGAAATTATTGTGATTAGCCTTAGATATTGGGATTTTTTTGTTATTCTACATATTCTCCTATCTTGCTCGTCTTTTATATATATAGATATCTACAGAAAAGAGAGAGTTATCAATCTCCTTTCGATACCAAGCTTGACAGTGAAATGGATGTTTATATTTTCATTGATACTAAGTAACAATAGAATTATTTACAAGACAATGATAATATTTGAGGAAGAGTGTGCTGAGATCATTTGTTTACAAATTTACCAATTCATTTATTCATCAAATTTCTAACTTAACCTTTTTGTTGGTAATACTTTCATATGGGGTGTCAGATAGCCATTATATACCTCAATGTTTTCATGGTGTATATTTAAAAAGTAAGACTCTTTCAGCTTGGTTGGTGCTTCATTAGTTTCTCATAGTATCATTATGTTCTTCAATGCATGTTATTTGCTGCAAAAGGCTAAAAATCGGGGCCCGATGCTTGAGAGCTGAGATTTGTGTCAGCTCCTATGCATTTATACTAATGAGTTGCAAATAATCTCCTTAAGCCATGCCATGAAGAGAGGGTCCGAGCTCCAAGAGAGGAGACCTCTCAATTTCTCTATAAGATGACGGTGATAAGTTGAGAGCAAGAGAGGAGACTTCTCAATTTCTCTAGAAGACAACGGTGATAAGTGATATAATCTCAAACGCTTTTAAAATAATCAAAGTTCTTGAAGATGATGTCATTTTGTTATTTTCTCTTATTAAACATATAATTTTCTTTCTAAGTTTCTTCTAACTAGATCCTACTCCGATGATTTTTTTTTAAAGCCTGTATGCAAGAAGTCTACCAAAAGCTCACGACCTCGGCCCAAGGGGATGATGGACTAACATAAAGCCACTAAACTAATTAAATGTCATGCCTTTTCATCAATATTAACTGGTCCAACTCGATAATAGTTTCAAGCACTTCACGCAGGACCTATACCAAATTTTAAGTTGTTAAATTGGAGAAATATTTTATTAGCAGCAAGTGCAGACCTTGAAACTTAGTTACCCTATTTGAAGTTACACAAAAATCTAAGCA
The DNA here is from genome assembly GCA_026413385.1 of Erythroxylum gracilipes. Taxonomy (NCBI): domain Eukaryota; kingdom Viridiplantae; phylum Streptophyta; class Magnoliopsida; order Malpighiales; family Erythroxylaceae; genus Erythroxylum; species Erythroxylum gracilipes. The sequence continues at coordinate 35,737,326 of JANZLC010000202.1, forward strand.
AACCTTATGGTAATATCTGAGATGATCCACTCTGTTTTCGTCCTTTTTTTCACTTTCTTTTGATTTTTCAAGTAGAATTCGAAACAAATTCATCGTTTTACACATCTAATTTATAAATATTATTTTCATAAATTAGAAACATCAATATATATATATATATATATATATATATATATATATATGAGATTCGTATATTGTAAAAGTCATTATAAATAAATAGGACACGCACCTACTTGAAATATTCTTAGAAGGATTGAACAACTCATCTAATAATAGAATACATAATGTTCATGAAAATTCGAAGAGGTGTAGTTTTGTAAAAATTTTGGTTCGGTAGCAGTTGTTTATAGTACAAGCGAAAACAAAAAATTAAACGTAAAATAACAAATCAACACTGAAATTTATTAACGCATTTCGACACACTTTGCTTAGGTCTGTGAGATTCTCACCTAGCTTAATTACTTTCATCTGTGATAAAACAATAGTTGTACTCAAGACATTACAAAGCCGATTCACCCAACCCTTAACACTATCTCTCGTCCTCACTATCCGTGAAAGTAAATCACATTCAATAGTACAACCGCCTCATACTAACTTTAACACATGACTTTTTAACAGTATTTAATAATAAAGTATGAAAATAAAATAACTCAAGTGGTTGAAATAACAACGAACACAGACAAAGATACTTGAGAAAGAAAACAACTTCCCTAACAATGTAGCTTCGTCAATGAAAGAATGAGAAGTTGTCCATCAAGAGAATCTGTTGTCAAGCTTCAATATTGTCACTGGAACATTTCATGCACAACATCCACAAAACGTCTCAAATCAACAAACGTTTCATCATCAAAACATTAATCCAATAGAACTGCAATAATCACCACAACTGTTGGAGTTTTTCGTACAAATCCAACAACAAAGACAACAGCTGCAAAGTCACAAAAACTTCTAAAATTTTCGCACACTAACACAAAAAATGATAGCCATTAAAAGCACACCTGATTAACACCCAATCAACCCAACAATAAACACACCATTGACCATGAATAACAGTACCAGAATAATACAAAAATCAAAATAAGGAATCAGCTACAAAATTCTCGAAAAGCACTTTTAATTGTCGTTGAACAATGAAAAATACCCAACCAAGAATAATGATCGATATCAGCCGGAACACAACCTATATACCGAAATCACCAAGCCAAGTATCATATAAACTAAGAGAAAATTCTTAGCGGCAAAACTACCCAGTCAACGACAAAACAATAAGAAAGTGCAGCACACCACACACTTAGCTCAGGTTGCGTAATGGACCAGAAAAGGTTGCTGCAAAATAAGTAATCCCTTCACCTAAAAATCAGCAACATACTAAGAACTATCTTAACTCGATTAGACCAAATTATTTTCATCTGTGATATACCAATAGTTTTACTCAAGGTATTATAGAGCCAACTCACCAAACCCTTGACACTATCCTTTGTTCTCACTACCCATGAAAGTAAATCACGCCTAATAGCACGACCGCCTTCGTACTGACCTTAACAGAGGATTTTCTTTACAGTATTTGATAATAAAGTATGAAAATAAAATAACTCAAGTGATTGAAATAACAACGAACATAGAAAGGACACTTGAGAAAGAAAACAATTTTCCTAACAATATAGCTTTGTCAACGAAAGGATGAGAAGTTGTCCATCAAAAGAATCTGTTGTGAAGCTTCAATATCGTCACTAGAACATCTCACGAACAACAGCCACAAAACATCTCAAATTAACAAATATTTCATCACCGAAATGTTAATCTAATAGAGCTGCAACAACCACTACAACTGTTGGAGTTTTTCGCACAAAACCAACAATAAAGATAGTAGCTAGAAAGTCATTAAGTGTGTGTTTGGTTCAGCTTTTGGAGGCTCCAAAAGTACTTTTTTCCACCGCAAAAGCTATTTTCAGGAAAAAATGGGTGTTTGGCTGCAAACTTCAAAAGCACTTTTCAAGTAGAAATAGCTTTTGAAAAAGCCAAAAGACAACTTTTTCAAAAGCTAAAAATTGGAGTTTTTCAGAAAAGCCCAAATAAGAGCTTTTTCAGGAAGCTGATTTTAATTGAGTTTCCGTCACTTACGTTTATAATCCTTCACCTACGCTTGCCTTCCTTATCCTCGGTTTGATTTCTAATTCACATGGTTTTTTTGCATTCCTTATCCTTTGTCCATGTCTGCGTCAACAACGCAGACGAACCTTCGACATCTGCGTTGAACAACGCAGACCCACATCTGCGTTGTTCAACATAGACGACTAATTTCTTGAGGTCTGCGTTGTTCAACACAAACCTCAAGAAGTAATTAGTCATCTATGTTGCTTCTCAAGAATGACCAACGCAGATGTTTCCTTCTCAATTTGGTATCTTATATTGTGGGGTTAACTAAATTGTTTTTAAAAAATATTGCAGAATTACTTGTGAGGTTGAAATAGTTATGCATTTAAGTATTTCAAGTTGAATATTTAATTCGAAGATTATAATATTATTAAACTTTTTTATATTTCTTAATATTAATTTTTCATATTAATTTTATTTTCAATAAGAAAATGAGACATCTCTTTAAATTATTTCTTACAAGATGGTTATTTAAAATTTCCTTCAATATGGTACTTTGCATATTGTTTAATATACTTTAAAAATTATTTAGCATAAATAATTTTATTATAAAATAAAATATAGTTAAAATTAATAAAAGTGCTTTTTATTTTTATGTTGCCAAATAGTCTACTGTATGAAGCTCTTTTTAAAAAGCTGTTTTTTAATTAACAGCCAAATAGTCAACTGTCTTTTAAAAAAAGCTCTTCTCATAAAAGCTCTACTGAAAAAAGCTTTACTGAAAAAAGCTCAACCAAACGGACCCTAAAACTTGTGGAATTTTCGTCCAACACCAAAAATGACAACCACTAAAACACACCTTATTAACACCTAATCAGGCCAACAATAAACACACCATAGACCATAAACAACAGCACCAGAATAATACAAGAACCAAAAAAGTTAATCAACTGCAAAATTCCCAAAAAGTACTCTTAATTGTCGTTGAACGATGAAAAATACCCAACTAAGAATAACGACCGATATTAGCTAGAACACAACCTATATATCAAAAGCACCCAGCCAAATATCGTATAAACCAAGAGAAAATTCTCAGCAACAAAACTATCCAATCAACGACAAAATAACAAGAAAACGCAACACACCACACATTCAGCCCAAGTTACATAATGGACCAGAAAAGGTTGCTACAAAATACGTAATCCCTTCACCCAAAAATCAGCAACAAACACTAAAAGATCTTAACTCAATTAGCTACATAATTTTTTGTCAATACAAACCATAAAATCCAGTTGTCAAACACAATATCACCTGTCATTTTTCAACATAAAAAATGACATAGTTGTAAACGTAAAACTTTCGTGAATACCTTAACAAAACAAATTCAATTGTCAATCAAATCTCCAACATATTTTGCTTCCTTAGATAACTATTATCCAAAAATAGTCTATGAACTTTCGTGAATACCTTAACAAAACAAATTCAATTGTCAATCAAATCTCCAACAAATTTTGCTTCCTTAGATAACTATTATCCAAAAGTAGACTATTTATTTGAATCCTTTCTTGATTAGGATTTTAAACCTTATCAAAACTTGGCTAGAGTCCCACGTAAATACGACTAGATTCAATTATCAAATAATGTTCAAAATTAAATAATAAGATATAATCGCCTATATTATAATTTACAAGAATTTTCTTTTATTTTAATATAAATTGTACATAATTGACAAAATTTTTAATCAATTTTTATATTAAAGGATATAAATTAGAGATTATAATTAATATGTTCTTGATATTAAAAGTCTAAATATTATTTTGTAAAGTCACACGTCATGAACGAAATTTTAGATAAGAAATAATGAAACAATAGTCAATAGAAATTTTCAATAAATAAGATGTGGACATGCTCTGTCAAATTCGTGTTTGATAAAATTCTCTTTAAAATAGGAATGAGAAATGAAGCATGAAAAGGAATTTTCATTAAAATTATTCTGTTTTATCATTCCTAAAAGGAGGATCTCGAATCTGATTTTATATATAGAATTTATATTTGTACTTAAAGATGGAATGAATGTATTGATAAGATTATCTTATATAATTAGGAAGATCAATTTGCTCTTTTAAGAGATTTTAAGGGATTTGAGGGTATAAGTCTTCTTTGACAAAATTTATAATAAAAAGGATATATACAATTCTCTTCTTTTTTATGATGGTTGCCCTTTCTTCGCAATTATAACCAGATAACTTCATTCTTTTCTGTTCTAGGATATTTCAAGTTTGATTATAGAAATTGTAATAACTACTTTTTTTCTTTGTTCATTGTTTTTGAATATTTATATATTATATGTAACTACTTCAGATAATTATTTTGATCCATTGAATAAGGTACTATTGTCTAACGATCAAAATATTTTATTTCCAATCATAATGTAAAATCCATATATGGTTTGTAAATAATATAATTTGGTTCTGTCTGATTTTGATGGGGCTGGGCGCTGCTGCTTGGATCTATGAGATTGGTTGACTTTGGCTTAAAGATACCTGCAAAACAACAAGGCACACCGGGGGTTGATTGCTGGTAGGCCCCTCCGACGCTCAAGTTAGTCTTTTTCTGAGGGTTTTGGTGGCTAGGAATAAAGAATAGTAGGGTTCTCGAAAGTCGTACCTGTATCATGGTGAGGTAGCACCTTATATATCAGATACTTGCTAGGTTTAGGTCTTCAATTAAGAATGGGAGGTCACCATCTATGAATGGGCTGTCTATGCCTGGGCCTGAGCTTGGGCCTAGCACGACCGACCCAATCATAAGCCCCCTACTCCTCGAGTCTAATCATGGAGACGGGTCGAAGGAGTACATAAGGACTGTTCGGCTCCTCCGCATGATAGCTCATGATAGGCCCGATCGATTGGACATCGTCGCTTAGTGCATGACAGCTCGAGATAGGGCCGAACGATCGGACATCAACGTCTAATCAGAGCACTAAATTTGGGAGGCTACTTTGCTATTTCAGACAGCTTTTTCTCGATCGGTGGTATGAGGCCTGCCTTGAAGATGAAGGAGCCAAGCAAGAATATCGCTCAGTCAACAATACCGAAACAGTCTACAGTGCTCGATTAGTCGATTGTGCCTGAACAGTCTAAAGCGCTGCTGATCCAAGTGGCAAGTGAGGACCGAGCGGTTATGGAGAGTGAGGTGGAGCGACTGCTCAAAAGGAAGAAAACCGCTCGGAATGTCGAACGGTCGCCCTGTCGATCGGACAAAGGTAAGGGGAAGGAGCGAGCGCCCAACTCCGAAAAGTGGGTGTCCATGATCAGTCTAAGCAAGACTGCGTCGCTTAGGGACACCGATGTTGCTCTTCACGTTACCCAGAAGGTTGTTCCTCCTGCAGATGAAGGGTTTTTGGATTCGCTGGGTGACAAGGAGGTGATGGTTGGCTTCGTGAGCGGTTTAGCAAAGGATTGGCGTTCGCCTCTGAAATGTATCGACGTGTTGACCAGTTCACTAAAGTCTCCTGAGCGATGGACCAGGAGATTAAAAATCTTCTTGGTTAGGTCAACGTTTCGAGTGCTCAACTGTCAGAGGCAGAGGAGGGAAAGAACGTTTTGGGAGCTCAACTTGCTTCGATGGAGGGGGAGAAGCTCAGAATGATTGTGTCAAGGGATGAGTTGGAAGAAGAGTATCGAGCATTGTGGCTCAATAATGAGGACATGAAGAGAGAAGTTCTTAATTCCAATTTTGCAGCAAAGATGGAACAAGAGCTTCGTTTGAAAGTCCTTCGTTGTCTCCTTAATTTTGTGAATGAAGCTTAGACTGTCATCAGTTTCGTATAAGGGGTTGTCTTTTCGCGTACGATACTCGTCATTCGGTCGTGAGATTTGAAAGAATCATAGTTGATTGATGCGTAAGAACCTGGCCGAACGATGGTGAGGCAGAGCGATGATAAGGCCGAGGGTTCCAAGGATCTTGTCTTGGCAACCTGGCCGAACGATATTAAGGTCGACTGATGATGAGGCCGAGGGTTCCAAGGATCTTGTCTTAGCCGAACGATATTGAGGTCGACCGATGATGAGGCCGAGGGTTCCAAGGATCTTGTCTTGGTAATCTGGCTGAACGATGTTGAGGTCGACCGATGATGAGATCGAGGGTTCCAAGGATCTTATCTTGGCAACCTGACCGAACGATGTTGAGGTCGAACGATGATGAGGCCGAGGGTTCCAAGGATTTTGTCTTGGCAACCTAGCCGAACGATATTAAGATCGACCGATGATGAGGCCGAGGGTTTCAAGGATCTTGTCTTGGCAACCTGGCCGAACGATGTTGAGGTCGACCGATGATGAGGCCGAGGGTTACAAGGATCTTGTCTTGGCAACCTGGCCGAGTGATGATTAGGTCGGCGGATGCTGAGGCTGAGGGTTCCAAGGATCTTGTCTTGGCAACCTACCGAATGATGTTAAGGCCGATCAGTTGGTAGAATTTTCTCCTCTTACCCCAATTTAACGAGATTTTTCTTACAGAGAAATTTGAAACTCCTTTATTGATGATGATAAGGGCGTGGGACGTTAAAAAACCTGACTGACGGTGTAACATCATTCGGTAGGTTTTAAAGGAATTTGGCATAGGATGTGATTGATTGGGACTAATGAGGATTGTCCTTGTACTAGTCTTTGTGAACAGTAGAATTTTGAACATGAAAAATACCTATACATGCATACATGACCTTCCTAGTATTTGGGCCTAAACGAATTTATTGTGATTAACGTGGTCATTGTGTTTGAAAAATTATTTTGAGTGATCCATTGTG
>JANZLC010000202.1:35755174-35780215 GCA_026413385.1 Erythroxylum gracilipes
TTATGCAGGATCAACAAAAACTATTGTTGATGAGTTCAAGTATCAGATGATGAAGGAATTTGAGATGACTGACTTGGGTTCTTTACGATACTTTCTTAGTCTTGAAGTAAAGTAAGAAGCTGATGGTATCTTTCTATCTTAGGAGCTCTATGCCAAAGAACTGCTTCGAAAGTTTGGTATGTTATATTGTACACCGGTTAGTACTCCTTTAAATGTTAAAGATAAATTTGTTACTAGAGATGGCGAAGGAGCAGCTAATCCTACATCGTATAGAAGTCTTGTTGGCAGGTTAATTTACTTAACACATACAAGGCCCGACATTGCCTTCTCAGTTAACACCATCTCTAAGTTCATGGAGAAGCCATCACAAGTACATTTTGGAGCTGCAAAACGGATTTTACGATATGTTGCTGGTACAGTAAGTTATGGGATTTGGTATTCTGCCAACATGAATGTACAATGTGATGGAAAATGATATGGGTACTCGGATTCTGATTTTGCAAGTTGTATTGATGATCGAAGGAGTGTGTCAGCTCATGTTTCACCTTAGGGTCAGGAGCTATTGCGTGGAGCTCCAAAAAGTAGCCTATAACAGCTCTTTCCAGCACTGAAGCAGAGTATGTAGCGGTGGCTTTTGCAGCATGTCAGGTTGTTTGGTTGAGAGGTATTCTGAATGACTTACAACAATAACAAAAGGCAGCAACTATTATTTTCTGCGACAACAAATCGACTGTTTTCATGAATAAAAATCCAGCGTTACATAGTCGAACGAAACACATAGATACACGACTACATTTTGTCAGAGATTTGGTGGTTGGAAGAGTTGTGGATGTCCAATACTATAGCACTCATGATCAGTTAGCAGATATTTTGACAAAGTCATTGTCAAAGGAGAAATTTCTTCTGTTTAGAACCTTGCTTGGAGTGTGTAATTTCAAATCACGCTAGGGTGTTGAATTGTGATTCTGAAACAGTCAACAAGTTGTCCTACTCTTTAGGAACTGTTACTTTCTACTTTATTGGTCAATAATTGCTGCTGTAATTATAGACATCAATGATTTCGTTTCTTTTCTCTTTATGTTTATGCCTATTTAAAAGGCTTCTCTTCTTTAATAAAATGTGGGGCATTACGGCAATATTCTTCTCTGATTCTTTCATTTACTGTCTAATTATCAACATTTACAGCCTATAATGTTCATATATGATTTTCGTGGTAGCAAGGTCCATTTGGAGTTACTGATCAAGGTGTTGAATTCATCTACCATCGTTGTTTTCCATTTTGAGTCAATGAGTGCATCCTTGACAGTGGTAGGTTCAGTCAAACCATGAAGGTCATGAATGGCAAGTAGAGAAAACATCGTGTGGGTCATGTGGGTAGAGCAAAGTGGTAATGATCGAAACTATGTCATATAGAGGAGGGGACTTTTTTAATGAAACGACAGCATAAAGAGGAGTGCTGAGTTTTGTTGGGTTAATGGAATTGACAGATGCGGTATTGTGATTGACAGGCAACTGTGACACAGAGTTAACAAGAGAGAGATGTTGCATAGGTTTAAAGATGTCGGCTTTGCCTTTTGTGATCATTGGATGAGTTGATAGGGTAGTGGGAATAGGATTTGTGGGTAATTGTATCGTGGGTAGTGGAGAAGAAGATGTGGGTGTTAGGGATGGAGAAGAGCATGGTAGTACAGCTGTAGGAATGAGTGGTGTGGAGTGAGTTGATCATCGTTTGGATGGTTTAAGGACGGGTTGTGAGGAGAAGTGATGAGAGGTGTGAGGTCCACCAAATACAAAAAGAGAGAGTGTGTGTAGTGTGTGTGTCACTCTTGTTCTGTACAAATTCTTTGATGTTAATAAAATTATCGTCGTTTTTCTAACAATGTTCAAGTCGAGCTTCATGACACAGAAGCATCGTCCATAATTCTGCGAAGGTTGGTGGAGGTTTCTGGTTGGAGATCACAATGATGAGAGATTCGTAGCTCATTGGTAAACCACAAAGGAGGCGATGCACTTGTTCCCTTTCAGTTAAAGGTTGGCCAATAGCCGACAAAGCATCCGTAAGTTCTTTGAATTTCTGGAAGTATAGCTCAATAGAAAGATCATTTTTCTTCAAATCATCAAGAGTTATTTCCAGTTGCATTTCTCATGCTGTGGAGCGGTCAAGAAAATGAGATTCAAGTGCATGCCAGGCCTCAGAAGCTATCTTCAAATGATAGAGAAGAGGGAGTATTTTGCATTTAACAGTGACATTCGTCTAGCTAAGAATAAGACGATCTAGTTTTTTGGGAAAGATTTTTAGTCCTATTGTCATCCTTTTCTCATTCCCGCATTCGTAGATCATTCCTCCTTTGCTTTGATTCCTGATGGCTTTCTCTTAGAAATGTGCAATCCCTATTTGTCTTCCATGAGCTATGAAACCTTTAGGTTTTAAATTGAGATATAATATAATAGTTGTATATACTTAAATTCGGTTTAATTTATAAGAAAAATAATAAATAAAGTAATGAAATTAAAATATGAAATAAATTAACTAAAATATTTTTAGAAAATACAATATGTAAGAAAACAAAGCGACATTCTAGGACAGTTTTAATTGTTGAAAGTGACTGAAAAATAATTGAGTCGAGATCATGGGGTTGGGGACAATAAACAGACACCCACTGCCTATGACGTTCTCTCCAAAAAGGGATGTTGCGGTTTTCATCTGCCAAATCTTAGGCATATGCTTTTGCAATTTATTTTCTTTTTGGACATATGCAAGAAGCAAAAGAGAAGTAAAATAGTCCCATCTCCAAAGGATTCCATGTTCAAGTAAGACAAATTGTGATTATGTAATACTTGTAATGTTAGACAGTGAAATAGTAATACAAAGTGTTGCATTATCTGATGATATATAATTTATAAGTTATTATAAATAGAAGCATTTGTGTATTTCTTATGTTAAAAAATAAACAATGTTTTAAAAATCAGATTAAAAATTAAACTGATAAAACAAGAAGTTTATAGTTTAAAATATTCAATTAGTATTATGTTATCATAAAATCAGTTAAAAATTGAATAAAATCAATTAAAATTAATTACATCAGTTTAATGCAATTAAAATTTTAATTATTTGAAAGTTTAATTTGAACGGTTTGAAAATATTAATATTGAATTTAAATTTCTATAAATTAAATTGCAATTTTTAACATGTTTGTTTAAATAATTTATTATTAATAATCTTACCTTTTTACATAATGATTATATTTCAATTGTAAAAGTATATTATTCTTTTGAAAATTATAATTTAGATGATTCTAATAGTTACATGCTAATACGTACAATAGTAGAATTGCAATAATTTGGAAAATACTTATTTTTTGACATAGAAATTTATAAAGTACTATTTTTAAAAGAATAATAGTCATTAATTATTTTATCCAAAATATTCGTTAATTTCATAAATTTGCACATTAAGTATTATACATTTTATACATAAATATAATTATTTAAAAAGTAAACATTATTTATAGTGTTTACCTTTTTCATTTTTCTTCTCAAAAGAAATCGTGATATTTTTAATTTTTATTTTAACTTTATATAAGTACTCATCTAACGAATAGTATGATAATTATATGCCAAAAAATAAAAATTAATTGATATTTCAGATAAAGTTTATTAAATATATATATATCAAAATTAAGTTCTAATCATATATAATTTAAATGTATTGAAAATTGACATTTTAAACCTGCTAATTCTTTTAGTTCTGTTTTTAATTTTTCTATTCGATTCACTTTAATAATTCTTGTTGTTGAAAACATATCAGTTTATTAATTAATTGTTTGATTTTTATAAAATAATAATTTATTATAAATTAAAATAAATCAATTAATTTTTATTCAACAATATTTTTTCAATTAAACTTTAAAAATTTCGATAGGTAAATACAATTTCTTTCAATCATATTTTAAATTTTTTTATTTAATTTAATTTTTAGCTGATTTTATGATGATATAGTGCCGATTGAACTTTTTAAACATTAAACTTTTGTCTTATTGGTTTTAAATATTTTAATTTTATTTAATGCTTAATCAAGTTTATAATAATATAATACTGATTAAATTTTTAAAAATTTAAACCTTTTATTTTATCGAATTATATCGTAATATAATTTTTAAAAGATCGATAAATAGACAACCACCGCTTATGATGTTTTCTCTCTTTTGTTTTTTTCCTTTTTTTTTGAGCAGGACACATCAATTTATCTTCTAGAAAATCTGAAACTTTAGTGGGTTCTTGCAGTTTTCATCTGCCGAATCTTAGGTAAATGCTTTTTCAATCTAGTTTCGTTTTGGACAAATGCAAGAAGCAAAAGAGAAGTAGAGCAGTCCCATCTCTAATGGATTAGATGTTCGAGTAAGACAAATTGTGATTCATGTAATATTTGCAATGTATGTTAGTGAAATAGTAATACAAAGGTCTTGAACTATCATTTAATTTTAAATTATTGATGATATATAATTTATAAATTATATATATGGTCATATTTAGAATAATATTGCTTAAGTTAATGAAAATTTCGATATAGAAACAACTGACTAAATAATCTGCTTAATTAACGTTTGAAAGGTCTTAAATTCAAATAATAAATATCCTAAAAATTTATATAAATTAAAGATTCAAATTTCTTTATAGTAAAAATTTTCTTTTAAAAAATTTATCTTTAAAATTCTTAAAAGATATATTAAAAACAATGATAAAATAAAAACAGTGATATAAATTAATTAAATATTATTTAGACTATAATTTAACTCAAATTTTAAACTTGAACTTAAATAATTAAGGATAATTATTTATTCTAATTATCTTAAATTATTAATTTAAATCTAATTTAGTTGGTCTTAATCAAATTTAATAGCTGAGTTGGGTTATTTTATTAGTGAAATTTGATTAATTAACGCCTAATGTTTACATTGAGTGTGTTTTGTTATTAAAAATATCGTTATTTTTTAACTGAATTATGAGAGAATAAGTTTTTTCTGAAAAGCTAAAAATTAAAAAAAAATAATTTTTAAATGAAAAAGTTTCTAAAATTTTAAGTATAAAAGAACTATATATTATTTCACTTACACATAATTTTAGAACCTTTTAAATTATCATGAATATATCTCACATATAAGTCAAGTGTTTTTAAATTATCATGAATGTAGTATTTCTTTTACATTATTACACAATAAAACATGGATACATCAACTATAAGCTTTTTATTATAATGTACAATTTAAACTATAATTTTTAAAATTTTTAAAATTTAACTCAGATACTTTCAAAATATCTAAAATAAATTGTCAATAAATAAAATTTTAACAATTTTTGTTAATTAATTGTCATATCAATTTTTAAAATGTTTTTAAAAAATATATTAATGGCCGTACAATCACGTGTAGGCCATTTAGCATAGTGCATTATGAGTCTCACCAATAAATTCTAAAAAACAAATTAAATATTTTTGTTGATAATATATAGTACTTTATTTTTAAAATTTTGCTAGTGAGACTCATATAGTATAATGTGGAATATATGTAATAGTGGGGTTTATAAATCATTTTTAAAAAAATATAATACATTTTAGCAATTTTAGCGACATTTTGCACTATGATCGCTAAAGGAAGGTATTTGGCGATAATTTATGAGAATCGTCCCAAAAAGTGGGACATTTTGCAACGAATTAAGAATCCTGTCGCCAAACATCTAGCAGTTGGCGATGATTCCATAAATTGTCACAAAAAGTTAGACTTTTGACAACAAATTTTTTAGATCGTTGCCAAAAGTTGATATCAAAGATTTTAAATGTTATGGATTTCTTAGGAAAATTTTGAGAAATTTTTGTGTGTGATAGTTTTCTTAAAATTAATAATGCAAGAAAGATAAATTTAATGTCAAGTGTGCTAAATAATCCTAAGGTTAATTATCATTGACATTTATATGATTTTTATATTTTTTTCACTTCCTTTGTTTATAAATTTGTTTAAATAGCTAATGCATTTTTCTATAAAATTTTTTGGTAAATAATTACTCTATAAATTTGTTTAAATAGCTAGTGTTGCATTACTCTATAAATTTGTTTAAATCTATAGATTTATATAAAATGATTAATAGATTGGAGCATATAAAAATTGTAAAATGATTTCAAGGTTTTAATCTTATTGTTTTTTTTTGGTAAATCTGAAAATTTATAAAAGAACCAAAATATGTACATAAAAGTCTTGTAGTGTCTCGGAGGACACAAAAGCTTGCTCTTAGCAGCAAACCGACCTATAGCCTAGCAGAATACAAGAGCCACCCTGCACTAAATGAGAAACTAACCACACTACTCAACAGCATAAGACAAAGATGCAAGCAAAATCACCACCAATTATGAAGTAATGGGGAGTCCGAAGCCAGCTGCAAATAGACCACAAAAGCATCCAAAGAGCTTAGGGATTGAAAGAGTCCAAATCCCCTACTTTCCTTCAACAGTACGTATGTAGACAGAAGTGAATCGTCGAAATGTGCGCGGACAAACTAGGAACCCAACCTGCAAAGAAAGTGAAAACAACAATAGCCAACTAAAGAAAATTACCTCCCCTCACTGAAAAAAGGCTGAGAGACTCCCTAATGTGGGAGATTACCTCGAGATAGACTCGCTCTGCCTCCTTGGCTGCATTTTTTAAGGACCTTGCATTACGTTCATGCCAGATGAGGTAAACGGTTGTAGACAAAATAAGGGGGAGATAAGGTAAGGCCGGGAACCTGGTACTCGAAGTGCTATACCAGGAGGGTATGGTTGAAAGGTTAGAAAGATTAAGGATAGGCAAGTGGAAGAAGCTGAGGCATTGATCCCAAATATGTTTAGAAAAGGGGCATTCAAAGAATAAATGGTCGATGGATTCATTAGCTTCGAGGCATAGAGAACAGTGATTGGGAGTGTAGAGGAAGGGCAATTTATCCCTAGTTTGCAACTTTTGTAAGAAGGCTAACCATAAGGTGAAGGAGCAACGAGATTTACTATATTTAGACCAAACCAGCTTGTACCAAGGAACTTCCGATAAGGGAGGTCTCAAGATATTGTAGGCTGAAGCATTGGTATAGCGGTTGGTGGGGCTCGCTAACCATTCCAGACGATCGGGAAGGGAAGAATTGGGGGTATACCCTGGTGGTGCAAGGAGCCTTATGAAGTCCAAAGACACCTCATTCAATCTCCAATTATCGTTAAGTATGACTTCTTTACTCGAGCAGAGAGTGGGAGCTCCAAGCCATTGATCGCTCTCGGTGTAGTCAAGGACCTCAAGATACCACTCGAGTGCCAAAGATCCTGCCAAAAAAGAGTAGAGATATCATTCCCAATCCAAAATCTGAATTGATGACACAACTTACCCCTAACCGATAACAGCTTACACCAACTCCAAGAACTATTATAAGTGGGCATTACACTCCAAAAATTATGCCTCCTCAGAATGATAGTGTGTACCCACTTAACCCATAATGCTTCCTTATCTGTAAACAAGTCCCAAATTCTTTTGCCTAACAAAACTTTATTCCAAGTAGTTAAATGCTTAACTCCTAATCCCCCTTCCCTCTTAGACCGACAGACATCACTCCACTTAACCTTAGCTGGGGTTTTAGACTCCGCCTTGCCCGCCCAAAAAAATTTCCTAAGTTTAGCCTCTATATCCTTCAAAATGGATGAGGGATGAATGAAGTGCGAGGACCAATACACATGGAAGGAAGATAGGACAGAAATGACCAATTGAATTCTACCCACATAGGATAGACACTTATGGGTCCAGTGGTTAATCCTATTATCAATCCAGTCGAGGAGAGAAGCACAATCCCGCCTAGAAAGACGACCTGTAATGAGAGGAACCCCTAGATACCGAAAAGGGAGAGTGCCTTGTTGAAGACCAGAGATATATCTCGTCCTGTGACGAAGATAGCTGACATCCGGGGATAAATAAAACTTAATCTTAGTAGGATTCATGTTCATACCCGAATACATAAAGAAAGTACACAAGGAATCAAGCAGAAGTTGAGCTGAAAACAAGTCCGCATGACAAAACATTAAAAGATCATCAGCAAAGAGAAGATGATTAAGTTTCAGACCTTAACAGCGCCAATGGTATTTGAACTGAGACAAATTTTCTGTGGAAACTCTCAAATTCCTAAAAAACACCTCCATACAAAGAATGAAAAGGAAGGGCGATAACGGGTCACCCTGTCTTAATCCAGATTTGCCCTTGAAAAATTGGGTGGGAGACCCATTTACCAAAATAGAATAAGAAGGGGAGGAGATACATTCTTTGATCCAAGCAATAAACCTCCCCGGGAGACCTATAGCTTCAAGAGTGTAAAGAAGGAAGTCCCAATGGATAGAGTCATAGGCTTTTTGGAGGTCAACTTTAAAAGCACACCGCTTATGATTATTGGATATGTGGTAATTTCTAAAGATCTCTTGCGCTAAAAGAATGTTATCCCCTATTCGACGGTTTTTAATAAAGGCACTCTAATTCGGGCTAACTATATTGGGGAGAATGAGACTGAGCTTGCTAAAATTTTAGCAATGACCTTGTAGAGCATGTTGCAACAGGAAATAGGCCTAAAGTCTAAGACAGAGGTTGGATGAGCTATTTTAGGGATAAGGGTAATGAAAGTGGAATTGAGCTCCTTGACTAATTTGCCATGGAGGAAGAAATTGCGAATAGCTTTCGTAACTTCCTCCCCAATAATAGGCCAAGCTTTCTGCTAAAAGTACCCATTGAACCTATCGGGGCCTGGGGCCTTATTAGGATTGATAGAGTGAAAAGCTTATCAAATTTTTTACTGTGTGACCTCAGCAATGACAGCATTTGAGTAGTTTTCGGCTAGGGGAGATGGAAAAAGAGTCACAACAAACTCCTTAGAGGAATGGAGATGCTTAGTAGCCCCAATGGTACCTTGGAAGTAAGCTAGAAATTGAGCCTGGATATCTACAAGGCCCACAACCTTGTTGCCATTCCCAACATCTAGAGTATGAATGGAATTCCGGTTCCTATGAGCAATGAGAGAGTGGTGAAAAATTTTAGTATTCCGATCAGCTTCGCGAAGCCAACGGATCTTAGAGGATTGTTTATAGAACAATTCCTGATCCGCAAGAGATTGGTAAAGTTCTCTTATAGCCTCGGATTCCCTATCTAGCAGGAGAGGAGAATTAGGGGAGAACTTTAGCTAATCTTAAATAGTATTAAGATGAACCTAGTTACACTCGACTCGAGTATTGATATTACCAATCTGACTCAAGTTTATGGCTTTGAGAGCTCTCTTGACTAATTTCAACTTAGTCACCACTCTAAACAAAGGAGTGCTTACAATTGGGGAGGCCCAAACAGCCTCCACAATTCTCAAGAAATTGGGTTGATTAGCAAGAAAATTGAAAAATCTGAAAGGGGGAGTATGCTTCTGCAACATCCCTATCGATTGCACCACAAAAGGAGAGTGATCCGAAATGTGAGGGTTAAGAATGACACAGTGAGAAGAAGGGAACTGAAGGCTCCAAGCAGAGTTGATAATCGACCTATCTAACTTCCGAGCTCTGAAGGAATCGCCTAATTATTTATTAGACCAAGTAAAGTGAGGACCACTCGAGTTTAAGTTAAATAACCCATTGACCCCAAAAACCGTCTAAAATCATAAATATGACTCAACTTCGAAGGACAAGGAGGATATGCTTCCTGAGAATATAAAATAGTGTTAAAATCCCCTACAAGTATCCATGGGGCAGGGCCTATTGACTAGGAGATTTGAGAAAGATCATGCCAAAGGAGTTGCCTATGGGAAGGAGAGTTAGCCCCATACACATAAGACACAAGGAAAGGCTCAGAACTATGCCTGGGCAGAATTTCTACATGCATAAACTGATCAGTGCATTTAAGAAGAGTACACAAAAGGACCTCTGGGTTCCAAGCAATCACAATTCAAGCATTTAAGGAGTGATCCAAATTGCTACTGCTATCCCATCTAGGAAACAAGGACCTACAAAGTTTATTCAAGGAACTAGAAGACCTAATCCTAGACTCAACATGACATACAAAAGTGGTTTTATTTTCATTTCATCCAGATAACTCTCTTAGGCCAGATGGCTTTAATGTTAGGTTCTTTTAAGAGAAATGGAACCTATTGCAATTACCAATTATGAAAGTAGAAAAAGAGTTCTTCAGTAGTGGCAGGTTACTCATTGAAATTAACAATACTTTTCTTTCTTTTGGTGCCCAAGGTCTCCAACGCAAAGAAGTTGAATGATTACAGACCAATATCTTATTACAATATGTTATACATTATTTCTAAGATCCTTGTTAATACATTGAGAAATACTTTACCTAGTATCATTAATCATAGTCAGGGTCGATATGTTCAAGGTAGGAGTATGGGTGACAATATTATGTTGGCTTAAGAATTGTTCAAAGACTATAATCATAAGGAACATGTCAAAAGTTGTGCTCTCAAAATAGATTTCACTAAGACATATAACACAGTTGACTAGGTTTTCATTATCAGTGTTCTCCATGCTTTTGGCTATCCTAACAAGTTTATTAGCTAGATCTATTCTAGCATATCTACAGTTTCATTCTCAATGTTAATAAATGGGGAACCTACTCATCTTTATCACGCAGCTAAGGGAATTAGGCAAGGACATCCTCTTTCTCCCTACCTATTCATTGTCATTATGGAAGCTCTTCAAAGATTGACTCGTGTATATTGATGAAAGCTCAAATTTCAAATATCAATATCATTATCGAGAGCTCAATATCATTCAACTTTGTTTTACAGACGATCTACTTATGTTATGTGCTAATGACACTATGATAGATAGATATTTGACTATATTTTTACACTCATATTTCATATATTTTGCTTGATATTTGACAATTTTATTATATTTTGGTATTTAATATGCTTAAAGTGTGTTTATAGGTTATTATTGCCTCTATGGACTTAAAAGAGAAGAAACCGGAAAAAAAACGTGACTAAAACTGGAAAAAAAACTACAATCTAGAAGAAATACATGGTTGTGCACTTTTGCACACTCGTGCACCTTCTCGATATCCAACATATTTGGGTTATACACAAGCATGCATATTCATGTGCATAAGCATGCACGCATAACCCAAAAAATCTAGGTTTTTATGTAAATTTCATAGTTCAGAGGAAAATGGAAGGAGGAGACTTTGGGAGGCTATTTATAAACATGGAGTCATTCTTTAGGTGCTATTTTGATCTAAAGAAGCTAAAAACATGAAGAAATCATCGAAAGATTCATCAGAATACAAGATCAAGCCTCGACATTCTGAGAAGATTATATAGAAGACAATCAGGGAGATTTATAATTATGAACCCATTTTTTTCAATTTGTTTTCCTTTTGGTTTATGCTTGATTTGGTGTTCGATAATATGTAACTAAATGTCCAGTTAGTATTTAGGTTAGATGAACCTTATGTTAATACTTTGGCATGATTTGATTCCTTTATTAAGCAAATTAGGTTGATTTATTATTATGGTCTAATTACGTGTTTTATTGATAATCTAATTTTATACATAGAGATTGAGAAATCCTAGTATGAATAAATCTATTGTAATTAGAAGGAGTTGATTGCAACCCTAAAGATAGGATCACATAAATATTCTGAATTAGTGTGAAACCTAATAAAAGGACCCATAAATCGATAACGCAATCCTATAAGATTTAACCTGCATAATTCGGTTAGAAACCTTAGGATTATTTATTAGTAGATAGGGATGGCAACGATTAGGTCAAAAATCGGCTCGGCTCGACCTCATTTTTTATAAAAAATTAACATAACGACGTCATTTTGTGCCTTTTTGTTAGGCCATAGGCCTGGCTATATTTTCCATCCCTATTAATAGACTCAAGGTCAGATATTAACATACTATAGGAGTCTCCACAGTCCAATACATCAACAAAACAATTACGTGATAAAAGATCAATCTATTAAGGGTTTAAAGGGATTCGAACCTAGATAGTAATTTCTAATAACGATAATTTTTGAAGTGAATTTCACTGTCTTTGCATTTATTATCATTTCCTATTTCTTTAATTGCTTTAGTTTTTATTATCTTATTGTTAAAAATCTAAAATCAATCTATATGCTAAATAATAGGGGAAGAGTAATTACTAGTATTCATAGTCTCGTAAGATTGATCCGTACTTAATGGTACTAATTAAAATTATGTTATGCACTTGCAGTTATTTAATATTGACTATCACGAAATAGGTCAATCACACTACTTCAATTGAGGTAATATGAACTTCTTAGCTAAAATTCCAAGAAGTATTAGGTCTGAGGTTTAACCCTTAAAAGAGTTCTACTTACTTTTTTAAGCAAAGTACAATTGACTCCTCAAGGGTGATCATTGATGCGGGGATTTCAATACAAAAGTTACCTTTTAATTACTTGAGTGTTCTTATCTCTACAAGGAAGCTAAACGAAGTTGACTGCAGACCACTATTGAACAAAGTTCATAAAAGAATCACTAACTGAAGAAATATATTTCTATCTTATGGAGGAAGGTTATAGGTAGCTATATCCATTTTCAATAATCTACACATCTATTGGCTATCACACTTAGCAATACTTAAAGGAGTGTTGAAAAAGATTGACAGAAGTATAAGAGACTTCATATGGCATGAACAAAATCTTAGTGGTAAAAAGACTTCCAAGTTAAATGGAGTGTCATTTGTCTACCTAAAGAATATGGTGGATTAGGTATCAACTAAGCTAGCAGAATAAGGAAGGTATTGTTAGATAAAAAGCTATGAAGGATTTACTACGATAAGGAGAGTCTTTGGATGAAATGGGTGCATATGTTTCATATCAAACAAGGAAGCAGTTGGTTTATGGCTCAGAAAAGTACTTAATCCTATACCTTTCAACAAATCTTACATACTAGATCATTTACGCATTTTCATATCAAACACTACATTAGAGATGAAAAAGGCACAAAATTCCGGTTTAACAACTAGCATTCTCTTGGGACTTTATGCAAGACTCAATATGTTACAGCTCTAACATGGTTAATCCTTGAAAACACCAAAATGCACATATTTGTTCAAAATGATAGCTAGTATTGGCCATTGCTTGCAGGGAAAGGATTCAGTTCAATAGTAGATTGTATGCCAGATTATTCACCTAATATGAGGCAAAATGATGAAGTTAGATGGGAGTTATATAACTCGCCAAGTTTACTGCTAAGTCATGCAAACAAATGTTGCTTGGTCTACTAATCATGTTCCCATTTCCCAATAAGTTGATATGGAGCTTTGGAACAACTTAGACACACTCTTTCATACTCTAGTTCGTTGCTAGAAAAAAGTTATATACTAGAGATAGGATAAAATTTCAGATCTCAAATAAGTTTTGTCCTCTATGTACCAGTGAGGAAGAATCAATTGACCATATCTTCATCAAGTGTTGCCACACAAGTCCACAATGGAAAAAAATTTCTCAACTTATTTGAGCTGCAAGATATGATTCTCAACTGGGAAAACTATTTGTATTGGATAATTGGGCTAAAATGGAAAAGGAAGGAGGATCTAAAGGTGTTCAAGGCTGGTTTTGCAATGCTTGTACATTTCATATGGATGATAAGAAACACTAAGTTATTTGGAAAATCCGAGCCTTATAATAAGTACACCTGAATGGAGTTCTATCTCAAGTTAAGGATGACTATTTTGACAAAGTTTCATCAACATCTCATCTCAACTTGTATTAGGCAACTAATTAGAATATAGACAGTGCAGGTATTATTAATAGATTTTATAGTTAGCTAGTTTGTACATACTCCAACTGTTGGAGATAATTATCACTTCCTTTTTGTAATTTCCACCTTTTTGTGAATGAATGCTCTACTTATTTTCCGAAAAATATATATATGTATATATGTATATATAGTAGACGGTAATGAGTAAAGTGTTATCAAGAAATCAATTTTCTAATATGGCATAACCAAAAATTTTGATTTTCAAATGCGGCAATGTGACTTTATATATTTGAAAGCAAATCAAATTGTATATATCCAAATATGAGGCATCGTTATCTATTACCTTTCACTATGCGTTATGTAATAATCCTAGGAGGACGGATGGTCTTATAATGTCGAAAGTCATTATTGGTGGGAGCCACAACTTAACAGACACCAAACCCTTTTAAGCTCAATCCTATCAATAGTTTTGTTAAAAATAGAAATGTAAAATCAATTAGAAATAATTCATTTATTCAAAATTTTAAAACTATTTTATGTTAATCGACCTTCATAATCAGATTGATGCGTAGATCATTCTTAAAATTATACATTGAAATTCTAAAGAATAGATTTTTTTTCTTCTTTTTGTCCGTTATACTCTAAATCAACTGCAGGCAACCAAGAGATCCATTTGAATTTTGATTTATCATTTTCAAGGAGCGAATTTACCCAACCTAGCATTTAAGTGATCATAGCAAGTAAAATTTAAAAGATAGCAAGTAAAATTTAAAAGATTGATAAGATATTTTACAGATGCGAATATTAGATTATTCTTTATTGCGGAAGATCAATTATACGCGAATTTAAATGTATCCGATTTTTGTTTGTTGTAATATGAGTATAAAATGATCAATAAGAAATAAAGATTTAAAACCGAACTAAACCAGCCGACTCAATTTAGTAAAGTACAAATCAACCAATTGTCTAGTTCGATTCATATTTGTAAACGTTACAAATAAAAACTGGTCGATTTACTACTTAACTAGTAAATTTTTCCTAAACTGTAACTATTAAAAAATCGTAACCTTATCTTCTTTACTTTATTCTTCAAATTTTTTTATTTTTCCAACTCAATAGTTAACTGGTTGGGGACAGGGTTGATTATCTTCTTGAATCTTTCAGTTTGACATGTATGTTTTCAAATAGATGTTATTTGAACATTCTTAGAAAATGATGAATGAGATAAGCGGGGTACATTAATTTGGGTTTACAGGTCCAGTGTTTGATCCATGGTGTGATATTGTGGGATCGGAATCGTCGTGCAATACAAGATTTAATCGTCTATTTTCTTCCTGTCAAGAGTCAAGACTTGACCAATAATTATCTCTTTCAATTTCAGGAATGTTTTATTTCATTTGCTATTCTCTACCGAATTCATCGTAAAACTAATGGGAAATTGTTTTGTAGACTTATTTGAGCCTGTTCATTATTCTCATCTTGTATCATACCAATTGATAATTGCAAAATTACAAATAGAAACATATAAATTGTAAGGTGTAAACTGAGTATTTTTGCTATTTTCACTTTTCACTCATTCCCTTGATGACTATCTCTTTCTATTTAGTGGTTATGAAGTATGTGACGGATGGTAATAAGTCAACATTTACAAATTATAAGTACAAATATTTTTGTTATATCTTTGACATCAATACACATCATAATTATGCAAGTGATTATCTTTCTAAATTCTTTCAATTAGCACTTTGATTTTCTAAAATAGCTCTGTCATATCTTTTTAAGCGTGTCAGATTTAGGAATACTTATTAAGTATGTTAATTGATGAAACTAAAGCATCCATTTTTCTTTTCAAACTCTTAAAAAAAAGTTCTATCGTAAGTAAACGCTTTACACTCACTTATTTGTATTTTTTAAACTTTCCTATTAACACATTTTAACTTGAGTGTAACAGCACTAGTTTGTCAAATATAATGTATTTAGCATGATAAGCATTTTCAATATCTATTTCTTTTTAGAATGTCAATATGTTATAGTTGTGTGCAAAACTTACAAAATTATTTTCTCATATTTTTTGGATAAAATTATAATAGAAAATATGGAATAATCAGAAAAAGATTCGATGAACTTAACATCCTCTACTCAGGGTAAGTCTGATCCAATGTGAAATCATTTTTCTTCTTCTTAAACATTTGATGGAAATACTCAATATAATTACATGTTTTACGGTAGAATGTGTAAATAGGGAGGAATTAATAGAATGAAATAATATCTTGTTGGTATTAAAAGTAACATTACTTCTCACACAATGTACCATTTGATGTATGTGACAGAATTGGAAATTATTTGTAAAAACAAGTAAAAAGGAAAAAAGAAAAATAAAGAGGCTAATAATGTATCTTATAGAGATGACTAAGCATAATAAGTAATAGATAAAGAAAAAAGGAAATTATTATTGACATAGATTTTTATTTTCTTTTAAGAACTAAACCTGGTTCTCAGCTTATTCTAAAAAGTGTTCTAGTTGATAAAGAACTACGTTGCAATGTAGATGAGCATGGGCTAAATGATTCTATTATTCATATATTCCTTCAAATTCTTTAAAGATAACTCTAATTTCAAGAAGCAATAGATGCTACAATAATGATAGATCCTAGATATAAGGCACCTTCTTTTAATAAGATTCGTGTGCCCTTGCTCCAAGATTTTAAAAAAATGTTAGTTGATTATGGATAAGTATAAATATACATGGGAATCAACAAGATACACTATTATAGCAAATGGGTGGACCTATCAAAGATTTAATAAAAAATTTGATTTATTGTAATATTGGAAAACTTTTATTAAGTCTATTAAGGCTTTTGATATGGTAAAAGTGCTCATGATTTACCTGAATTATTTTCTAAAATTATCTTGTGGGTTAGACCATAGAATATTGTACATTTTATTATAGATAATACAACTAATTATGTATTAGATAGGCATTTGTTATAGTTAGAGTATAAGCATATTTATTGGTCTCCATATACTGCTCACTATATAAATCTCATTTTAAAAGACATTAGTGGCATTGACCATTTTTCTATACTTGCTTCATGTGAATCAAAGATCACAATTTTTGTGTATAATCATATTACATTGTTATATTCATTAAGAAGGTAAGAAGATTGAATTAAGATTATATGTCTTGCTGCTACTAGGTTTATAACTACATTATTTACTTTAAAAAATATTATAACCGAATTTAGCTTCCTATAATCTATGCAAACTCTCCACCATTTCGAACACGAGTGGGTATTAACTCACCATCACAATTTTCTATCACAGTTACCCCAGTTTTCATTGGAACTACCTGGACCAAACTTATCCAATTGCTATCCAAAATTGGATAAATGATTCTAACTTCAAGAAGCTTCAAGATTTCCTTTTTCACTATTTCCATCAGGGGTGGGTTTAAACAACATTGGGGTTGCCTCACCTCCTTGGCTTCATCTTCCATCAATATTCGGTGCATACAAATGGTGCAACTAATACCCTTTAAATCTGTCATTGTCCAACCGAAAGCCTCCTTATGCTCCCTTAACACTTGAATCAACTGATTTTCCTACAAAAGAGTAAGTTTATTACAAATTATGACAAGTAACGTGTCTTGTTCACCCAAAAAGATCTATTTTAAATGGCTACGCAAACTATTTAACTCCAATGTTGGTGACTACATCAAAGACGGTATGAGCTTGGAGTTATTGCGTGAGAGCTACACAGATGACAGCTCCTCCAACTGATTGGATTTCTCTAATTGACAAAACAACACCTCTAATTCGTTGTTAGGTAGTAACGATTCCTTGATGGCTTGCAACTGTGATGCGTCTCCCATCTCCAAGATTGTTTCAAGTTTATCTCTTCCACTCAATAATGAATTTTCCTGCACCCATGTATCAATAAAATTCATAAAAACAATAAGTTGTTCATCATCCTGAAATTTAATGGCATTGTATATATTGAATTTAATTAGTTCACCATCAAATTCTATAGTCAATGAACCATCATGAACATCAATTTTTGTTCTGGTGGTTTTTAAGAATGACCTTCCAAATAAATCCGAGATTGAAGAAGATACATCATCACTCCCTATCTGCAAAATATAAAAATCAGCTAGAAAAAGCATATCCCCCACTTGAACTAAAATCTCCTCTAACACGCCCTTTGGGTAAGCATTTGAACGATCTGCTAATTGGATCACTACATTAGTTTCCTTGAGAGGTCCCACATTTAAAGACTTATAAACATCATAAGGCATGACATTTATGGATGCACCCAAATCTAACATAGCTTTTTTAATTCTCAAATCACCAATTTGACATGGGATAGTGAACATACCTGGGTCTTGACACTTAGGCGAAAGCTTTATTTTCTACAAAATGGCTGAGACATTCTCCCCCAATTGCACTTTCTCATCAAATTTCAATTTCCGTTTTGAACTACAAAGTTCCTTACGAACTTTCACATGATGTGGGATCTATTTTATTGCATCAAGTAAAGGGATATTTACCTGGACTTTCCTGAAAGTCTCCCATATTTCTTTCTCTTGCTCCTCCTTCCTTGCCTTAGCGAATCGACTAGGAAAAGGGAGCTGCACAACAAGATTCTGCAGACCTGTCTAGGTCTTTTTTGGTGCCTCCTTCGTTGCTTCTTCTTCGACTTCTCTCTTCGAGATTTTTCGAGGTGGTCTCTTCAATTCCTTACCACTCTGCAATATGATAGCTTTAGCACTTTGTTTGGGATTAATTTCCAGTTGGGCTGGAAAATTTCCAAAATTTTGAGCCTCCAATCGATTAATGGCAGTTACCATTTGGTTCACTTGATTTTCAAGATTTCGAATACTAGCTTGAGTATCCTGCTAAAATGTCAAGGAGTTAGTGGCCAAAGATTAAACTATATCTTCCAAGGAAGACTTACCTTCAGAATTGGATGTCATTTATTAATGTTGTCTAGGTACATAAGGTTGTCTAGATTGCAAGAAATTTGCAGTAGCTTGCTATTCTTGAGAGTTCCCATAACGCAAATTCGGATGATCGCGCTAACTTGGATTGTAGGTATTCGAGAATAGGTCATATTTCCTCTAATTTGGTCTAACAAAACCCCCCATGGCATTCACTTGTTCTGTATTTTCTTCTATAAAACCAGACATGCATCAGTTGAGTGTCCTAACATCAAACATATTCCATATGCCTTTGCTTCTTCTTTATTTGTAACCGCAATTTGTCACACCAAAGACGTAAGGTCATCCAATCTTTTCTTCAATGTTATCACATTCACCTCATTTACGTTATTTGAACCATGCCCAACACGTGTCCCGAACTGTTATGTATTGGAAGCCATATTTGCTATTAAATCCTTGCGACTGTCGGTGTTTTGTCAACTAAAGCTCCACCATTTGCAGCATCAATCATACTCATACCTATGAGAAAAAGACCTTCATATAAGTATTGAATCAACAATTGGTCGGTTATTTGGTGATGGGGACAACTAGCACAAAGTTTCTTGAATCTTTCCCAATATTGGTAAAGTGTCTCCTCCATGTGTTTTCGAACACTACAACTTTCCTTTTGAATTTTAGCAGCTCTTGATGCTGGAAAGTATTTCTCAAAGAAGAGTCTCTTCATTTCAGCCCATGTTTGAACATTTTCTCCAGCTGAATAGTACAACAAATCTTAAGCATCATCATTGAGAGAAAATGGGAAGGCTCTTAGTTTGATTTGCTCTTCTGTCACATTTGTTGGTTGCATACCCATACAAACTACATCAAACTCCTTCAAATGTTTGTAAGGATCTTCTCCCAGTAGACCTCTGAAAATTGATAATAAATGGATCAGCCCAGATTTAAATTCAAAAGTGTTGTTGTCCCCCAAATTTGGAAAGTTGATGCAGTGGGGCTGTTGAGCATCTGTGGGCGCGGCTAGCTCATGAAGAGTATGATTCGCAACCATCCTTTCCGTTTTCTGTACTTGTTATTGCTGTTTTGTTTGTTTTCATAACCTCTTAGCTATCTTCTTGATCTTTGAATCAAATAGCAGTTAAGTTGTCTTATCTACTCGTGTAACATACATATACCATCAAGAAATTCCTTGACAATGGTGCCAAAATTTGTTACTGTTGTCACCTGTAACCAAATTAATACCAACTCGGTTTAATTCACATAAATTTAAAAAATTAAAAATGGCAAAAATCAAAAATTAGCAAAATTAATCAAATCTGGAAATTCAGTAAACAAACCTTGATTTCAGGTCACCTACGTTATCAACTAATATGGATCCTCGATATAAAACTCAGTCCACTAACAAACATTCATTGGGTGATATTTTCTCTTAAGATTAAAAGAATAGAAACATGTATTCTAAACATTCTTATTAGTCAACAACTTAGATACGATTATAAGTTTAATTGATTAATAGCTTTAAGAATTAACAAAATCAATAAACAAGACTTTAAGAATTAAGAAACTAATGAATAAGACAACACGCGTACAACATGTATTTAATCAAGTTAAGCAACTTCTTAGAATTTCCAAACTCTAATGTAAAGATGGTAATCCTAATTGCCACTTGGATTAGCAAAATTGAACTTCAAATCCTACTAATCTGGCTATAAATTAAACAAATCAATTCCTAGTTGTGCACCCTAGAAATCAATCAATTCAATCATGAAAAGCAATTCGGAAGACACTTAATATTCATCAATGAAAAAAGATGATAACATGGTTCCACTCAACCAAGAAAAAAGATTTAGCTACTCATAACGAAAGTAGAAACCAATAGAAGAATAGAAAAATACAAAGTCTCCATTCCTGGCCTTTTTCCAGAAAAATAAGAAAAAATCCTAAAAAAACCAGAAACTATTGCAGAAACGTAAATTACTAATGCCTAATATGAACAGTGAATGTCTTTTTAATGATTTTCCATGTTCTCCCTCTTCCCTCCTATCGTAATCTTCAGTAGATACACTCCTCCCATATACAGGTCACAGATCCCCATCAGTAAGGCAATAACTTGATTCCCAAAATCATAAAGATCTTAGGTGGATCGAATTTGATTTCAAATCAGATTCTGAGGATAATCTTTTTCCTTGCACGTGCCCACGCTTAGTCAATTATTTTTCTGCTAGCTAGGGATTAGAATTATCTTTACTTTTCTTGCATCTTTTTGATACAATTTCATCTTTCATGGGTTGAAAATCATCTGAGAATAATTAAGAAACAAGTCCATTAATTTTGAATAGTAATTTAAACAAATTAAAGAGATTTATATCCAAAATTAGCACAAAAATGACAATTTAACACTATTTTCTATTACAGTTACCCCAGTTTTCTTTACAACTACCTAGACTGAACTTACCCAATTACTATCTGAAATGAATAGATAATTCTAATATCTAGAATCTTCAAGATTTCTTTTTTCACCACCTCCATTATGGGTGGATTTAAACTACGTTGGGGTTGCCTTACCTCCTTATTTCAGGACAACTCCACATAAGGTAATTGCTTCAACATTTTCTTTGTTTTCTCTGAAATGCAAAACATGGCTTCAAGTTCGTTATTGGGCACCAACATCTCTGTAAGTAACTGCCACTACAACGCATCTCCAATTTAAGAATTGTCTCAAGTTCATCTCTTCCACTTAAGGAAGAATTTTTTTGCACCCAAGTGTCAATAAAATCCACAGAAACAATGGGTGATTCATCATCCGAAAATTTCATGGCATTGTATATATTGAATTTAATTAATTCACCATCAAATTCCATAGTCAATGATCCATCATGAACATCAATTTTTTCTAGTGGTTTTCAAGAACGGTCTTCCAAATAAAATTAGTGTTGAGGAGGATACATCCTTACTACCCATTTACAAAATGTAAAAATCAACTGGAAAAAGTTTTTTGCCTACTTGAACCAAAATATCCTCTAACATGCCCTTTGGATAAGCATTCGAACAATCCGGTAATTGAATCACCACATTAGTTTCTTTGAGGGGGGGCATGTTTAAGGATTTGTAAGAATCATAAGGCATGAAATTTTTTGATGCACCCAAATCTAACATAGCTTTTTTAATTCTTAAATCACCAATTTTATAGGGAATAGTGGTCATACCTGGGTCTTGACATTTATGTGGTAGCTTTTTCTTCCAAAGTATTGTAGATAAGTTCTCTCCCAATTGTATTTTCTCATCATTTTTCAATTTTCATTTTGAAGTGCAGAGCTACTTCAGAAATTTAGCATAACGAGGAATTTGCTTAATGGCATCAAGCAAAGGAATATTTACCTGGACTTTTTTTAAAGTCTCCAATATCTTTTCCTTTTGCTCCTCTTTCTTTTCTTTGGCGAATCGACTAGGAAAAGGGGGCAACACAACAAATTTCTGGAGATCTAAATTTGTTTTCTTTCTTTTTTCCTTTTCTAGTTGGTTAGGTACTTCCTTTCTTGGTTCTTCTTCAATTTCCCCCTTGGAGATTTTTGAAGAAGGTTTCTTCAATTGTTTTCCACTCCACAACATGATAGCTTTGGCACTTTGCTTGGGGTTGATTACTATTTGAGCAGGAAATTTTCTAGAATTTTA
Organism: Erythroxylum gracilipes; assembly: GCA_026413385.1. NCBI lineage: Eukaryota > Viridiplantae > Streptophyta > Magnoliopsida > Malpighiales > Erythroxylaceae > Erythroxylum > Erythroxylum gracilipes. Next base: position 35,777,553 of record JANZLC010000202.1, read on the forward strand.
TGCCTCTAGTTGATTAATGGTTGCTGCCATTTAGCTTAATTGATTTTCAAGATTTCGAATAATAGCTTGAGTATCTTACTGAACTGTCATGGTGTTAGTCGCCAAAGATTTAACTATATCTTCTAAAGAGAACTTACCTTCTGAATTAGGTGACATTTGTTGATGTTGTCTAGGAACATAGGGTTGCCTATATTACTGGAAATTTGAAGTAGCTTGTTGTCCTTGAGAGTTCCCATAATGCAGATTTGGATGGTCACGCCAAAACTGGATTATAGGTGTTCAAGAATGGATCATACTGGCCCCAAATTTTTCTTAATGAATAAGCATGATTTAAATTAATTTTAAGGTCTTGATAGATTAATTATTTTTAGAGTGATTAGCATGTTAATGTTAGTAGGATTTATTACTTTTTTTTTGGAGTGATTAGCATGTTATTGTTAGTAGGATTTATTACTTTGGTGGATTAGAATTAATATGGTAAGAGTGTGTAAGGGCAAATTTGGCAAGTCACTTAAGTTGTAAAGTCTTAAGGCATTGAAGGAAGGGTAAATTGGACATTTTAGAATCATTAAAGGTATAAAAGGAAGAAGAAATTGTTGTCTTGTGTTTGAAGAAGAGAGAAAACATGAGTGAGCGGTGAAGAAGAGAGAAAAATATGAAAAAGAGAGAGAAGAGACAAAGAAGAGAAGACAAGCTAAGTTTGAATTTTTCTTAGCCTTTAAGAGAGATTTTGGGTTATACAAGAAGGGAAAAAGAAAGAGGAAGACTAGAGCTTCCATTAGAGCCAAGAAACTCATTGTTTGTTGAAGATTCAAGGTAAGTTTATGTTTAATCTTTTGGATTTTTAGAAGGGTTTTGATTGAAAGAGCTTAGGAAATGCATGGTTTAAATATTCTAAAATCGATTTCATGCATAGCTTTCTTTGGGTTTTTCAATTTGAATCCCTATTGAATGGAGATTTTTGCCAATGTTGAAGGGAGGCAAGAGAGGCAAAAGGAGCAAGAGGAGAGACATCCTTGAGCAAGTTTTCAAGCAAGGAAATTAAGGTGGGTTACATTTTTATAATTGAGTAAATGATCCATAAATGTTCTTCAAATAAATGGAATTAAATAATTTTCCAACTACCTTATAAATGTGCATTTATTGTTCTTTAAATGCTTAAGAACGTGCCACATGTTTTTGTATGCGAATTTTGTGAATGAATTTTGAGCTGATATGGGAATGATTTCTAATTGCTTCATAATTGTTGTAATTGTTGCTTTTGAATGGTTTGAGAAATGGTTATTATGCTTGGTATAGGAATTTGGTTGAAAGCAAGTTTTCGAAATGTGCCATTTGGGCAATCGATTTTTAAGTCATGAATTACATTTTATGTGGTTTTGTGGTGGTCTGTTTTGTCTATCAAGTGCACTTTGACTAAAGGCTTTTTCCACCTACCCACTAGTGGCATGGAGCTCCTTCACGGACTCCCCTAAGTTTACGGCTACGCAAAACCATTATGTGGGAGTGCGATAGTACATTATGTTCACGGCTACATAAGACCATTTTATGGAATTATGTTAGTATGTTCTATTACGGACTACCCAAACTATTCTGATGTGTTTTTGTGATTATTCATGTATTGGCAAGTTTAATGGATACATGATTTACGTGAGATGTGAATTGATTGGAAAAGTTGAGAATTTTGTGTTTTATGATTCAATGAGAATTTGCTATGATCATGAAGGTTTTTAATGGTTTTTGCTTGTTACCGATTATAAAACTGTCACCCACGAGCTTTAAGCTCACCCCCATTCCTTCCCATCTTCAAGCGATGAGCAAGATATCGAGTGATCAAGTCGAGAGTCAAGGCATCACTCCAATTTGTATAGTTTGTTTTTGAAGCTAGATTATATAAAACAAGGCTTTAGTCGCATTTTGAGCAATTATTGTTCTTGTAAAGTTTGTATTTTGGATTATGATGTAAGGTGGCTCAAAATGCCCACTAAAGAGTTGTAAAACTTTTATCTTTTGATGTTAATGAAATGTATATACATTATGTTTGCTTATGACTTTTTAAGTCATTACATTGAAAATTTCAAGTTTTTCATAAGGGTAGAAATTATGTTCTGACTTCAGGGGAAAAAATTCTTTAATCTAGGATGAATTAGAAAAAGTTGTCTCTCAGAAGTTGTAGCTTATCCTCTTAGCTTTCCAATGGTATAAAGTATGCAAATTTTGGATATAGGAGTTAAGAGATATGAACATCAAAAGTGGTGATGCTGCGTAGGATGTATATCATAACAGCCATAATAAATGATGAGATGTAATTAAATGTGATGAATTAAATGAGTTGAGATTTGAGAGTTTTAAGAGATCAATTTAGTGTTTGAATTGATATGAAGTGGTATTGCACTAGAAGAGGTGAATTTGAGAAGATTAGGAGTGGAGTAATGTTAGAATGGATGTAGGAACCTTTGGAGGGGCTTGGGTATCCCCTATGTCCATTAGACGGATATTAGTGTTGGATCGGAAAAAGAAAGCATGCTATATTTGGAGAACCGGTAGATTTCAAAACTTTTTAGAAATCATATTTGCAGCTGCAAAAATATATCCAAATCATCATGCCAATCCATACATGATATGGTATAAGGATAATAATAAACATAAACAAGATGAAGAGT
>JANZLC010000202.1:35780315-35794438 GCA_026413385.1 Erythroxylum gracilipes
CTATAATGATAATTAATTAATTTAAAAATATAATGTATTATATTATAATTATTACACAAAAGAGTATAATTACAAAACAATAGAAACAAGATAATAAAACCAAACATGTTTTTGTTTTCAATTTTTTATTACAAATCTCACCCAAACAGATTTTTGTTTTCAATTTTTATATTACAAATCTCAACTAAACAGATTTTTGTTTTTTAAAGAAAAAACATAAACAAAAAACAGGAAGCAGAAGCCAAAAACAGCAATAGAAAAATAGAAGTGGAACTAAACGACCTCTTAATTTGTAACAATATTAGCCCACATGGTTGACAATAAATCAAGTCAAGTTTGATGCTACCTAAGCCTATCCTAAAGTCCCTTGCACACAAGCTGAGCCCAATCAAAGCTTGATTAGGCCTAGGTCATAATGTTTTAAGCCCAAGCTTGAACAAGTTTTGGGTTGGAAACTGACTTGATCAATTAAAACTTCAATCGTTGACCCGATAATTCCTCTTTATCTCTTCTCCATCAACCTTATCCAAATAACAAGATCCATCATCCATCCAAACACAATTCTTAGCTTATTGTGAAGAATAAGCGGGTGTTTAGTTGATGAGTTTGGGAAAGGGTTAATGGGTAAAGAATGAAAAGTGAGTGATTAGTTGTTGATTATCATTATAGGAGGAATAGTTTGGTATCTCACTTTTGGGGAATCCTCGATAGTCTTTATTTAGTAGAGGAATGAAACTCATTCCTTAGTAGCGGCTCTTTTTAAAAAATATTTTTAATACTAATTAATTAAATACAATTAATTAATTAAAATATAATTAATTAATTAAAATAATATTATTAATTAATTACGACATAATTAATTAAAATATTATAAGTAATTAATTATAATATAATTAATTACAATATTATTATTATTAATTAATTATATTATAATTAATTAACATATGATTAATTAATTAGTTACAATATAATTAATTAAAATATAATGTATTCATTAATTAAAATATTATAATTCATTCATTAATTAAAATATTGTAATTAATTAATTACAATATATTAAAATTAATATATTAAAATTAATAAATTACAATAAAATTAATTAATTAAAAAATATAATAAGTTTTTTATTTTTCAATACTTTTTACAAACCAACTACTATCAATGATAATAGCAATCATTCATTCTTAACCAACTATTATAATTATAATGATAATATCCATTATCATTTCTCAATATTCATCTCATTCCTATTACCATTCCCCATGCGAACCAAACGTCTCCTAAAAGCCTATGAGTATAATAAAACAACCTTAATATTTTAGAGGGAATAATTAAGATCTTAATTTTTAAAAAACACGTTAAAATTTAACCTTATTGTAACGGAATTACTAATAGCTTGATGATATCATTTGTTAAGTGTCAGGTCAGTGCTGACCTGATACTTTTTAATAATTTTTTATTTCATTTACATGTCTCACATTGCTACGACTTTTTAATAGTTTTTTATTTCATTTACAGGTCTCACATTGCTACGACAGATCTGACATGGTAAGGTGAGACCTATTTTTTTAAAATTAAAATCTTATTTATTTTATACCTATAGGACCCACCTTTTTTAATTAATCCTTAAAATTTTATTAACGTAAACAAATATATTAAGTTAACTAATAAGAAAATAATTAATCAAGACTTAATCATCACTGTATTAGTGAATAGAAACGATCCCTCCCTCATTGTTTCTTTTTTAATTTCGATTTCATGCTTCAATGTCTTCTGCTTTGATCACCTTCACTCTCAACTCCAAGAATTATAGACAAACTCATGAAATTTATGTAACATGTAGCATAAATCTTATTGCGAGTCCCAGATCTTACATAAAAGGGAAATAAATAAAGTAAATGTGGAAATATATGTTTTGTTTTCTTGGTAATTCAGTAAAAAAAATTAATTAATTAAGCCAAATATGTACAAAAAGGTCTAACCCAAAGGCCATGAAGGATATAAATAGGTGCAACGTAACAAGTCACTCTCCTAACCAATGTCTACTTTTAACATTGTCAACTCAAATAGGCTGCAAACCCACTCAAACCAAAGAGGAAAAATAAGGGGCGACGAAATTAGCTAACTCGCAATCTACAATGACCTCCTAATGGTGGAAGTAGTTGAAAGCCGTCTGATGGTCGAACTCAGATGTGACTGGAGGAGCTTATGATAATAGAACATTGATAGCCATAGGGAAGATGCTGTGTAGATTCTTCAAATGTGTCTGCGAATAAGTAGGGACCCTACCTGCAAGTTAGTGAAAACTAATAATAAAATAAAAGTTACCTCTCCTCAGTGATTAGGCCAAGATGCTCCCTAACGAGGGAGAGTACCCCAAGATAAACCCGCTCTGCATCCATGGCTTCATTCTTGAAGGTTCTAGCATTACGCTCTGTCCATATAAGGTACACGGTCGTGGATAGAATGAGAGGGAAATAAGGTAATGCTGACAGCCCGGTACTATGAGCTGTGCTATACCAAGAGAGGATTGTGGAGAGTTTAGTTTGGTTAAGGACGGGCAAATGAAAATGGGTGAGGCATTGGTCCCAAATAGTTTTGGAGAAAGGGAATTTAAAGAATAAGTGGTCTATAGATTCATTAGCAGCTAAGCACAGAGAACAGTGATTGGGTGTGTATAAGTAGGGTAGTTTATCCCTACTTTGCAACTTTTATAGGAATGCTAGCCATAAGGTAAAGGAGCATCGAGGTTTACAATATTTAGACCAGACCAGCTTACACCAAGGGACATCCGGTAGGGGGCGCAGGAATTGGTAAGCGGAGACATTGGTATATCTTTTAGTGAGGCTAGCTAACCATTCCAGATAGTCAAGGGGAGAGGGATTGGGGTCATACCCAGGATGATCAAGATGCCTTATGGTGTCCACAGAAACCTCATGCAAACTCCAATTATCATGCTTTATGACTTCAGTCACCCGAGCGGATAGTGGGAGCTCCGAGCCATTTATCACTCTCGGTGTAGTTAAGGTCCTCAGTATACCTCGCGGGTGCCACGGATCCTGCCAGAAAAGAGTAGAGATACCATTGCCAATCCTAAATCTAAATTGAGAACTTAACTTATCCCTCACTAATAAAAGCTTACGCCAACTCCACGAACTAGAATAAATAGGTTGAGCACTCCAAAAAATTTTCCTCCTCAAAATAATAGTATGTACCCACTTAACCCATAAAGCTTCCTTATCTACAAACAAATTCCAGATCCTTTTGCCTAATAAAACCTGATTCCATATAGTCAAATCCTTAACTCCTAAACCCTCTTCCCACTTTGGGCGATAGATATCACTCCACTTAACCTTAGCCGGCATTTTGGACAACGCCTTCCCTGCCCATAAAAAATTCCTAAGCTTGGCTTCTATGTCTTTCAGGATAGAAGATGGAAGAATAAAATGAGAGGACCAATAAACATGGAAGGAAGAGAGTACAGAAATGACCAATTGGACCCTACCCACATAAGAAAGACTCTTATAAGTCCAACGATTGATCCTATTATCAATTTTGGCAAGCAAAGGAGCACAATCCTATCTAGTGAGACGACCTGTAATAAGAGGAACACCTAGATACCTAAAAGGTAGAGAGCCCTGTTGTAGGCCAGTAACGAATTTCATCCTATGGCTTAGATAGTTATCATCCGGAGATAAATAAAAATGACTCTTAGAAGTATTCATGTCCATACTAGAAAACATAGAGAAAGTGCATAAGGAGTCAAAAAGAAAATGCACTGAAAATAAGTCCGCATGACAAAACATTAAGAGATCGTCCGCAAAGAGAAGATGGTTAATTTTAAGACCTTGACATCGCCAACGGTATTTGAATTGGGGAGCATTTCCTGTGTTAAGTTTCAAATTTCTAGAAAAAACTTCCATACAGAGGATGAAAAGGAAGGGCGAAAGCGGGTCTACCTGTCGTAAACCAGACTGACCTTTGAAAAATGGGGTAGGAGACCCATTCACCAAAATGGAATAAGACGGAGAGGATATACATTCTTTGACCCACTTAATGAACTTCACCGGAAGTCCTATTGCTTTTAGTGTGTTAAGGAGAAACTCCCAATGGATAGAGTCATAAGCTTTTTAGAGATCCACTTTGAAGGCACACCGCTTATGGTTATTGGAAATGTGGTAGTTCCTAAAGATCTCTTGCGCTAAAAGAATGTTGTCTCCTATGCGACGATCCTTAATAAAAGCACTTTGGTTATTGCAACAGGAGATAGGTCGAAAGTCTAGAACAGTGGAGGGATGAGCTGTTTTGGGAATAAGGGAAATGAAAGTGGCATTGAGCTCCTTGAGAAGTTTACCTTGGAGAAAATTTTTTTGTATTGCTCCTGAGACTTCATCCCCTATAATTGGCCAGGCTTGCCGATAAAAGAACCCATTAAACCCATCTGGGCCTGGGGCCTTATTGGGGTTGATAGAACGAAAGGCCTCTTTAATTTCTTGTGTGGAAACCTCAGCAATAAGGGTATTTGAAAGGCTGTCCTCGAGGGGAAAGGGAAAAAGAGACGCGACAAACTCCTTGGAGGAGTGGAGATTCTTAGTAGCCCCTATGGTTCCCTTAAAGTAGGTTAGAAAATGTGCCTGAATTTCAGAAAGATCCACAACTCTTCTACCATTGTCCACCTCTAGACTATGAATGGAATTCCTATTCCTATGGGCTATGATAGAATTATGAAAAAATTTGGTATTCCGATCGCCCTCTCGAAGCCATCGGATCTTAGAGGATTGTCTATAGAAAGACTCCTGGTCTGCTAGGGAGCTATAGAGCTCTCTAAGAGCTTCAGTTTCTTGAGCCAACAGGTTAGGGGAGTTAGGGGAGGATTTCAACTGATCCTGAATAAGATTAAGAATGGCCTGATTTCTCTCAACTCTTGCATGGAGATCCCCAATTTACCCAGAATTCATAGACTTGAGAGCTTTCTTTACTAATTTTAGTTTGGTCACCACCCGAAACAAAGGAGTTCCTGTAACTGGAGAGGCCCAAGAAACCTCTACTTCCCACAGGAAATTGGGTTGGGAGGCTAGGAAATTGAGGAATCTAAAGGGGGAAGAACGCTTCTGTAAGATACCTATTGACTTAACCACTAAAGGGGAGTGATCAGAAATATGGAGATTTAAGATGACACAGTGAGATGAAGGGAACCGAAGGCTCCAGGCGGAGTTGATAAGAGTTCTATCCAATTTCTGAGCTTTGAAGGAGTCGCCTAATTGTTTATTAGACCACGTATACTGAGGACCGCTAGCATTTAAGTCAAATAACCAATTATCCCCAACAAACTGTCTAAAGTCACTAAGATTACTCAAGGCAGAAGGGCTAGGAGGGTCAGCTTCATGAGAGTCAAGAATGGTATTAAAATCACCTGCAAGCAGCCACAGTAATTGACCTACAGACGAGGAAAGGAGTGAAAGCTCATGCCAAAGGAGTTTCCTATGAGAAGGATTATTAGCTCCATACACGCAAGAAACATAAATAACCTCTGAAGTATTTCTAGGAAGGATTTCCACATGAATAAACTAATTAGTACAGTGATGAAGAGAACACAAAAGGACCTCAGGGTTCCAAGCAATCACAATCGTAGCATTGGAGGAGTGAGCTAAGTCACTAGTGCTATCCCATCTAGGAAAGAGGGAACGACAAATAGTATTTAAGGAGACCGAAGACCTAATCCTAGTTTCAACAAAACAAACAAAAGAAGCAGACTGATGCCTAAGCCAAGCACGAACTGCCAATTGTTTATTGGGGTTATTCAGGCCCCGCACATTCCAAAAAACAAACTCCATATAACAAAAACCAGTTATGCCACAAACCTACTACTTCGGTTTCTTCCGAACATTCCGAGTTCTCCTAACTAAAAAATCTCCCTCTACCCCTACCTCAGTCCCGAGACTAGCATGCCTCAATTCAGTAAGAGGATTTGGGAATGTACTTGACTGATTTCCAACAGGGGCTTTGGACTCCCCACTGTCATCTCCGAGCTCGACTGGTGGAAGATGGGACTGTTGGTGTATAGCCGGACCCTCTACCCCTGGCGCCTCACCAGTAGAATCACACTTAGCTTCGAAAACCTCCAACTGAGTTGAGTCAGACCCGTTGGTCTCGGCAGTTGAGCTCTCTGGCAGAGGATCGACCTCGGGACACAATGTAAGACTCGCCGCCGAATGGTGATTGTGGGTCACAGGCTCAGGGGTCGTGGCCTGTGGGTGCCCCTTGTTTAACTCCAGTTCTTATTGCAGTCCCGTGGTGAACGTCCTACATGTAGGAGTCCAAACCTTCCTCTGTTCCTTCGTTGTAGGCCTCCTTCATACTCTACAGAAACTGTCCGAAAGGAGAGTTGCCCATCCTCACCATACGTCACCAGTTGGAATGCCTTCAGCCATTTCTTATTCAATTCCAGCTCCACACATAAGCAGGCATAATAGATTCTGGTCATACGAGCTGTAGGAGTGTCCATCAACATGGGAATCCCCACGGCACTGGCTATCTGACCCAAACCTTCAGTGTTCCAATAATCCACAGGAACATTGAAGAACCGTGCCCACACCGGAGCCTTATGGATTTCCACTTGTTCACCACCTTGTAAACTCCACCTGCGAAGGAACAATGACCTCCCTTGAATGTGCCACGGACCTCTTTTCAACATTACTTTCAACCCTGATCAGAGGTAAAGCGAAATAGGAAATTATTGGAGTTGGTAATGAGAATTTCCTGTAACCCGAACTCAGCCCAAGATTTGGTCAGCGCACGATGCACTACCAGGTAAGCGAGTCGCTTTCCTAAAAAGAATCCAACTAGCGCGGTTCGGAATTTGGACGCACCCTTCTGCGCCAACTCAGGTGGAGGTATCACAAAAACCTGGGCCTCCCTAACTTCTGGAGGGAAGAAGGTAAGCTCCTGGGGTGTAGAATGATTTATATTACTAGCCTCCACAATTGCCTTCCAGGAACAAACAGGGCCAAAGGGAAGAGAATGATGTGGTGGTTTCGGAGGAGCCTCAAGTGAGGACGACTGGAGAAAGTTAGTGACGGGGATGTTATCTAAGGGAACCGAGCAATTAGGAGAAGCTGGGGACAGATTGGCAGCTGAGGTGTTAGGGTCGGAGATTAGGTTTGGAAGGGGGGGGGTCGAAGGGTAGAAATCAAATTGGGTATTTGGGGGACCATGGCTGGCGAAAGAATGGGAGAAATTGGAGAATAAGGGTCTGGAGAAGAAACCATAGAGGGATGAGAAGTCGGGTTGGGGTCGTGGATTATGGGGGCTGAGGAAGACGAAGGAAGGGGAGACAGGGGGAATGTAGATCTGGAGAAGGTAAGGACGAAGCCATAGAGGGAAGAGAGGAGCTCGCCGGGATCTCCACCGTTAGAGAGCTTCTCGTCGGTGTTTCTCTCTCATCTCACCGGTGTTTCTCTCTCATATATCTTTTTTTGGTTTCATCACACTTCTTAAGTGATTTTTGAGGCCGAAACAAGGTCCAATTAATCTGGACCTACACGAGAACTCCTTACCGGATCGAGGTTAACGCCTTTCTATAGTTTTCTCAATATGTGAACTCTCTTAATGGGTCAGAGATTTTGTATATTTACGAATGATATAAGCAACTACAATAAACCTTAATTTTTATATATAACTTTCATATCAGACATTCCCATCATAGGTCCGATATGGGTCTTATTGGGACTCGACCTCAGAACCGGACCCCAACCGAAACACGAAAATATAGAAATGAAAAACGAAGAGGCGAAAAGCGAAAATGAACGAAATCAAATTCGAAAGAATGGAACACAAATTGGAAGTATCGACTCAAGGCGAATCGAATCAAAAAATTGGAATACAAAAATGCGGAAATAAAATCAAAGCAGAAATCGAAGGAACGAATTTTGAAGCGAAACAAAAACGAAGTAAACAAACTGTTCAATCGAACCGAAGCAAATTTCCGACATCCGTAGCGTACATCTTCGAAAACTAAATTCGCGTTGGAAGCCCTAAGACAAAGCCAATCCGATATTCGGTATAATTTGTTTTGCATTCTAATTCATCTTTATTCAATCTCATACAAATCAAAACAATAATAATTTCCCCATTTGGAATCTCATCCTCAAACAAAAACTCAATTCCAAAACATTCATACTTATCCCATAAACCATCTATTAACCAAATCTTATTTATCATTTTTCAAAAATTGGGCAACATAACGGTTGTATTTTGTAAAACCCAAAAACCCTCAAAGGGTTTTAAACACACTTCTATATTTCAAACAAAACCATACAACTCATCGGACCTCCTGTCCGGAATCCCAAAATAAACAAACACAATTCTAAACCTAACACTTCAATAATTCACAATCACAAATCAGTATAATCGGACCTCCCGTCCAGAAACCATATTATAAGCAATCCCATTACCCATATCCAAGTCACATTCAATCATATTCATAATCATACACAATTCCCATTGACATCTTACTACGATATACCAATTCATAACTCAGTTCCATACATAAATTCATAATTCATATACATTATGAAATAAATGCCTGTAATACATTAATGGCAATTCAAGCCATATACCATATCAATACCAAAAATCCAACTTTACACAAAATACACGCTATGCAAAATCGAACAAAACATCTTGATATTCTTTCATCCGATTTTCTGCTCGAATACCTGGAGATGGGGATGAAAGGGGGTGAGCTTGACAGCTCGTGGATAACATATTTATAATTCAAAAGATAAGCAAAAATCATCTTTTCGAAACTTTTGCCAATTTATAAACAATTCACAGTAGCAAAATTTTCAAAAACTCATTTCTTAAACCTTTTAACTTTTTAAACCATTTATAATAAATTTCCAAAATTTTCACGATTGCAGATCTCAATTTCTTATTTCTTAAAATTCTCAAATGTTGTCACAAATCATAAATTTCAAAAACATGAATGCATCAGATTATAAATGCATCACAAATATAAACAAATCAAAATCACATAACACATCAAAACGGTTTGGGTCAGTCCAAAACAGAACGTACTGCACATTCCCGCATAGCGATCCTGTACAGCCGTAAACAGAACGTACTACACCTTCCCGCATAACGGTCCAGTGTAGCCGTGAACTTATGAGAGTCCGAAATCGGAGCTCCAATGCCACTAGCGGGCAGGCGGGCGAAGCCTATAAAAATAAGACAAGTGCACTTGACTCAAACTTATGGGACCTAACTAAACCCACATAACATATTTCACACTTGAAAATCAAACTACCCAGAGGCATCTTTCAAAAAAACTAACATCTTATAATCATGTAATAACAGACACATTTTCACTCAAAAATTCACAAAATCAATTTAATTCACATAACACATTCTCAATCATTCAAGAATGCAACAATTATAGCAATTATTAAAACATTCAAACACAATGAATTTAACAATTATTTCAATCTTATCAAAACATTCAAAAATCAATGAATATAACAATAGAATCATTTTATTAAATTGTCCGAAACAACTTTAGCAATTCCTTTAAATAATTCAAACATAATGAATAACAATTTCTTAAATCAATTTTCAAAATAATTTCTCTTCTTGATTTTTTTCGAAAACATAAACAATAAATTCTTTTTTTAAAACATTCCTATTCTTGATTTTTTGAAAACTTGTAATTAGCTTATAATTCAAATAATAAACATGGTACCCACTTCATATCCATGTTTGAAACTTGTCCAAAACTTCAATTTCTCCAAAGTCTCACTTAATTTCCTTCATAAATTTCAAAAATCCCTAATTAATAACATCCAAAATTGAACATCATAAAGGGCATAATCATCAAAATTAATTATGGAAAACCTAAACCCATAACATTCTTAAGCTATCTAAACCAAAATCTCATTAAAAACTCAAAGATTAAAATCTTCTCTTACCTTCATCTTCTCCAAATTTCGAAATTTCTTGGCTTGGATGCAAGCTTTCATCAGCCTCCACGTTTTTCTCTCTTGGATCTACACCAAAATCCTTCTTGAAGTCTCGTAAAAAATCGAACCCTAAACTTTTCTTTCTTCTTTCTTCTTCTCCCATCCGAAAACTCTCTCCCTCTCTTTTCTTTTTCCCTCTTTTCTTTATCATTTTCGTGCATCTATTTCCCTCTTAAACGAAAGCTCACATACATGCCTTTAATGAAATGCAAAAAGACCATTAAGCCCTTCTTTAAAAGCCTTAAACTTAATAACTTAAGTAAACTTCCAAATTTGCCCTTCATGCCTTTTAACACTTTAATTTCAAACACTTTAATTTAATTTAATCCAATCAATTTATCCCATATACTCTTACTCAAATTAACATGCTAATTATTCACATTAACATGTTAATTAAGTCCTAAAAAACATAAAATAATCAAAGCCTCAAAATTCATTAAATCATGATTTGCTTAGTACATTTTTCACATCATCAAATTGAAAGAATTTGCTAGCACACCAAAAATGCTCAATTCGGTTCAGAAATGAAGAGGTTATGGCCAAAACACTTTCAGACCAATACTAAACTAAGACTAAAAATTACACCTAACTTTACTCCAGAAATTCAACATATTAAGGGCTAAATTGAAATTCAATTCCTTCATATGACTTGTAGCCCCATGTCTCTAGATTATTTAGAAGCAAGAATCAGTTCAATCGGATCTCTACACATCAAGAATTTTTCAAAATACTGAACCATGTTCAGAAAATTATCCCACTCCTAAACTTTTAACCAATCATCTCACTTTGACTCAATCAGTCATCCTCAATTTAATCTCAAAAATTCATAATTCCCCATAGATAGATAGAAGAATGTCTTAGGAATCTAACTCTTTAAAAATCAAGTCAATCGGATGTCGGACGAGAAAGATATAAGCAAAAGACTGGAAGAAATTTTCAAATAAACAAAAATTAAAACCGCATTGTAGCAGCTGGCTCGCGATCGTGGCCGGCTCGCAATCGAGAGCCAAGGAGAAAAGAAGCCGACTTGCGATTGTGACGGCTTGTGATCGTGAGCTGAAGAAAATAGAAACCGATGGCTCGCGATCGCGAGCCACAGAGAAAGAAATGGTTCTGCTTCAATTTTCTTTTTCTATTAAAAACCACTGAACTTTAAAAATTTATAACTTTTCATTCAAAACTAAAAAAATTGAACATTTAGTATAAAAAGAAAGCTTAAAGGAAGTCTACAACTTCTATGAAGAACTTAAAAGCAAATTCCTTTTCTAAAGGGGTTAAAAACCTACTCAAACTTTCTGTCCAAAATCATGTCACCTTATAAAGTCACATAACTTCTAAAATTTCTATCTTTCAACTCCAAAGTCCAAACATGTCATAATTTATATCAATGCAAAGATCGGAAAGCAACCTATAACTTTTGTGAAGGACAGAAAAATCAATTTGGCCCTTAAGGGAGTTAAAAACAACTTCAAAGTTTTTGTCCACTAATGATCATGCCAAAATAGTAACAGAAACTTCTAAAAATCATAACTGCACATTCCATGGTTCAAAAATTCCATACTTTACATCAATGAACAGATCAAAACATAGTATAAAACTTTCATGAAGCACTTAAAGACAATTTCAACATCTAACGGGGTCAATTTTTCAACCAAAGTTTCTGCCAGAAAAGTGACATCCTAGAACAACATCCAAACTTCCAAATTTCATATCTTCCAATTTCCAAAATCAAAAAGAACATGCTTTATAGCGTTGGAAATATTGAAAGACAAAATACAACTTTCATGTAGACCACTTTGTCTCATCCAAACCACATCAGTACAGAGATAGGCCTCAAAGCAGTATACACAAACTTACCCTTAATAGCATTTTTCAAAAACAAAGCAAAAGAACCTTATCTTCGGAAAATCATAACTTTCAATCCCGATATTGAAAAATATCATACTTGATGGTGATAGAAAGCTCTCAACAGAAGCTACAAGTTTCATGAAGATCATTTTCTCAAATTCAGCCCAAATCAACTCAGAAAAATTCACAAATATTTTTGGTCAAAAAGTCAACCCTACTACTATTCATCCCAAAAAGTCAGGCTTCCTTAATTCTCCAAATTTTCACACTTTCACTATTTATTTCTTGCTTTTCCACTTCCATTTTAACCAACTCATTCACTTTAATTTTTATAACCCATACAAATCTACTCAAATCTCAAAATCATCAAAACCAATCAATTCTTTTCTCATCAATTTCCTTAAAGCACAAAAACATCTATAACACAATACATATACAAAACACTTATTTAATACATCAACTTAAACATTTCCTTGCTGCAATTTTCTCAAACTAACCTTGATCAAACTAGAACATTAAACACAATCATTTCAATTCTTGCATTTTTTCTTTCCATTGAACATGAATAATTCACCCTGAAATTGTCCTCTAATTGTCATTTAATAATTTTACATTTTAATTAAGGATCGGGGTCCAACAGATAGTCATAATAAAGATGTTGATCTCTCTAATCATACTCATCTCAAATTATCTTCTTAAAACAGCCTAGCTCACCCGCTCACCCAGATCACTCGCTTATAGATATTGTCCGCTTTGGGCCTTGGCCTAGTTATGCAGTGGTTGTCATGGGCCTGATGTGATACTGAGTCGTGACAATTAAATTTGTATCAGAGCCAAGTTTTGCATTTTCAAAAGTGTTATTTCTATTTTCAAAAAGATCACGAACCTTAGGAGTTCAGTTTGGGTGTGAAAAGTCTTTAGTCAGGAAGTTGAGTCTCGAATCATTAAGTTGACGTCCTTAATGGTTGGATGATTTCGTCCTCGATCAGAGTACTTGTCGACATTCCTTAGGATGTTGGGGTATCGGATAATCTAGGCTTAGCCCGATCTCTTTTCTTAAACATCTTTTTCTTTAATTTATAAGGATAGCATGGTTGGATGAGGAAGGGGAAGTTGTTGTTAGGTTGAATCTTTGCGACCTGAGCCAGAGGATATTAGTCATCCCCTAAAGCCGTTAGATCCCCCTCTCATTATAGTCACTTCTCTTTGAGAATAAATGGCTTGTGATGAAGTATATACAACTTGTGCAATAAAGATAGGCGATGTTGTATTAGAGGCAGATCTTATTCCCCTCGATCTTTGGCATTTTAAAGTGATATTGGGGATTGACTGGTTAGAGAGGTATCGCGCTAGAGTTGATTTTTTTAAGAAAGAGGTAGAGTTTGAACCTCAGGAGGGAGTACTAATTAAATTTACTAGTGGCCGACGAGTACTCTCGAGTTGTTTAATGTCAGTGATTATGGCCAAGAGGTTGATTTGTCAGGGATGCTAGGCATTCCTTGCACATGTGATTGACACTTTGGCAAAGTGGGTTGAACTGGGAGATGTCCCTATTGTGTGCGAGTTCCCTGATATTTTTCCGGAGTAGTTTCCTAGATTGCCACCTGATCGGGAATTTGATTTCACTATTGACTTAGTCCCAAGGACAACCCCAATATCGATACCACCTTATCGTATGGCACCAGTAGAATTGAAAGTGCTGAAGATTCAACTACAAGAATTATTAGACAAGGGATTCATCTAACCAAGTCATTCACCATGGGGAGCACCTATATTGTTTGTTAAAAAAAAGATAGGACCATCCGCTTATGTGTTGATTATCGACAGTTAAATAGGATTACCATGAAGAATATGTAAACCCGACTTTCTGAGCACTTTGTGTTGTTTTGTATTTGGAGATACTACTGTATATTGATATATACATGGTTATATATAAGTTCAAAGATGTATTTGAGTCCTTTTGGTACGTATGCTAGTGATATATAATGTTATATGCCCTTACATGAACTTAGAGTTCATCAGTATGCAAAATTTTGGAGATTTCTGACATATAAGCTTTTGTGTAGAACCGAGTCCATTAGATGGATACGACCATGGTGGTTGAATTAAATGAGTTCTAATGCCTTAGGGATGATTAGACATGATTTATAGACTTATTGGATACTTAGAAAGTTTAGTTGGCAAAGTTGAAGTACATAAGGGCTTATTTGCAAATTGTTAAAAGTTAAAGGACTTAATAGTAAATTTTCAATTCTTGGA
>JANZLC010000202.1:35801597-35813813 GCA_026413385.1 Erythroxylum gracilipes
TTATAGTCTTCGTCTTCAACTGCTTCTTGATAACTTCATCTTGATTCTTTAAAGAAACGGTTATTCAGTTGAGTTCTATAACTAACTCAGACTGATGCTTCTGTCTTTCTTGTGTCTGTTTTTTTGCGTCTGTTTTTCTAGCGTTTGCTTTCCTGCTTAGCTTCCGTCTGCTTTTCTTCGTCTGTGTTTTGCTTCGTCTGTGTTTTGCTTCATCTGTGTTTTGCTTCGTCTGTGATTTTCTTCGTCTGTGTTTTGCTTTGTCTGTGTTTTGTTTCATCTATGTTTTGCTTATCATCAAAATTATTAATCATGAAGTCATTTTGACTTAACAGTTTTAGGCAGTAAAGGCTAGAGGTCCTGAAATCCTATAAATATTTTTTCATCAGTTTTAGAATTAAGAAGCATTTGGGTGTATTTTTCTCACATTTTTAAGTCTTTTTCAATCATTTAAGTATCATTATCTCATATTCATGAAATTGAGTCTTTTTAGAGTTATCAGATAAAGTAAGGTATTTTGAATTGTAACTTTGTTTAGGGGATTATGCTATTATACTTAGGGGTGTTCCAAATGGTATTAAGGCTTCTCTTCACCTTGGAAGAAGATTGTAAAAGGTTCCTTTTTGTTCAAAAAGATTGTACAAAGGTTGTTTTTCGTCTTGAAAGAAGAATTATAGTAGAATACTAAGAAGAGTTTTAAGAGTGGACGTAGGCAAGGGTTGTTTTTTAAACAATAAATTGGTTTGCATTCTTTCTTCCCTATCTTCTTTAAGTTATTATTAAATAGTTTGATTGGTTTACATTAAGCAATCCATTTATTCATATATATTTTGATTGTTGTTAAATTGAGTTCATTGAACATAAATTTTTGTTAAATTTTATAAACACTCAATTCACCTCCCTCTTGGGTTTCATTAGGGACTAACAAGTGATATCAGAGTATGGTCTATTAGGTTAGCATTTTTAATGAAATCATATAGCAGAGATCTTAATAGCATATTTAAGAACATCATCATTATTATTTAACCAAAAGGGATAAAGCATTAGTAGAACACCTTTATTTGATGACAATGATTACCTTTATCAAAAAACTAGGACATGATTCTTATTAATGACTGGAGGTGATAACCTATATATAGGAAATAATTTCAAATGATACCTTTATTCCGACAAAAATTGTAAATAACAAAGAGATGCACAAATTAAAGGAAAAATGAAAACCCGAAGAGATTAGTTATCTTGAATAATAAAAAAAGGGAGCAAAGTGATCATGCTATCACATTAATATGAATTATTTGAAATGAAGCATGATAAAAGCATATCTAGTACGTACTGTAAATTTTTTGAAATTATTAATGCTCTCAAAATAGTAAGAAAGTTGCTTAAGTCACTTCTAAAGAAATGAGAAGCGAAAGTGACGATCATACAAAAAGTTAAAGATCTAACAATAACATTACCATTATAGTTGTTTATTGGATCTCTTCTTATATACAAAACTAGGCTCAAAGAGACACAAGAAGAAACAATGCTTCCAAAGAAAAAGAATTAAGCTTTTAAAGCCTCAAAGAAAGGTCGGCCCGACCCCGGACCACAGTGGCCAACCATGTGCTAACCATCCTGTGGCCCGATTTATAGCCCGACAACCCACGGGCTTGCCAAGCCAACTCGGCTTTTTTAAGAAAAACTTCCAAAATGACGTTTATTTGACAGTAACGGTTGAGTCATAGGCTGGATCCTTTTTAACATCTCTATTTGAGGCAAACAAAAGAAACAACTATTGTTATCTTACCCATTTGGTGGGCTAGTATGCCTATCCCAACTTTGAATGTAGAGGCCGACAACAGTTGGAAGATAGGATGAATTGCTTTGAGGTCTTAGTCTTACCGCATCGCTCAACGCCTAAAATGTGAAGCCGGTTATAGCTTTTTCTGCAAGGCAAGCACATCTAAATTCATTTACCATAGATGGTTTCAGTATAACTCCAACTGCGGTGAGTTGCCAAATTCTTGTTAACCAACGCAATTAGCTTGTATGGAACTAATTGCTACCAATTATCAGTTAAGGATTTGATGAACTGGACATTTGACTGTGTTCATTACCCTACTTTGGACACTTACTCTATTTAGAACGGGAATGAATATAAACTTAAAGCTTAATGGTCGATTAATTAACAGTTAACGAGAAAAAGGTCTCCTTTTCAGTTGTATTTGCAGAATGAAGCTTATCCCTGTTGTCTCATTAGCCGACCTTAACTCCAGGACCCTCTTTTGCCAGAAAGAAAAACTATGGATGATGTGAATATCTACAGCAATATAGGAACATGTCTCCCATGTACACATCATTGACTTTGTTGTCTAGTGAATAAAAGAGGAATCATGCTACTGATTCTTTTTGCTTGATAAGAAAAAAAGTCTTCGTTTTTTTGGGGTCGCATGCACTTGTAAAGGGCTTAGGGTCTCTCCATGGCATGCACTGTCTCCTACATGTACATAAACTTTCGCGATATAGATAAACAGTAGATCATTAGATTCTCTCTACATGCTGATGTCTCAGCTGCAGCCTTACTTCTCCTTAAAAAGCGTAACTGTAGCAATATCTCTCAACTCAATCCTTATACAGTTGTACGCCATTCACGCCACCTTTTTCACTTCTCTTTTTAATTATTATGGTTCCCTCTGGCCCTTGCTGGTCTTTTACAGGCACAGAATGAGCTTCGGATAAGTGACTGATAAAGCGAAATATGCTCTTGAATATATTCCATCCTGTTTTCACATGATTATCGTGTGTCAATGATATGTCATTTTCAGAATCTAGGCTGCCTTGTTTCATGTCTTGATCTGTAAACTGAAGCATATACCATATACTTCTTCACTTGTTTAATGAAATTTAGAGCATCGTTAAAGACTGTGTCGATGAAATTGAAAGGTCCAGACTTGGAGAGGAGTGGGCATTGGCAATAAAATGTAGCAAAAAATACAAATATTTCTAAAACTTTTAGTACAACATTTTTCTTTTCCTGTTTCTGATTGGAGGTGGACAGTCGTGAGGAAGGTGGGTTGTGGTCGAATTCCTGAACTCATAATCTCATATAAGCTTAGTTAACAACATACTGATCATAGGAACATAGCGGAATGTGTTTGTATTGGTTGGCACAGCACATGTGGTAACTGGAGACACGAGCAAGTTGCTGGAGTTAGCTTTGTTGATGTGACCAAATCAAAGGGTGCGAGTGTGGTTCTGATGAGGATAGTGGTGGAGAGGAGGAGCAGCCGTGGCATTGTGGTGTGGCATCGTTGGCGGTCGTGCCACGGTGGGAGGTGGGCATTGGTAGCACTTGGCAAAGAGCCCAAATGTGTCAATCTGGCGTACAAAGTTGGTCATACTAGCCCACCCTCCAAAGCCAAACCCAACAATCAGAACCCAAACCACCACAAACACATTGATCACGAACGTCCCTACCCATCTCCCGAAACACTTCGGAGGTGGCTCCACTGCGTTCTACATATCACAACAAAATAAAAAACACAAGTCAGTACAGTGTCCTTACCTTATTAGAATTTGCATATTCTACGTTTTATTAAGATTCGTTTCTTCTGGTGGGGTTCACAGTTTCTTTGACCTCGTCCTTGTACACGGTATGAATCTGATACTATCGGGTGTATTTTGTACGGTGTCTGCCAAAAAAAGACAGGTCTTTTGGGTACAAAACAGATTTCAGGAATCAGGTCTGAACAGATATTCTGCATTAAAGTGTTGCAGCCAGAATTTAAGCCAATTTTATTGCATCGTTGCTGAAAACCAACTTCAATTCTAGTAAAAGTTGTCATTTAAGACCTTTTCGTTAGACATCTATATGTTTGCTTTTGATTGTAGTTCTTTAGTTTAGGCCCACTTATCCATTTTCATGCCTACAATTATCATTTTAGGAGAGAAGTCAGGAACTGGTCTGGTAGACTGTGACCACACTAAAAGGTTACCATCTGCATTTCTTTAGTGTTTTAGACATTTTTATTTTATTTTTCTCCTTAATAGCAATATTCAGTCTAACTTTGACCAAAGTGGGTTGACTTTTATTTCCCATGTGGATTGACAATTAACTAAGAGTATTGAGTTTTGGAGTGTGTAGAAGAGCATGGTAATGAAGTAGCATACCTCTCTTGCAGCCGCTGATTTAAAGGTGAAGATGTGTGCCATGGCAGGGATGATGTAGACTGTGAAGCTGACAAGGAGTGATCCAACGGTGGAGTTTATTGGTCCGAAAAAAGGGAAGATGATAGCCAAAAACCAGATAGGAACGACCACAGGCAATCTAGCAGCAGCCCTCTTGCACAGGCTTTTGCATTCATGCATACCAATCGCCTTCTCCCACACAAAGTACAATGGTGTGCATGCGAACCCAAACGTTATGAACTGCAAAGTTGTGGAAGACAAAAACAAAAAAGGGACCCTTCAAGCCGTTAATACTAAAGTTTTCAGCTTTTACATTAATCGTAGCTTTTTACAGGAAAACAGTAATAGACATTTCATGTATGAACACTAGCTAGAAATGTGTGCAGGTTTTAATATTAGTGTGTTTTGCTGTTTGTGAGAATGATTTATGAGGAGGGACGTGCCTGGTGGATGAGCATCAAAACGACAGCCATGTCTCTGAAGTGAGATCTTGGAAGGAGAGAAAAGGCATTGGAGTGGTCGAGAAGCAAGTCCCCAAATGCCCAATATACTGCCACTGCAGAGGGCAGTGTCAGTGTCAGTACATACAAAGTAGCCATTAAGTATATGGCCTTGAACTTCTGTGGCTTCCACATTGCATGCATGATTTCCCTGTTCCATAAGAATTTGTTTCAGCTCCAATTCATTGTGCTTACCTTCCATACCGGCTAATACATTGCATTGCAGTATTCCTAGTTCATTTTTATGCTTTAAATACACACAAGCATGTTGAGGAGCCCAAACTCAGGTTTTAGCATAGTCTATGAGCATGCGTGTCTAAAATAATGGAGTGCTTTAAGAAAATTATGAGAAAAGGAAATGCAATCTTCTCTATATGAAAAAAAAAAAAGGAACATGGAATCTAACAAGTAACTAGAATTCACTGATATATTGGAACCTCTTTCTTGCCATCTCATTGTAAAAATAAAAGCAGGAAACACAAAAGATGATTGGCTTTCTACATAGAAAAAGCTAAGAGAAAGGTTCCCAAGGAGACACTGTACTTTTTAACCACGCCTAAGAAGGGCAAGTTCGAGAACTTATGCAACAACTACAATACAAAGAATAGATATGTACATGGGAAATAGGAACTGAGACAAGGTTTGGTCATTAGATCACATGGTCAGATTATGTCTAAACAAGTGGAGTTTTAGTCACTTCAAGAACAACGATAAGCCGTTTTGTTTTAACCTTTGTTCCTTATACATGTGTACAAACTTTTTCTCTATCTACGACCAGGTTCATGCAAACAACTTAATACCATTCAAAGACAGAATTCTACATCTAAGCTTGTCTTACACAGTAACAGCATGTCCCCCAAATGTGTAGAGAATGTTTGTAGCACCAGTGAAGTATAGCACAATCTTTGCTGGACCAGTATGCTTCACACCCTCCACCTACGGATTATTATACATAAATAAGCATATTAACTTCTGTTTTAAGAGCTTATGACATCTAAAAACGTTAACTACATAAAAAACCTTAGTATAACTATCAGTCTGATTAGTGACTCTAGCATTTCTTTGTTAAGATTAGAAGACATTATTAGACTAGGTTGGTCCAACTTTGACAGAGCTCAAACAAGGTCAACATGTGAAGGACAGGCTGTCCCCTATGCAATGGGAGACGTGATGTGGACCAGTTAGGCGGCAAAACATGAATTCTTAATGTCTGGACGGTCCAAATGGTCTGTGAATCTTAGGAACTAATTGATTATATATATATATATATATATATATATATATATATAAATACCTGACCGTGGAGGAGAGAAGCAATGGTAAGATACCAAGCGGTGTAAGTAGTCATAACGAGGCCAAGAAACGACCAGATTCTGTAGTTGCGAAACGAAGGAATAAACACTGTGGTGGCACAACATGCCCCGAAAATGTATGTCCAAGTTCTCTTGTCCAGATTGTCGTTTATGTAATATATGTTACTGCAGGACAAAGAAAAACAAATTAAAATGGAAGATACTCTTAAGTGAAGATAGCGTTAAAAAGGAAGGGTCAGAGAGAAAGGTTACAATAGGTTAGGTACCTTGCACAAGCTATGAGTTGAATGACAGATCCAAACAGAAGAAAAGTGCAGTTAAATGCCAAGCCCACGTTCCTCCAGTGTTTCCCAAGGAGACCATCAAGAACTTCAAACCACTACTCAGTTGGGATAGTTTGTTTGAAAACATAGAAAAGATTGGCGACCCTTGTTATGATATGAACTAACAAGCAGTACAATTATAATAAATTTTTGTATCTTTCGTGAGAGATTCAAATTGTACCTGGATTACATGGTTCCTGAAATCAACCTTTTCTCTTTCTCTCCTGGTTCTGTACTCTACATAGAGTATGCTAATCAAATAAGCTGTCCAGCTACCCAGCAACCCATAGAATAGCTGAAACATTATGCCCGATAGCATCCCTAGTTGGGAAAATGAGTATGGCAAGGTAAGCAAAACTTGAGCCACCTGACGCAACACAAACCAAAAGTCCAAAACCAAAACAAAAATTGTCAGTTTAAACAAACAACCTATGTGGAGCTTATCACAGCAAACCCTCCATTAACTAGAAACTAATTAAACAAGACTGAAAGATTTGACAAACCTGATTAGAAGCGCAACTAAACCATGCATCATAAACAGAACCACCATGCCACAAGATCTTAGAGAGCCTTGTCTTGACGTCCGTAGGCTTCCCTTCAGTTTCCATTTCCACATAATTCCCTACTATTACAGTCTCCACCACCTTATCAGAAGCTGCCATATCTGATCACAGACACACAAAAACACAACCAGTGCTCTCTCACTCTTCCCACTACAATTCTCCAATGCTGACCTTACAGATATTGTCCTTTCAATGCAATAAGAGAAGGGTTTTTGGTGAAAAAATAGAACTGTGATCGATGAAGGGAAGCATGTAGAGATAGGGATATATATAAGACAGGGAAAGGCAGATGTTTGAAAGGTACACACACATGTATGCTGTTGGATGACAGGTTTTGGGGAAGAAAGTAAAATCCTCTTTTTGAGAAAATTAAATTACAAAAAAGGGAAAGAGTTCAGTGGTATTTGAGGAAATTTCCCTGGTTTTTGAGCCCTTTTGTGATTAAAAATGCTTTTTAATTAATAGTTAATAATTAATTAAAAACTAATTATTACTTTTTGGTTTCGGTTAACATTAATATTAATTTAGAGAGCGTGAATCGCTTGTCCGCACGAGTGGGTCTCCGTGCTTCTCGAGCTGATTATTACCAATCCTTTATTCTTCTTCTTCCTAATTTACCCTTCCTTGTTCCCCTTAGTTTCCATAGTGCCACTGACCTACTAGGCAATAGAAAAATAAATAGTATGTTCTTTGTTATTTTAAATGCATAATATGGCTAAATGTTACCGCTGTTGTTATGAGAATATAAGGACTTATGTGTAGGATAAGTAATTATTCATGTTTATGAGTAACCATGAGTTCATTAAAAAAAAAAAGAGTTGAATAATACTTGGTCAAAGTTTACCTTAAATTTGGTCGTTATACCGGTTTTTTGATTGACTGAAACTTCATTTTGTGCTTGTGAAATTATATTAACTTGTTAGTTTTATTCTTAATCTTACAGGGTTAGCATATCTAATAAGGTATTGAAGACATTAGAGTAGGTTATTACTGAATAGGAGAATGATTCTTATCACTTAGTCTAACAATAGGAACACCAACTTCATAATATACGAACTAATAGTTGGGGACTAGAAGGTAAATAGTAGAAGGGGGAATTAAGAAAGATAAAAGAAGAGAGAAGAGGGTATGAAGAAAACCAATTTAAGGCAAGGGAAAGAGCGAAGGAGAGAGGTGGGAATTATAACGAAGTAGACCGCATGATTGCAGGCAATGCAAGCGTGGTCCTTTCACAATGTTAGAAGAAAAAAGCTGCTTTTCTTATTTACATCACATGGACTTACTTACAAGCACATAGGATTACATGCTTACTGCTGTTATAAATTTATAAATAAGAAATGTATGTATGATGGTTAATGAATGAGGACAACAAACCAGAGAAGCTCTGGTTAATTTAGGTCATGT
The DNA here is from genome assembly GCA_026413385.1 of Erythroxylum gracilipes. Classification (NCBI taxonomy): domain Eukaryota; kingdom Viridiplantae; phylum Streptophyta; class Magnoliopsida; order Malpighiales; family Erythroxylaceae; genus Erythroxylum; species Erythroxylum gracilipes. The sequence goes on from JANZLC010000202.1 coordinate 35,809,868, forward strand.
GACTTTGGAAATGGCATCTCCTTTACAATATAATTTGTGGGTTTTACTTTGCATTCATATTCTCCTTCATCTATTTATATTAGTAGTACCCCATATATTCTCTTCATTTCACTTTTCTTGCTTTGTTCTTTACACTTCATTTCACTTTCATCATCAACTTATTCTCTGTGGCCTCTTCATAGGTTACGGGATAAAAAGATCTCTTTCTCGCTTAAAAAGTAACTAAATCTCCTACCCTTTTAAGTAGTTTAAGTTATAATTATATTTATAGACAGCTATAGATGCATTTCTCTTTAACTAGGGGTTATGCAAAGCAACTATCTTGATGTTATTGTAGACCACGATAATTGTTCCAACATGAATCCCATTAATATACTATGCTCTATGTGCAACTTTTTCTTTTTGAAAGATTTTTGTAATGAAGTCTTTGTATCACCATGTTTCTGATCTTCAAATAATACCTGTGCATGGAACAAGTTATTTCTGCAACATATGTATTGGAGAATGATGATAGCTATTGTCACTAACTACAAAAATGTCTTCCATTTCTTTTGATTTGGTCCATTTAATTGAATTGAAGTGGACTTTCTTTTCAGAAGAAAAATACTCAGGTTTCTCAGTTTCTTTGTGCATGATTACACAGAATGATAAACGGAATAACTTACAGTCGAGGGCCGGATTGGCACAGGAAATAATGTACCGAAGGAAGCAACATTAATTGGTAATAATAGTTCCCACAGAGATAACTATTAGACCACCTCGATCCATGCCTGTCTCTTTCAGTACTGGCTTGAGAAGTTATCGGGCCAGCCCTTTCTTTTTGAATTTGAACAAACCAGTTACTCAGAGAGATTATTGATTATATTGCATCTCATGATTGTTGATCATAATGATTTTGTCTTCTTATAAATTAAGAAAATAAATTCCAATATCCTACCTCAGTATAGCTAAAGAAAAGGCAGGACATCACATCCAGGCACAAGAAAAAAGAAAAAGCTTTGTGTTTGCTGCAGGTAAACATATTTATGGGCATTGTTGGGTACCATTTTTTCACTCCTTGTTAGGTCATGCTTTCCAACCACAGTTGGCCCAGAAACATTCCCTGTAACTCCTGTCTCCTTTGACTAGATTGAGTGCAGACCAACGCACCACTATATTCCTGCATGCTTGCGTCCACCATAGTCTCTGTCCTTCATCAATTCATATCCACCTTTTGATCGTATAGGAACGAACTTGAGTTTCTGATGCCTCCCTATGAAACTTGATCAACTTGATGTTAATTGTCAGGAGGAGTAAGGCAGTAAATGATTTTAGTTTTTTTTTTAAAAAAAAACCTGAAATGCTTGCCCTTGTCATTATTCCCAATTTCCCAGGTTAAAACTAAGAGATTCTTTCTACTGCTAGTTTCTTTCACTTGACATCCTTGCTCTGCAAGAAATGTAGTTTTAGACCGCGTCGTACTTGTTTTAAATTCTTTAGTATCCATACAAAAACAGGGAACTTTCAGTTCTTAGGAAAAACATTTGATGTAATAAGACAATCTCAATTATTGGAGGAGAAATTTTTGAACCTATATTAAATCATCAAAAGAGAGAATAGGACATTAAGTTCCCACAATTGAGGATGAGTCTAGACAAGGCATGCTAATTCTGTTAAATACTGTCTTTGCTCTTTACTTGGAGACACAAATAGGGGACCATTTGGACAAGTGATTTTGGTCTGATAATTTTGGCCGGGTAAGAAAAAAACAATTAAATAAAATGTACCTTAACCATCCCCATTATGGACACAAAGACAAAATAGTTAAAGATCTATAATTAGCATGTCTAAGAATTAATTAGGTCTGCCATGCCTTACAAAAGGCCACCAACTAATCAAAACTGTTGATAGATCATGGACAATGATTTATGATCCTAAGTAGCTATCATCCTATTCCATACAAGGATGCATAGAATTATATTGGCCAACACACAAGGACTTCAAAGTTGAATATAGCCCATCAATTGTTTTGTTCAAAAATCGTCTCTCAATGATTTGATAGTCCCACCTGAAATGAGATCTTGGATTCATAACTGCCACAAAAAATGGAAATTTTCCTAAACTAAAACTTTTGGTTTCCATATATACCAACAAAAATTACATAATATAGGAGGACTTTTACATACAAAATGTTCCTTTTATTTTGACGAGGAAAGGATTCATAAACAATACAGGTAAAGCTTATATAATGTTCAATTTATAACAAATCTAATGTTATATCTTTCCTAGTCGTTTTGGATTCTGACCATATTGATTCCTTTCGCTTTTTAATCAAAAGCTTGCATTGACTTGGAGAGCAGCTAAAGCCTAAAGTTAGTGTACCTTTGTAAGATTAATTCAATGGCGGTCAACACCCGTTTATCAACCCAACACAATCATGTTTGCTTCTCTTTATGGCCTCCAATAATGGAAACAAATTTTGGAATCAAAGAATCCTATACACTTGAAAAAGGCCACTTTTATAATGTCAAAGGTGCGTTTATAAAGTCCGTAAGTGTGTCTTGCTAGCATTTCTTGGTATTTGATATGATCTATACTTTTCTTTTCCCATTCTATTTCTTCAAATTCGTAGTTAAAGTGTGAATTCTGTGCCTTAAAAAAGTAGTTTGATATGATCAAACTTCAATTAATCTTTTACATAACTCGACCCTTTTGACAACTACTGACATGCTAATTCTTTCATCATTCAAATACTCCCGACTTTGTATGACAGATGAAAAGGTCAGTAGGCCCGTATTAATGCTTTGTATTTGCCCTGTTTTAAAAGAGAAATGGGCATGAAAATTGAATAGCCATATGCTACTGGATCCATTACCTATATGTGTGCCGCCTCAAGGATTTGATGGCCCATTTAACTAAGCCCAAAATTTAAGAACTGACCTTATAAATCAAGTACAAGGTAACTTTCAGGAGGATGTTAAACATATCAAGGAGAAAGACATAAAGTAAAATTGATGAAGATGATTTGCTTGCAACTAGATACTGAAAAGATCCAAACTTGGGATTGTAATTATATCCACTTCAGCTATAATTATTTCATTATTGTTCCACTTGTGATTCGGGCCAGCTAGTTGTTCAGACCAGTGACACAACAATGTCAAGGTTTAAATACAGAAACACTAATTGAAATTGCAGGTTATTACCACAACTAATTATGGACGGTAGGATAGGTGTCGAGAATAAAGCACTAATATAAACAAGATCGAACGTAATTCAGTCAAAACTTTTTGTTTTTGTTTTAGGATTCATGAGTATAGTTAAAGGCAAATTAGAGATACAAGAGACATTATTTTTTTTATTTTGCTCCTAATCAATCTTATTAACCAAATTAGGTCTTGCCTCTCTCTCTCTCTCTCTCTCTCTACGAGTGCAAGTGTTGGTTTTGCCGTTCATGTGCAAGATGAGGTCTAGGTATTATTTCTACGTTGGTCTCTTTTAGATTTTAGTTTTAGCTTCATAGATTCAGGGTTGCAAAGGCTCTCTATTTGAGAGAAAGAAGACAGCGAGTTCGTTATTTCTCCAGAGGATGTTCATACGGAAGACTTTGTTGCGGTTCTTAGGGACGCACGAGGTACGTTTGTGACTGCTATTTCAGGTTTTTTCCCTGCCCTGTTTGACCCAGTTCTTGCTGAAATTATGTCTATAAGGGAAGCTCTTTCTTGACTAAAAGACTAACAGCTTGCCAAGGTCATTGTGGAGTCAGATTGTTAGGCAGCTATCCAATCAATATTAGCTCCTTCACCAAATCGGTCTGAGATTAGAATTTTGACCCTTGATTGTTTATCATTCAAGTGATATTTCCTTCCCTTGTCCTTTCAATGGACACGTAAGATTGCCAATAAGGCGGCTCATGCTTTAGCCAGGGTAGCCTTATTACATGCAAACCCACATCACTGGACTGATCGTC
>JANZLC010000202.1:35847631-35861930 GCA_026413385.1 Erythroxylum gracilipes
TCATTTCGACCTCTACTGATTCAGAAAACATCAAAATACTGAAGTATGTTCAGTGAGACAACACCAGTTCATATGATGGAATAACACCCTCATTGTACCTGTCTCACTCTTTTCACTCAATCTCTCTCCATACATTTCAGATAGCTTCTATTTTTGTAGGAGACATATAGAAAAGTCTTACAAATCCAATGGTTCAAAAATCAGGTCATTTGGAGGTCTAGAGAATAAGTTATGGCCAAAATACTCCAACACGTTTATGCCCTTATGTGGAATGTATATGTCTCAGTGTGACTGCTATAACTTTTGCTATAGATGTCGGATTGACTTCGTTTTTGGACCATTGGAAAGAAGACTTCGAGATCTACAACTTTCATGAAGATCTCAAAGAATAATTATATCGTCTTACTTCTGTATCGTCTCACTTTTCCTTCCATCTGTTTTTTTATCATCTGCTTTCTTCCGTCTACTTTTTATCGTCCACTTTCTTTCGTCTGCTTTTTATCATCTGCTTTTCTTCCGTCTGCTTTTTATCGTCTGCTTTTCTTCCGTCTACTTTTTATCGTCTGCTTTTCTTCCGTCTACTTTTCATCATCTACTTTTCTTCCATCTGTTTTTTGCGCCCAGAATATAGCCACTTATAAAAATCATAACTTTTGACTCCGATATCCAAATTTTTCTTATAATATACCATTGGAAAGATAAAAGAAAGATCTACAACTTTCTAGAGGTAACTTTGCCAAAATCTATTCATATAAATCCCAAATTTGCCCCTAAAGTCCGAAGACAGATTTCCATCCATACAACAACATACTGCACCAAATTCTTAACTTCATGACAACTTTTGAGACTCTTAGCAACAGAACTGAAATTTAATGTCTTCATACAAAATGTATCCATATATCTCTAATTTAATCCAAATCAAAAATCATCTTGTTTAGACAACTAGAGAAAACATTGTGGCTAAAAGACTGAAGCATACTCAGTCAATATTTTCCAGATCACTACCAATCTTGTTTCTAAATCTTTCTTTATCACTACTCATACCAAGATCACTCTTTCTACATCTTCTACTCCTCATTTTCAATAAAAACACATTTAATACCATTATACCCAGAATTTGTCAATGAATGCATGTACTACCCTTTTTTTTTTGTGCAAACGTTCAGTATTCATGTGCATATATACTAACATGATGCATGAGCAAGAAAATGCATTATTTTAATTTCTCTTTGAGCTCACAAGAACTGAAAGTTCAGGTCCTAACCCTCAATATGGGGACGGGATGTTACAATCGAGAAGCCATGATGGAGGACCATCACACAAAGCCTTGGAAGATGTGTCCAACATGGGCTTTGGAGCCTAAGAAGAAGAACCGGCCAAAGAGGATGAAGAGTTAGAAGAAGTTGGCCTCAACATTCTCCTACAAATACCAAGCTTTATGGAAACCTTTGGGGGACTCTAAAGCCTTGGTCCAAGTTGATGATCTTGAAGCCAAATGGAGCCTATAGGGGACAAGGCTCTCGGCCAAAATCAAGTCACATGTTGTCCTATAACTTGACTTGGCCGAGAGAACGTATAATATTTCAACCTATGGTATGTTTTCAATAAGAGCAATTCATTGCTCATAAGTTTCCTATTTAATGTATTTAATTCTTATTTAGTGTGTTTTAATTCCTATCCTTAATTTTCCACATTACTCCATGTATAGTGGACAACTATGGATAGTTTTTCCAAATTCTCCACCTTCCTCTTAGCTAAGTTTCCTATTTAAGTCATGTTTGTTTCCTTTTGAAGGAGATTTTTTTATGAATGAAAAATCTTGAGTATTATTCTCCAAATTAGAGTCAATTTGCTTTGGGGTTGTCTATTTACCGAAAATAGAACAAGGGTTTGTTAGTTTTTCCAAAAACTTCTCTTGTTTCCTTTACTTTTCTTTATTTTTCCGAAACCATATCATTCCTGACCTGTTTCACCATCTCGTACATAACTTTTCACAAACACATCAAAATACAAAACTTCCTTCACCAAATTTGTAGCTGACTTCTTTCTCTACAATGTTTCCTTTAGAACCATCCCCAAATTCCTTGTAGTTTGCCAATAAATGAAAACGCAATCCACTGCTAATTCCTAATCTGAGAAACACAAAACTAGACCAATCTTTCACTGATCATCACCCATCACCTTTGGCCAAATTCCGATCACCAAAAACGACCACACGCCATCAAGACATTTTCTTTAAGATTGATGTGCTAGTGAGAATGTAATTTTTAGGATGAAGAAAAGTGAAATACTTGGTTTGAAATGGTGATTTCCTTAGAAACTCTATGTTTCATATTTATAGACCTGAAGATGAATACTATCATTATCTCATCCGTCTAATTGGATTTCATCATCATCTTGACCGTTAGATGGATTACATCCTAATTTATTTGGGAACTTATCATCAACCTTATCCACATTGGATAAAATTGAAGGATTTCATCCAAATATCAACCGTCTGATTGGATTTCATCATCATCTCAACTATTAGATGGATTATATCCTTAATCATTTGGGAACTTATCATCAACCTTATTCACATTAGATAAATTTGATAGATTTCATCCAAATCTCAACTGTCTGATTGGGTTTCATCATCTCAATCGTTCGATGGATTACATCCTTAATCATTTGGGAACTTATCATCAACCTTATCTACATTAGATAAAATTGATGGATATCTAAATTTCAACCGTCCGATTGGATTTTATCATCATCTCAACTATTGGATGGATTTCATCCTTAATCATTTGGGAATTTATAATCAACTTTATCCACATTAGGTAAAATTAATAGATTTCATCCAATTCTCAACCATCATATGGATTTCATCATAAAATTAACCATTGAATATATTTTATCAATATTTTGACCATAACAAGAACTTCTATAAATATCATCCTTTACTAAATCAATTATTCATCAATTTATTGTAATGGATTATGATATTGAAGGTTATTCTAATATCAAATTCCAAAACATGTTATCATCTTCATCTTTATCGTCGTCATCATCAAGTGATGATGAACTTGAGTTAATGATGCATAATACAGTTAAAGATGAAAAAGTCATATATAATTTGATACATAAAAATAATTTAGCAATTGAGCTTCTTTGCAATCAACGAAACAACCAAGGTGGGCATCGTAGCTCCATCCCAGGGCGTATAGTGTTCAACTGTGATCATAAAGCTGCAGATCATAAATTTTTTTAGATTATTTCTGTGAAAATCTGCAATATAATGATAATATGTTTCGACGATGATATCAAATGTCCCGAAGTTTGTTCCTTCATATTTTTTATGCTATAAAAAAGCATGATAACTATTTCTAACAACGAAGATATGAACTTGGTAGACTTAGATTATCAACTCTACAAAAAATAACAGTCGCATTCCAGATTAGCATATGGTACAACTACGGACACTACGAATGAGTATTTTAAAATTGGCGATATCTTAGATCACCAAATGCCAATGATATTGCAAGCAAAGCTTCTTCATATTGGTGAGCAACATGGTTTTCCAAGAATGTTTGGTAGTCTGGATTATATGGATTGGAAGTGGAAAAATTATCTGGCAGTTGTTGGACCTTCGAGATCACTAACTATTACTCTTGAAGTTATTGTTGATTATAATATATGGACATGGCACGCTTATTTTGATATGTCAGGTACAAATAATGACATTAATATGTTTGAATCATCACATTTACTTTCTAGTATTGCTCAAGGTATTGCTCCTTCTACTCATTACGTTATCCAAGGAAAATAATATAATATGAGAAATTATTTAACTGTTGGGATTTATCTGAAATGGTCCACTATTGTGCAAACAATTCATGAGCCTCGTACGTAAAGAAAAAAAAACATTTTGCAATGAGACAAGAGTCATGTAGGAAAGACATGGAGCGTGCATTCGAAATTCTACAATCGCGTTTTACAATTATTGTAGGACCACATGATATCATGACTGCATACATTATTATGCACAATATGATTATTGAGGATGAATGTGATCTTAATGGACCAATTACAAGTATAATGAAAGCTTCAGAATTGACTGTAAAAAGGTAACAGATGAAAATATCTTATTTGAACAATTTCTTGCCCTGTATAAACAAGTCAAAGACAAAAATGCGCTTATTGAATTAAGGAATGCATTAACAAAATATTTATGAGAATAATATACTAATTTAGAGGATTAGTGAATTATGTTATGTCTATTTTCATTGAAAATATTATCTTTAATTTTTTTTTGGCGTAATGAATATTCTGTACCTTTTTTATATATAAATGTTTTTTATTTTATGTTTGATATTGCGTAATTATATTGTCATTTAATATATTTAAATAATATGAAATATTGAAATATATCTCATATATTATTTCATTTAATATTATCAAATAATAAATTATAGTTTAATTGAAATTTTATTATTTATTAAGATAAAAACATAATAACAATAATATTGTAAATAAAAAAGTACACGAAAAAATTAAGTTGGATTAATTTTATAAAATAATTTTAATAATAAAATATAAAAAGTAAAAAAGAATATGCCTTTTTTTTGGTATGTAACATATTCAAAATGGACGAAACTCTCAACTCCATTTCGATAGAATGGGTCGAAGATGCCTTGGGGATCCTGCAATATCATCAACGAAAGTAAGAAGAGACCCAAGAATTGCCCTAAAAAATGAGACCAAAAGAACTTACCGTTGATGCGGATGACTGTAAGAGAAAGCGCTAATTTCATTCGCATTTCGGGTCGTTTACATCTGCGAGCTTTGTGAGAAAAGGTTTAAGCAAGATGCGAATCTTCAAATGTACATCAGGGCTCACAAGAACCAGCACAATATGTCGGAGGCTGCCGAGCAGGCGGTAGCGGTAGTGGAGAAGTCTGAAATCAGCGATGTGCGTAACGAACTATTTTAACGAAAAGAGCTTTTCGATAGTGGCAGATCTGAAGGGGGGACATTTGAAGATTTTTAATTATAGTTAAAAATATATAATTAACTATGTTTTTAATTTCACAACGTCATTTAAGAACAATTATCTTATTATAATAATAATAAATAAAAATTAACCTGGTAAAATTTCCATCAACTAATTCTGCTTTGCCTAAAGTTTCCTCTCATTGGCTATTGCGTATTTTTACATATATATATATATATATTCTTGTTCATTTTGAACTTACACAACAGAATTAACCAGCATTAGTTCATTCTTAAACTACACTACAAATTGCATAGAAAATCCACTAAAAGTACTACTTACGATCTGCACAATTCATGGATTCCTCATAATTGTAGAAATTTGACTGAACCTTTCATTTATCAAAGAAGATATGAATATAAATAAATAAATGGCATCCATTATTAAAGTTAAAACTCTATCCACATCGGCAAGACATAACATTATAAGGCATAAATATCATGCACATGTATGGAGAGGCAAGACCATTAATCATATACTAGTATACAAATATAGACCTTCAATTATTCATCATGTGCGTTCGTATCCATCCAAACCCAAAAACTGCTTGCACAAGTTGTAACCCACTATTGCGGCATTGCCCACATTCATCACCAACGCCCGATATAAATGCATCACTAGCCTACATGTTTCCACTGCATACTAAATACTTTCCCATTTGAAGCAAAAGAGTTTCCCAGCATATGCCCACTCTTGGTCCCAGAAACTTTTCACTCACTTGAAAACTGCTGCGGAATCAAGATCTCTTGAGTCAGTTAGGGACTGACCACCAAAATTGCTACAGCAGAACAAGGGCCACAATTATGCTTGAAAATGTTGGATTACATTAATGTTGGTATTCTCTCCCCAAAATTCTGACTATCCTCTTAAGATTTTTGCAAATTAAACACTACCAAAATCATCAATGGAAGAAAGATTCTTTCTCCAAGGGTAATATCTATGATCATGCTCCACAAGATGTTGCATCTCCAAAGCTTCAGGCCATTTTATACATCTGCAAACACCATTCTTGCCACTCAAAGGTAGCCATCTCCAACTGCATCAAGCAATCATTAAGTTCCCTCACGAAGCAAAATTCCTCATGCCATGTGTTCAGAGAAGCCAAGGAATTCAGCAATACAATGGCAAAGTAATTTTATTTTCCAACTACACATGAGTGGAAAATAGCCATAAATGAATACTACTAAGGTTTCAGAAGTTATGCTTCCGCTTTCGATGACCTCTACCAATAGAAACAGTGCTAACAGCATACCTTGAATTAACAAGCTCCCGGGGTAATATTGCTCCAGAAGATCTCAAACATTCAATTAACTCTGGAAACAAATTTTTGTTCTCCTCATTCACAAGAATAATAGCCGTACCCTCTTCTCCCATTCGGGATGCCCTCCCAATCTGATGGACATACTCCTTTATGTTATTGGGCATGTCAAAAATTATTACCTGTCTCACCCCTAATAGATCAACTCCCCGACCCAAAACCCCAGTGGATACAATCACAGGAACCTCTCCCACCAAAAATGACTTTATGATCTCCCTCCTTTCTTTCATGGACTTCTCCCCATGGATTGAAAGAGCCTTCAACCCAGTGGTCACAGTTATTGCATTAGATAGGAGATCTGCTCCAAGTTTCGAACCCACATATATAATGGCAGGTGGATTAAAGTGTTGTTTACTCATCAATATATCAAACACCTTCTGCTTCTTCTGCTTTGACTCAACCCAAATAGCTAGCTGTTTCACAGCCTTACTAGGCTGGTTAGGCTGCCCAATTATGACAAAGATAATGTGTTTCACCAAAGAGTTCGCCATCTTCTCTATGTCAACTAAGATTGTAGCAGAATACATTAACACCTGGGGTTGTGAAAGAGCCTTAAATTTTTGCATAACCTGGTCTCTAAAACCCCTTTGGAGCATGCAATCAACTTTAAAATCTCCACTTTACTCCTCAGTCCTCACCTTTTTCATCATATTTTATTTTCTTATAGAATGATAATAATGCAAATGATATGGAGATGGAGTTTTAAATGTTGTGGAGTTCACGCAAAGACAATTTGAAGCTTTGGATATTTCAGTCTTTGTTTCAGTTCTTGATTGTGAAAAATATATGTTATCTTTGCACTAGACATTATAATTTTTATTATTCCAATTTTATGATTTTTCAAGACATACAAATCAAAATCTTGATTTATTATTATTAAAGTAATTTTGATTTAGAGCGTTTGCAAAAATCTACTTTTATATTTTATATTTAGAAGTTATATTTTTATATGATATACAACCCGATAGATATCCAAAAACTTGAACAATCCAATGGATTTGGATATGGGTAGTAAATCGTAAAAACTGATGGATATGGATATGGATATGGATATGGATATGGATATGGATATGGGTTGAGTCATAAAAAATGGATATGGATATGGGTAGAGTAATACCCGAACCGAACCTTACCTATTGCTATCCCTAGTTGCAACAGTCGATGGAATACATAGCCCAACTCCGCAATGAGATAGATCAATTGAAGGGGAGGGACAATACCTCATTGCAGCGGTTAGAGCATCTGCCTTCACTGCCTGCATAGATTAGATGAATAAGTGAAGGTAGTTGATGTTTTGCTACTCTTAAGTTTTTATATAGGCTCTTAATTTACAATTAATTTCAAAATACTTATTCGTGTACATTTTAATTTTTTTATTATATTAACAATCAAGATAATGTTTACTTTATATTTATCAATCAATGTTATATTATTTACACAAATTAAATATACAAAAAAATCATAAGATTATGAACAGAAAACTCAGGTAGGAAGTGAGTAATGGTAGTAAAAATTTATCAAAGCTAAATTTCCCGACGGAATAACAATATTAGCGACGAAACAATACCTTTTGTTGGTACATTCTATCGCTAATTAGCAATAGAATAAATAAATCTGTCCGTAAGTTACCTACGGAATATATCATTTCATCAGTAAAAATTTAGCAGCAGTTCTTGTTTCCGTCGATAAATTTAATGACGGATTGTTAAATGTCCGTTGGTAACTTTAGCGACAGACATAAGATTTACCCTCGGCAAATTCACTGACGGAATATTGAAATTCCGTCCGCAAAGTAGCGACGGAATATTATAAATCTGTCGGTAAATTTTCTTTAACTTACTGACGAAAATCCAAAATTCTATTGTTAATGCTATCGATGGGCTCACGAACTTCCATCGCTAAATTACCAATGGACGTTTCTCTGACGTTTCTTTTCGTCGATAATTTCTGTCGCCAAATTGTTTCCCAACAGAAAAGCTTTATTTTTTGTCAGTAATTTCCATCGCAAAAATATATTTTCCTTATAGTAATCATTATAAGAAAATCTATAGACACATAAGTAATATTCTATTTGAGATCTTCATAGTCGGGTCAGTTCAGTGAACTTATTCTCTAATAAGCACTCATACATCAATTTAAGAATCTCCATACTTTAAATTATAAGATCAATTACTTTCTTTATAAGAAAGAAATATAATATGTGCCAATTTTACCGTTTCATTGATATTATGATTTAATGAAACAACAATTAGGAACAATTTAAGAATAATACATAAATACAAATTGAATATCATAGTTATGATCTCATCATAGTTTCAATTACACATTAATTATTTAAAAGATTTTACATTTAATTTTAAAACATCAAATATAATTAACATAACACATAAAGATAAAGAATGTCTTAATTAATTAAATAATAATGTTATACATAAGATCACAACCACCTGATTGGCTGCAATAACATAAACTAACAAAATATTCATCTAATCTCGGTTCGGTTCAAACCGAAACAGAAATTGCATGATACTAACAAATAGAATAAAATCTCAATCAAATAAAAAAAATTCAATTAGACTCATTTCACTGGCTAATTTAATCTGTCAAATTTATTCTATTTACTGTTCAGTAAGAATCTGCACCAGAAGTTGCCCAACTCAACACCTAAATTTGAGTTATAACATGTTTAGTTTCATCACCTACACAGAGAGAGAATGTTGAGTTTGCAATTCTGTTGCCGTATTGCACACTTACTTTATATTCACCTAAAAAGCCAATAAAGCTATATGAGCCTTGACCATCACTTTGACCTCTCAAGTTCCCAGTTCTCCAACTTCTCAGTAACTTTTCAACCACATCACCAGCAGGCAGGTTTTTAAGATTGTTGTCCGTAAGACACATTTGGTAACACCCATAAGGATGGAGTGCTATCCAAAGCATAATCCCATTAACTGCAGGATGTGAGAAGCCTTCTCTTAATACTTGATCAAGATATATTGCCTGCATAAGATATTGTAAGGAACAATCATTTGATATGAATATATAAATGTTGTATGTCATTATCATAATAGAATGTGTGTGGTATGGTGACCTGAGTTTTATGATCAAATTGGTTGCTGATATCAACTTCTGTGAGCCAAATAGGAAGCTTTAGAGTAGCCAACTTGTCCAGGATTGCTCTCATTAGAGGAAGATTAGGTGTGGAAAAATGGCTCTCCAAGCCAATCCCATTCATTGATACTCCTTTGTGTTTAAGTTCTTTTATCCTCGAAATGTATATGTCTACCGTGGAATTAGGATCGCTGCAAGTCTCAATCACATTGAACTCATTCAAAAACAAGGTTGCTAAACGATCTGATTTCTGTGCTGTCAAGTAGAAGTGTAAGGTTGCATCAGGACCGAGCCGTTGCTCATAGAAATCAAAATGCAACATTTCGTTGCTAACATCCCAATGTATGAACTGTCCTTTGTATTTGTTCATCAGGCTTTGTATTCTTGAGTTCACAGCCGATTTCAGGGCAGTGCCCGTTAGATTTTTCACCCATGCTGGATTATATTTGGGGTCTTCCCAGAATATGTTATGGCCTCTAGCAACTATTCTGTTGGCTTGAACAAATTCTAACATTTGGTCTGACACGCTGTAATTGACCTTCCCTTGCTCAGGCTCTGTGGCATACCATTTGAGCTCATTTTCGAAAACAGCTGCATTGAATCGTTCGACAAACCATTTCTGGAGGGGGGGGAAAAAAAAAAAAAACTATTTCAATTATCTACAAAGGGGCCGTTTCACCTTTTATTAGATCTTTATTGTCTACGATTTGTTGCAAATGCTCGTGACGGATTACTAGTACGTTTAAGCTTACCTGGTACGCCTGATTTCCAAGAATGGTACTTGCTATTGCTGATCCAAATGGGAAATCCTTTGAGATTTGTTGTATCGTAATGTTTGCATCTTTGACAGCTTCTCCCTTGCTATCTATCACATGAATCATCACAGCGCGCTGCCTTAGCTGAAAAAACATGAACTACTGTGTCATTATTGTTGATCAATTTGATCATCTCAAGAAAAAACAGAATCTTTAACACTCAAAAGGCTCTTCTCATCCATTCCTAGTATAAGATTGCTGAGTATCTAACAATATTACGTAATTTATATGGCAGCATCAGCATATATTTCAGAAACAAAGATGAAAAATAAAATGGTACCAGAATTTACTTTTTCAATTAAGTGATTCTGACTTTTTCTCCATTGTTTCTCAGTGAATCGCTGTAATGAAGTGCTTGCTGTTTCAACATCAATGTTCTTGCCTGTTGAACTCTGTGTAATCAATACAATGGGATTAAAGCAGGTCTTGTGCAATCAAATCATTTGAGGCAAAGACGTGTAACGGGGAACTCTTCCTGTTCCTTAAGTTCCTTCAGATCAGTTCAACGAAGTCAGACTCTGAAGTTTCTAAAAATGTACAGGGTTTTCTCTTCGGCAGTAGTATTGTCATATCTCTGAACTTGCTCATGTCAGGACCCATGTTATTTGGGATCATAAGATAGCATACGAAAATGGTGACTACTGATTTACCTTGAAGCTTATTGTTGATGATTTTGAAGGTGAATGAACGATGAATCCACCCTTAAGAAATGACCAGCATCCATGCTTGGCCAAAACAGTCCCCACGCAGTCAGATGTGTTACCGTCTGTGGATAGGATTGCTGTTACCATAGTTGATTCTACTCCATCTATCTTGACCCAGGCTGTTTTTACCAAGTTTTTATGTAACATATCAGTACACTTCCAAGAAAATCCATTTCCTGAGGGGCATTATGAATCAAATTTGAAGCAAAGTTCACAGCTTATGCAACTAAGGAAGCGGACATATTTCCCCGAAGCACATTCAGGATTTTTTTTTTTATTCTTCACCGTTTATCTAATTTGTGCGTCCTGTAATCGGATTGATGGACAACAGTAAATATTTCTTAGAAGGTGGTGAAGCTCTTTTCTAATGAAAACAGTAACTGATTCTTAGAATGAAACCAAATGCTGGTTAATCTAATCAGCATCATATATACCTCATGCGGCTTTTGCTTTGGCTATTACCACAATGTTGGAAGTCTGAATTCTGAAGAACTCCCGTAAGGAGCTCAAGTTTATACGTAACTTCACAAAGAAGAAGAGAAGAAGAAAGAAGATTGAGAACTCAACTGGATAAAGAGTAAATCCCTTCGCTGAGATTGTGCAATGAAATAACTAGTCTGTGAGAATGTGAAAAATGGCTAATGCTGCGTGGAGGTTGATCTTTTAGAATCCCTCCATTATAAAGTGCCTCTTCTGGTTGTGCTTTACACTGAAAATGAACCAGACGGCGGTGTCACATGGAAGCTATAACCAATAGTTTAGTGAGCTCAAAAGCAGGACATTCTAACAGTACTATGTATCATCAAAACAACTCTGGAAATAAAAGTTCGAGCCTGAAAATGTATTGATAATCACTTGGACGGACCCCAGGCCTAGTTACCTCTGTGTAAGCTGTGTGGTCGTAGCCAGGTCCATCTGCAGTAATGAAACAAGTCATCAAAACTTGATAATAAACAAACATGACCAATCACCTATGCTAATGAGAGATGCTACCATGAGGAGTAGCCAAGGAAAGCATCACAAGGGGACTGAAAACCAGGAAAACCATGACGAAAGAATGTTGCATGAAGTGCTTGCTGTTGTTGTTGGTCCCAAGAAACACCATCTTGTTCACCAATGGAATAAGGCTCATCACAAGTTTGCTTCTTTTTCCCTCTGTATTTGCTTGCTTATGGACTACAAAGAGTGGTGGCAGAGAACTAAGATGTGTTATTAAGGACTGAAGAGGAGACATGGGTTCACATGGGAAACAGTGCAGGTAGAGGGACCCCTAATGCTGCTGAGGGAGAGGTTCATGTGAACTTTAGAGGTACGTACCGACCAATCCCATATATACACTTCTCATCTCTTTTGATACTCATTCTCAACTTATCTTTTGCTTATGATTTCCTTTGCTTGTTAGTAACATCATTTGGTCATGAACTCCATAGTACGTACGTCAAAGGCACAAATTCCGTTATTTGGCTTTTAGCAGGGATTTGATCATCAATTACTACTCTTTGAATTGATGACGATTAAAGATCAGGTGTTAAATCATTATGTATATCACATTTCCAACACTTATGCGCAGATAGTGTAAACTCTCACTTTATTATTATACGACTATCCAGAATCTTACTCTCTCTTATTTAAAATAAAAGTCGTTTTAGAAGGATCCACACTTATTAAGAAAGTTAATGAAATGTTTGATATACCCTTATTAATTGCATGTTGAAGTACCTTGAAAATATAATTTATGTAATCTGTGTAATTAAGATATGAGAGAAATTAAAAGGTAATTTTAGAAGTAAAATTATAAACATGTATGAAAAGTCATGAACGACACTTATTTTGAATAATTAAAATCTCTTTAAAACGATTTTTATTTTGAATAGAAGAGAGTATAATTTTTGCATATAAAGTAGTCGTACCTTGATCTATAAAGTCGTTTGATGACAGTATGAAAATCAGACTCCTCATATTCTTTTCTATGTTTCTATTCTTTTCCTCGCTTTCTTACTTTTGTCTCTTATGTAATGGTTAGTGACATTAGTAATTTAATAGAGAAGAATAGGACCAAAAGAGATGACATTTATAAGTGGTTTTTGAGAAAACCACCTTTTAACTACCACACCTATCATGTCGGTATTAAGCGTTATAAACATTTATTACATAAGACATTAATAATTTAACATTTTCCCACTTGGTTCATGTAACATTGTCATCTTCATAAGTCATTTAAATTTAATGTGCATTCAATACATCATTCATCATAATTAAGAATTAGAACTAACCTGAGTCATGGCGGCTGTATATGATTTAAACAACATATTCCCTTCCATGTACTACAAAGTTAGTCTTCTCCATAAAATGATCAATAAATGAGAGACACATAATTAATCAAAAAATAATGTCTATTCAAGACAAAAACTGTTATCATCATTCCATTCAATTAAGGATACACATTCGGAAAATCAAGTAAATCATAAACAAATTTAATAATAAGCTCAGAATGTCAATTACATTAAAACATAAACATCATCATAATATGCATTAATGCCCACTCAACAATAATGCCTATACTGTCAATATGCCCTAATAGGTATGAAATGCATCGTATTTTAAGGTATCATTTGATATGTGTTTAGCCGTTTATTCGATTGTTTAGTATGTGTTTAAGGTATACTTGTGTTAGTTTGTGATTTATTTATGTTTTAAGTGTTTTATGGGTTAGAACAATCCTTTGAGCTTAAATATGATGTTTTTGAGGTACCTTGATGTGTTTAGCAGTATTTTAGGGTAAAAATCGAAGAACGAAGGAGTTTCGAAGCAAATTGGGGCCAATTGCATAGGTCACGATTGTGACAAAAAGGCCTGACATAGGCATGGTCATGGCCTACAGGGCCATGGTCCCTCAAACTTTGTGTTTTGAGGGATTTTTTAGACCTTTCGTGTAACATCCCACTCCCGACAGGAAGGGTAAAATAGTAAATTTGGCATAAGATGAGATAGATTGTGATTTATTAGTATTGTCCATGCATACTGGTACTAGTGAACAGTGAACTCTGTGCACATGAAATAACTGTACATGCATTCATGATTAATTCCCGATAATTGGGCCTATTGCAATTTTATTGTGCTTATCGTGGTTATTGGGCTTGAAAATATATTCTGAGTGAGCCATTGAGTGTTTTATATTTAAAGGAATTTTAGGAATTTTTCTGGAGAAAATTTTCGGACCGAAAAAAATCGCCAAGTGGCGAACCGGTTGATTTTCTACTGTTATTTGGTACTAAACTCTTAATTATTTTGGTGGGGCCCAAAATGGGACCCTTAA
>JANZLC010000202.1:35893366-35916218 GCA_026413385.1 Erythroxylum gracilipes
GAGAGAAGAGAGCCAAATGAAGGCTACCGAAGTCTTGTAAAGGCTTGACACCTAAGCTACTAGGTGTCTTCATTATGCATTGCCACATATATCTCCAATGCATGACTCCCATTTGCCCTCCATTTATTCTGCCAATTTCAACACTTCCATTTGTCCACTTGTCAACTTATTGACTATGCCATTTGTCAATGTATCAACTATGCCAAATGTTACTAACTCATAGGCTTAATCATTACAATTTTCATATACCATTTTATCTTACCACTTGAAAATTTTCCTAATCTACATATACATTTAAATACCTCAATTCTTTAATGGTATCAGTTAATTCCAATTTACTCACTATAATCCACTTGATCAAAAGTTCAAGTCATAAATCTTTCATATTCTAATCATAGCAAAATTCTAACTCCTATCACACATATACTTTCATAAACATGTATTATTTCAACTAGGGTATATTTTGGAGCCTTACAAGATATTTAGATGAAAACTAGTTGGATATTTGGTTGAAGGCTAAAAAAAATATATTCAAGTTAAAGAAGGCGTTATATAACCTAAACAAGTGCCACAAGCTTAGAATAGTCAAATCAATTATTATTTATAAGATAATGGTTTTACGAGATGCTTACATAACTATGCTCTTTATATTTAAAAGTATAAAGATAATTTATTATCTATTGGTATGATATTATTTTCACAGGCAACAACCTATAAATGTTTGAAGAGTTCAAAGATTCCATGACTTAAGTGTATGAAATAAGTGACATGAGATTGATGTCTTAATAATTAGAGATCAAGGTGAAGTAAATGAAGGATGAAATTTTTATCATTCAAGAAGGTTATGTTAAGAAGGTGCTTAAGAAGTTGAAGATGTTAGAAAGTAAGTTGGTTGACACTCCTATGAAGTCTAGAACAGAACTAATTTTGATGGACAAAAAGGTGTGGATTAAACTTTGTTAAAAAGTCTTGTGAGAAGCTTAAGTACTTGACTTGCAAAAGATTAGATGTCTTATTTATAGTTGGACTTATTAGTCATTGGTGGAGACATCGTCTAAAGTTAACTTGAAGATAACTAAGATAATTCTTCAATATCTTAAAGATATAATTGACTATAACATGTTTTCCTCATTTCCCAAAAACTTTAATTTAATAGATTTATAATAGTGATTTTGCCAGATATCGTAATGATATAAAATGTACCAATGGTTTGCTTTTTCTTAAAACATGGAGATATCTTCTAAAGTTAACTCGAAGACAGCTAAGATAATTCTTCAATATCTTAAAGATATAATTGACTATAACATGTTTTCCTCATTTCTCAAAAACTTTAATTTAATAGATTTTATAATAGTGATTTTGCCAAATATCTTAATGATATAAAATGTACCAATGGTTTGCTTTTTGTTAAAACATAATGCGATCTCTTGGTGTTCCAAGAAACCATCCATAGTCACACTCTTTATGTGTGAATCATAATATGATGCAGCTACTTCCTGTACTTATCAAGCTATTCGGTTGTGAAGGCCACTGAAAGAGTTTCATTTATAGCAAATTGAATTAACATAAATGATAATTAACAATAAACCTGGTCAAGCTTTAACAAAGAATCCAATATTCTATGATAAAAGAAAGCATATTGATATAAGGTTACATTTTATTCAAGAATGTGTTGTTAAGAAGGAGATTAACTTGGAGTTTGTGAGGTATCTTGATCAAGTTATTGTCATTTTCTCTAAGTTCTGCAAGTATGATATTTATAAAAAAATTCAGATAATACTTGTAATTATAAAAAAAATTAAGTTGATAAAGGGGTGTCATAAATAAACTTGGCTTTTGAAATTCTAAATCAAATTTCAAGTAGTTAAATGGCCAATCTTAATCAATTCATCTTAATTAAATTTTTGATAGAAGTTTTATGTGTTTAAATTCAAATGTATCTAACATTAAGTCATTTAGAGTTATTTAAAGAGATTTATGGCAAAATAAAGACAAAATGGTCAATTTTTTATTATTTAAAATTTATTATGTAATTGCTAAGATTTCTCTTTTTGTATTCTATCGTAAAGTGAGTTTAAGTTGGTTAGTCTAAAATTCTTTATTGGCTAAATGTGTAAGCATATGTGAGTATTTTAACTATTTAACAATAAATTTATAAAGCCAATGGCCATATCAGAACCAGGATCACCTATATAAGAAGTGACCTTGAAGATTAATCATCGCAAGTGATGGCATGTGGGATATTTTGTCAATGCAAATAGCTTATGAAAGAAGTTATAGGATACATTTGAGAGGCAAATATAGAGCAAACACAAAATAATGTTATTTTGTTACAATAACAAAACAACTATTTTAAAATAAAAATGGTGGAATTTTGGATTGGACCAAGTTGTGGAACATGAGGCTAAGTCTGATCTAAAATTAGAAATTAAAAAAAGTTTAAACTTAGCCAAAAACCTAAATAATTTATGTCAAATCCCTTATTTCAAGCTGAGTTTTTTTTTCCATGCCCAATTCTAATTGTGATTTTGCTAAGATTTATGTATGGAAAATTAAAGGATATCAATTAAATTATATCATTGTAACAATAAAATTATTATGAATTCTTTTGTGACTAAGATAATGATAGCAAGCCAAAATTAGAGGGGTTTGGTAAAATTAAAAAATATTAAATTTTTTTTGAACAAAATTTTGATTAAATTCTAATATTAAATTGAGCATTATTATTGTAAATGGTTAATGTTCGTCAAGTATTGTTTTAATTTTTCACATTAGTCTGAATTTTTTTAAAAGTTAATTAAAACTTAAATTTGTTTTAATAGAATTTAATAAAAATATTTTTAATAGAAAAAGAACAACAATATGAGAGTAAATTTATAAACATGCAATTCTCTTTTTGGCATTTTATTTTAATGAAAGAAATATTTCTTATTATTAAGTTATATATTTTTTAAAATAAAATTGAAAATTTTCAATGTGATAAAATTGAAAATAATTGGTTCTAAAGAGTTTTTATTCCATAAGTAAACAAAAATATCACCATAGAATCATAAATCGTGTAATTGTCTTACCTCCGGGTTTGGAGTAGGCTTTCGTGGGTTCATCACATGCCCACTGACTCTGCAAAGAATATGTTGGGCTTTGGGAGATCCCAAGTGCTTTTGTCCACAATTCAAGGCAATGACTTGATGGGCTCAAAGTAATTAAAACAACACAAAGACGATGAACGAGATCGGATTAAACCTCTGTTACCTGCAATTCTGTCACTCTTTGGAGGCCACTGCGAGTGTCCTCGTTGAAATTACGGGAAGAGGAAAGTTGGGCGTTTGAGATTTTGGAGTTTATGAAGATGGGATTGAAGAAAGTTGAGGTCTTTATGGTGTAGGAGAGCAACTAAGAACAAAAAAGTTGGTCATATATGATACGTGGAGACATGCCAGGTTGGGTTCATCCTAAGAGCCTCCTTCTCGTCACAGTCGTCTTGGTTTTTCTCATTTTCGTATTCACCAACCCAAAACAGGTGTAATTATGTTGTTCCTTTCGATAAATTTTAGTGCTGCTTGATGTGTGTTGTGTGGATCTGATTGATGATTTCGGTTTTTGTGGTCTGGATGAGCATTAATGCAGTTGATTGTGATGCGGGTTCTTGTTTTTGGTACGTTTTAATAGATTGTTGATAATTGAGACGCCGTGAGGAGCTTGTATGCAACATTGATATTGGTAGAATGTCGTTTACTCCATATTGATCTACGTTTAATTTTGTTTTATTTAGCATTTAGATTATGTTAGGTTAGCTCTTCATGAATCACACTGTCTGGATCAGAAAAGGATTGAGGAATTATGTGGAGTTAGAATTAGGAATTTGAGAGACATTTTCCAAAATGAGTATATTAAATCATATTCTGCTCACATAAATGGTAGTGGTTGAACTTTTTTCCTGTTCGGTGCCATTGCATTGACATATATCATGCTGTTTCTTTGTTGCTGCAGCTAATTCCAAGCTCACATTTTTCGTTGTTTTACTAAACTGTAATGTAATTAACTTGTGAGCGCATGTCTTTTAATGTGTTTAACTTTGTTCTTCTTTTGGTGCTTGGGAAGAAATTTATCTAGTTTATTACACAGGTTGAAGACAAGCCAGATGAGGTTTATGAGATCACGCATAGAGTATACTTGGATGTTGATATTGAAGAACAGCGTTTAGGTATACCTCTTAGATCTGCACGATTAAAGATTTATCCGGCAGTACTTGACTTTATATTAATGTTTTAAAATCAGACTGAAAATTAAACCAATAAAATAAGAGATTTAAAGGTTCAATCGGCATTAAACTGTCATAAAACCGATAGATAATAAAGATTAATAAAATTAAAGAATTTAAAATAGGATTGAAGAAGGAGATTATCTTTGTCTATTGAAAAAATTAGAGTTTAATTGATGAAGAAAACTGTCAAATAAAAACTAACCAATTTATTATAGTTTATAAAAACTGTTTAGTTTACGAAATCAATCGATTTTTAATAACAAAAATTATTAAGATAAACCAACTAAATAAGTTAAACGGTTCAAAATTTTTACGTTAAGCCAATCAAATTGGTTTGATTTTTTAATCATTGCTTTATATTTGCCATAAATTCTCATTCACAACTCCTTTTATCCAAATTTTTTCCCTGAACAGATCAGTAAAAGTAGAATACCATATGAACCATGCTTGTCCTGTTGCAATTGACCCCAAATTGGAATCTCTACTTCATTGTTGCTTCTTCATCCGGTAGTAACATTGCTTCTCTTGCAGGTAGAATTGTTATTGGTTTATACGGACAGGTTGTACCAAAAACTGTAGGTACGTTGTTTAAATTTTGTTAGTTTGTTAACACCTATTGCATATAGATCATACAGAGTGCTTTTCTCCGGTAGTAATCATAACATTCAATTATCTGACTGATGCCTGCACTATGAATGGAGTTTGCTGTCGTATCCAGGTCACACAACTACCAAGCACAATCAAAACATTCAAATATTTGATTTCCAAAAGAAAAAAATTCAAATATTTATGCTGCTTCAAACAAGCATCACAAACTGATGGAAGAAATTTAGGAGTCACAAGCTGTATCTTTGCAACTGAGAAATAAAAGTTGTGCAGAATTTCTTGTTGCACCTTAAATAATGATTTAATTATGTTGGGCATCTTGTGCTCATCATTAGCCATCAAGTGGGCTAGAATCATTTGCATTCACTGTACTGGTACAACATTGCCAAACTATTTGATTCAATTACTTCTCTTTTTACTGATAACGCTTGAGCTTTTCTTTGCAGAAAACTTCAGGGCTTTGTGCACAGGTACTTAGGCCTCTTTTTTATTTTTATTCTTCTTTACTAAAGGAATGTTTTAAATAAATTCTACATCAAGGTTATAAGTTTACTGACTTGCAGGGGAGAAAGGAAAGGGTTCAAGTGGGAAACCTCTTTACTATAAGGGCACACCCTTTCATCGTATTGTATCAGGGTTCGTGATTCAAGGTGGTGACATAGGTCTTGGAGATGGGAAGGGAAGTGAGTCTATTTATGGTGGCACATTTCCTGATGAAAATTTTAAGATAAAGCATTCACATGCAGGTGCTTCAACAGTTTAATTTTTGACTTTTTCTTTAATCAGTTTACAGATGGCTCCAAACATTAAGTCAGTATTGCGGGAGCCATCAGTTTTTCTTGACTACCATTTTACAGAGGTTGGTCATTTATTTCTGCAGGAGTTGTTTCTATGGTGAATTCTGGACCTGATTCAAATGGCTCTCAGTTTTTTATCACCACTGTAAAGGCTAGCTGGTAAGATTTTATCTGGTGGACTGTCGAACAAAGGGTTGCATGAAACATCTTAGTTATCCTACTTTGATCAAGTGATTGTTTCATTTGGCTTTTTAGGCATTAAAGTGAATCAACTAGTGGCTAAATGACTAACATTTTTATCCATTTCAGTTGCTTCACCATTAATCAGTTCAATCAATCTTATGAGCAAGATTCATGAAGAATTTGCCTTTGATTAACCAATTATGCATTAGCCCAGACCTACTGTAGTATATGTGCATAATTTTCTCCACAAAATGCTGTAGTATATGTAGCAGATCAGATTAGAGTGTTGATATGTGGACAAAATTGACACTTCAATATATTAGGTTGGATGGAGAGCATGTTGTCTTTGGCAAGGTTATTCAAGGCATGGACAATGTTTACACAATCGAAGGGGGAGCAGGAACCTACAGCGGAAAACCTAGAAAGAAGGTAGTCATTGCGGATTCTGGGGAGATACCCAAGAGCAAGTGGGATGAAGAGAAATAGAAAACACCTGATTAAGTTGACAATAGCAAGTTTTTCCCATCAGCTTCCCTAATTTTTTTTCTTTGGAAACTCACAAGCTTATGTTACCTTTGTACCATGTCTGTGAATTGGTTGAGTTAGATGTTACCAATTTTAGGTTTTTACGGGTAATGTGGTAGTCTGCTTTTTTTTGCATCTGACAATTCTTGTTAATACCAGCTTGCTGAGCCTTACATAAACCAGAAGTTCCTTCCTTTTACAGGACGGTTAATATCAGCCTGTTCAGGCTTATGTGAATCAAAAGGAATTCTTGTTACCAGCATTCTACTCTTTAGCCTTGAGCATGTTTATGGCCCTTGTTTCTTTCCTCTTGTTGATGAGGGTGATATTAAACTTCTACACTTTGTATGAGTAAACCTTCAAGAGAAAGTATGAAAAATGCAGAATGGTTCATTGGTTCTTGATTCTGGAATAAAGCATTACGGTAATCCCTTTTCTATAGACGACATGTCCTTTTTAATTTGGTACATCCGAAAGTGAAAAAGCAAACACTAAAATAAAGAAACAAGAAAAATCACTCTCTCAAAAAGCACGCTCCTAAAGCGCATCAGCAGCTAAGAGTAGCAAGAGATCTGGAGGCGGTAATAACCATTTTTGAAATTCTTGTCAATTCCTGCGTTACGATATAATAACTGGCTTCACCTCCAATGTCCAAACCCAATTTTGAATCTCTGTAATTGCCGTCAGTCATAATTCAAGCCACCAGATCAGGTACCGTGATCATTTTTTTTTTTGGGTGAGCATTCGGGTTAATCGGGCTAAATTTTCACTGTTCGGGTAAAGCCTGAATTATCCAAAAAAATTCCATTTTATTCGGCCCGAATCCAAAATTTTATTACCCGAACTTACCCGGCCCAATCGGATAATTCGGGTAATTTTGGGTTACCTGAAATTTTGTTTGGTCCTCTTTTAAAAAATACACAAAATAACTAAATACTTGAATTACATTCTCATATCTCATTTGAGAGACATAAAATAAAACAAATAGTTGAATTCACTAATAATATAACCAAATATTTCAATTAATTAGCATAATTAATCTGTTAATTCTATAAAAAAAATAACGAAATGTATTTTTATAATTCTTTTAAACCTAATTCGGGTAATCGGATAACCCGAATTTTTTTTGAAGTTACCCGTCCCAAACCGAAAACAATTCGGATAATATCCAACCTGACCCGATTTACCCATATTTTAACGTTTTATTATCCGAATTAATTCGAGCCGGATCAGATAATCAGGTCAACCCAAATAATGCTGACCCCTAATTTTCTCGTAGCCTCTTCATTTATTTTCCTTTTTCCTTACCATCTAATTGTTCCCAACAATCACACTTTCAACAATTATTGGTCCAAAAATTTCCGAAACTGCTCCCAAGTGATGATGGGTTAACAACTTAAGTATCAGAACTCTTAATCACAACTTGATAAAAAAATGAGTATTTTGATTATTATATGATTTAGTTCGTAAATGATTAATCAAAATATTTTTTATATATAATAATTGGTTAAATAATTTTTCAATGATTCAGTAAATTATTTATTTTAAATAAATTTAATTATCTTTTGATAAGAATAAAGTTAAAGAATTATAAAAATTTTATTTTACTATAAATAAAAGAAACTATCTGTTAAAAATTAAATATAAAAGACCATTATATCTACATTTATTTATTTGTTATTTGTTATTTTAATTTCAGGTTATATCCATAGTCCCTTTAAATAATAAAAATTTAAAATTCATTCAAGTTTTATTTTTTAATTTATGTAAAGTAAAAATTAGATAATCAATTATATAATATTTTATTATTATAATTAAAAAGTTTATAAACTAAATTTCTTCGGAAGAGAGAAAGAACTGAAATAAGAAAGTTTTAATGGTTTGTAAACGAGTTAAAATAGTACATAAACCCAACAAGTAAAACAGCTCTTGTTAAGCAAGAAACGTCCCTCTTTGGATCAAGAACTTTCTTTCACACATCTTTCAGTCTCTCGCTAATATGGTTCTCGAGGTATCAGATTCTAATCTTTCGTTTTCATATAATTCTGATCAATCGACTACTGCCAATAATTTATAATCTTGTAATTGTGTTTTTGTGTTCCGTTAGGCGACTATGATATGCATCGACAACTCAGAGTGGATGCGAAATGGGGACTACTCGCCGTCGCGTTTACAAGCTCAAGCTGACGCCGTTAATTTCATTTGTGGTGCCAAAACTCAAGTAAAATTTTTAATCTTGTTTTGGGAAAGTTTTGAGCTTTTTGGTCTCTGGTGTGAATTAAGGTTCTGGGCTGCGGTTACTTTGAGGAAATATGTTTTCTTTATGTATATGTAAAGCCGAAGCATTTTGTTACTGTTTTGCAAGTTTTGAGCTTTTTGGTCGCTGGTGTGCATTAGGGTTCTGGGTTTCTGTTACTTTGATTACAAGGGTTTTCGTTTATGTATTTTATTTTATTTTTATTTTGTTGGTGAATGACAGTCAAATCCGGAGAATACGGTGGGAATTCTGACAATGGGTGGGAAGGGAGTGCGTGTCTTGACCACTCCTACCAGTGATCTCGGAAAAATTCTCGCTTGTATGCACGGTAATGTCATTGGATTCTTCTGTTTTGCTTTGTTTTCTATGTCTTTGGCAGATTTGTTTTCCGAGTTGGTGGTGGTCTTAGTGCTTGTTTTAATAAGTTGCGGTAGCTTTTAGCAGATAGAGGTTTGATCTTGACAGAATTTGGAACTTTTGCCACTACTAGGAAATTTTTGCAGATAAGGAGTTTGGTCAGAATTTTGAATGAGAGAGAAAAGTTTTTAAAATATAGGTTATATGGAAGGCATGAAGTAACTGAGTTGAGCTCTAGTAAGTGTTTTGTAGTAAATTTAGAGTTGAAGTTGTTTCTGATTGAAGAATGGTTTGTTTAGCTGATTGATAGTCTGTTGAAATATTGGTGTGATTTGAATCTGTTCCTGAGCTTGAAATGAACGCATGATTAATTGTTACTACTAGTAGGCTTTTGTGATATGCCTGTTCATATTGGAACTTTGCGCCAAAACTCATCATATGGATATCAGACTCTTGGGATTTGTTCTTAGTTGTGTTGTTTTCTCTTATCTCAGTACAACAAGCATTGTATGTTCTTTCACATGAAAAAGACCTCTCTTTCTGGCTTTCATAGGTCTTGAAATGGGAGGTGATATGAACTTAGCAGCTGGTATCCAGATTGCTCAACTGGCTCTTAAACATCGTCAA
The DNA here is from genome assembly GCA_026413385.1 of Erythroxylum gracilipes. Classification (NCBI taxonomy): domain Eukaryota; kingdom Viridiplantae; phylum Streptophyta; class Magnoliopsida; order Malpighiales; family Erythroxylaceae; genus Erythroxylum; species Erythroxylum gracilipes. The sequence goes on from JANZLC010000202.1 coordinate 35,902,983, forward strand.
AACAAACATCAACAGCAGAGAATCATTGTTTTTGCTGGAAGGTAGATTATATATTGATTGGAATTTTCTTGTGCATTCTTATTAGATCAAGGTTTTCTCACACTCAATGTGTCACAGTCCTGTTAAGTATGAAAAGAAGGCACTGGAGATCATAGGAAAGAAACTGAAAAAGAACAGTGTTTCTATTGATATTGTGAACTTTGGAGAAGAAGATGATGGGAAGCCTGAAAAGTTGGAGGCTCTACGCACTGCTGTTAATAACAATGATAGCAGCCACATTATTCATGTTCCACCTGGTCCAGATGCTCTCTCTGATATTCTTATGAGGTTTGAAAGTCCTGTCCTAGTTGATAAATTTAGTACTGGGTGAAATTACGAGGATGGAAATCGGTGATTACTTGTCAAGAATGATATGGATCCAATGACTTACGATTAGTCTTTTCTTGTCAATAACTTGAGCATAAACTGTGATATATTTGACTAGGGAAAGAGCAATGCACATCAGAATGTAGTGATAGCTAGGGTCATTGGAAACTTGATGGTTATAGCAGGATATTTTGCAAGCAACTGACTCGATTTGCCCTTAGGAGAATATAGTTAATTCTTTATGGTACATCCCTTCAACCGAAATGTATATATTTCTCTGGCAGCACTCCTGTATTCACTGGTGATGGAGGAGGAAGCGGTTTTGCTGCAGCGGCGGCGGCAGCTGCAGGTGGAGGTGACTTTGATTTTGGTGTAGACCCCAACTTAGATCCTGAATTGGCTCTTGCACTTAGAGTATCTATGGAAGAGGAGAGGGCAAGGCAAGAAGCTGCTGCCAAAAGGGCGGCTGAAGAAGTTGGTAGACAAGAAGGAGAGGAAGCATCATCCAACTCACAGGATGCCACTATGGTTGACAGTGAGAAAGTTAGATCTGTTGAAACAACTGAAAATGCTAAGGATCCAATGGTTGGTTTCTTTTTGACTTAAATCTTCAATAATGTGAATTTGGATGCATTTGTAGAGATGCTTAAATATTTAAATATGCCCATTGAATAAACATTGCCGATGTTGTTGTTTACATGCATCTTTCAAACTTTTTAAATAGACTTTGACACAATAGTGAGGTGACAGGATGAAGCTAACACATTGCTACAGCAAGCTATAGCATTATCTATGGGAGCCTCCGGATCTGATCCTTCTGTGCATGATGTTGATATGTCTGATGCAACTAATGCAGATGCAGAGCTGGCAATTGGTAAGTTCTTCTGTACGTAGCTTAAGGCTCTCTGCACTTGTAAGTGACTTTATCTTTTGATCAATTGCTGAACTTAAAGTTTAATAATAAAAATAGTTATCAATATAAGAATCATTTCACGAGTGGAGGAGAATAAATATGTCATGTCTTGTTTCTATATGTCAAGGATTTCTTAAACATAATTAGTTAACTGCACTTTTCCATTATCTGCATCTGGTGCATGCAGCTCTTCAGATGTCCATGCAAGATGGCACGAAGGAATCCTCAAGTAAGTCTGATGTAAGCAAGGTGCTGGAGGATCAGTCGTTTGTTTCATCTGTTCTAGCATCAGTATGTGTCTCAAACTTGCCATAGAAATCTTTACCCAACAAACTTGCTATAAAAAACATCTGTCCCAGCACATGTTTTTTAATCACTGTCTATTATTCTCACAGCTTCCAGGAGTCGACCCTAATGACCCTGCTGTCAAAGATATGCTTGCATCTCTGCAACGCCAATCTGAGGTATCTTAATTAAATTAATGGCTTATTTGTTGTGTTTACCCATTCTGTTATGAATATCGAATTTTATCAACTGTTTGTCTACAATCAGCAGTCTGAGGAAAAGAACAAGGAAGACAAGCCATCAAGTGATGGCAAGTGAGATGACGTTTGCTGCTGCCCGGAATTTTCTTAGCAATGGCTCCTATTTCACATTGTAGTGTTCTACCTTGTAGTAGCATGGATGGAGCCTTAACGTTACTGCAATCATGCATCCTGAGAGGGCTATGCCAGAAAGCTAAAGAGGCAGATCTTGATGGAACATTTGTTGAATTTACTATGATTTATATGATACTATTGTTGGCAGTTGTCAGATTTACATGATTCAATTGCCCAAATCATTTGGTGTGAAGTACTTCATCTATGGGATCTATTCAACATGTTGGTCCACACTTTCACTTCTGTTATCATCAAGTTGATTTATGTTTTAAACTTAATGAATGCTTTTGTTTTCTCTGTTTTAAAAGGCGGGATCAATCCGTTGCAACTCTGAGGTGTTGTTTGTTTCCCTTTTTTTCCCACGTTTTCTGTTGTCACCGAAAAGAAGGAAACAAAATATTAAAACATGTCTGCTTTGACGGGCCTGGTCTCTAACAACATCGTGTAAACAGAAAATTCTGTGTTTTCCTTCGCAGTCGTGGCAATTTGTTGCGAAAGCCAGAACAGCTATTCCTAACCCATCTTTCTTGGGTTTTTCTGATCATTTTCTTTACCAGTTGAAAGTATTCAGACGCTGCCTCCTCCTGGGCTTCTTCTCTCAACCACAAACTCAACAGACATGGCCTTAGCTACAGAAAGTTTTCCCAACGTGTTTTGTTTTTCGAGAAATAATGTTCTGACCTTTCTATTGTGTATATATGTGGCAGCTAAAATCTCAAATATTGACATTAGAATTCTGGCAGTAGAAGAGAAGCACGAACCTTTCTAACAACTCTTCTTGACTTTAGTTTTAGATTTCTGAGTTATCTACTATGTCGGATAATTTATGATTAATGAAATTAATTTCATATATTATTTAACTTTTAAACAAATTTTCAATTATGTATACAATTTAATTTGAAATTGCATTTTATGATATAATTAATGTCTACTTTATTTTAGTTCAATCACATTAGTTTTTTATTTTCGGTAATTGATTTTGAAAATTTCTTTTAAAGTGTCATTTTACATTAATCAAGATTTTTTTGAATTAATACTATTAGAGAATAATGAAACATTCTCTTTATTTATTTTAAGGTTATAAATCTTGTATAATTTATGTTATATGCAATAACTATTGACGGAGTTACCCTTAATTATAATAGAACATAAGTACAAGTATTAAAATACAATAATTTCTATATAAGATAACTTTGAAAATCTCAAAGTTAAAGAATCACTTATAATCATTACAATGAGAATTTTCATAGACATACAAGTAATATCCTATATAGATTTTCCATATGGAATTAGTTCGATGAACTTGTTATCTAACAAACAGTATCATGTTTATTTAAGTATTTCCATTAATGTTCAGTTTTAATAGAATAATTCAGAGATTATATATAAATGCATATAAATTTTATAATTATGATCTCATCATAATTTATTTGTATTGTATATTTATTCTATAGATTTTATCATATATATATATATATATATATATATATATATATATATATCTAAATATGTATATAATAAAGAATGTTTTTAAATTACAATGGATTGATTGTATGGCATAAACTAACAATTTTTGGGGTTATAAGTAGCTTGAGTTTGAAGATTTACTTGAGTTACCAGATGATGTGGAACCTTCTACCTGCTGTAAATAAACTATCAAACTGTTGGGCAGATAAGTAGAGTAGCTCTAACCCATTCTTGTTTAAGGCTATCTGTTATCCATATGGCTGGCCATATCTTCGTCTAGGTTATAAAAAGGCATGAACAATATCCTTTTACATGATGGAATGATTCACTGATATTATTAATCCAACAAATATAAAATTCAAGGAAAGGGAAATATTTTGATAGCTCTTCTAAAATGGCATACGATTTTTCATTTGTAAATAATTTATTTGCAAAGGTAAATTGTTTTATCATAACATTAGGTTAGCCTTTGAAGCTATTAATTGCAAAATGGAGAAGTATGCAAGCTATGGAGTCTATGTACATAATGAGTTCTTACAAGTAAAACGGATATTCTTGTCTTGGAAATATAACTAAGTAGAAAGAAAAATAGAAAGGAGAGATAAGAAGTAAAAAGGAGACCGTTGGTAGAAGTATTAGTAATTTTTGTTAGCCATTTTGCTTACTACACAAAATTTACCTTCATTTCTTTTTCAGTAAATTGTAATTAATCAGACGAAAAATTATGAGGGCAAGATAATTTAATGTCTTCATAATTTTTTGTCCACCGTCTAATCAATTGTTTTGTGTAGATAACAATTGCATTGTCTTTGTTGGAACCCTTCATCTCAATAAGCTTATCTGATTTCTTCAACAAGGTTTGTACCATGTATCAGTTTCCAAAGTACTTTCTCTTTTGTTAAACTGGCTTCTGTTAATCTGTACATTTGATAAAATTTGTACATCCGTTTGACATTTTGGAAGTGGTTTCAGATATTTAGGTATGTTATTCATGTCCTTTTTTTTTCAAAACTATTTATGTTCTTTCACCATTCCCTTTTTCCTAAGCAAACTGTTTATTTGTCAGTTCAAAGGGCTTGTTTCCATGTTTCAACAGTGTGATGATATTTGTTGGTAATTGGTTGTTTAGATTATCTCTTCTCCATTCTTCCCTATTTTCCATTTGAAATCTGTTTCCTAATAAATGTGTGTTAACTTATTGCTTTCTACTATGTAAGTAGATGTTTATAGCAAAAACATATAACCATAATAGTAATTGCTACTTTAAGCTTTTGTGCACTGGGATGACTTATCTTATTGCTTATACTTGTCCATTAGGCTACACCTCTAAGTTTTCTTCCTTTGTACTGGATCCTTATGCAATCCATTTTGCGTATTTATGTGCTTAATATATTTTGGTTTCTTTTTTTTGGGTTTCCGACGAAGTGTTCTAGGATGGTCCCAATTATAAGAAGACACTTTTAAGTCATCTACACCCAGACTAATCTCTGCTCGTACCGAGTAAGTCTCTTGCGGGAAGCAAAACTTTGACTCCAAGTTTTAAACGGCTACATACATGAGAGAGGTTTGAACCCGTGACCTCTCTTAAACTAAGAGAGTCCCTTACCAACTCACCTGCATCTTAAAGTTATATTCATGTGCTTTAGCAATCTTATTTTTTTTTAATAGTAATTCTCATAAAATAAGGGTGACATGCCTCAAGATAAATTTTCCAGGACAAAGATGTTTAACTCAAATTAAAATAAATAGTAGAAAAGCCTTTCTATATTATTAATTAAGAAAATATAAAATAATAATTGGCATTCTTAATTTGTATTCATAATACTTCCATTTTGAATTTTGTGCTAGCTGACTTGTGTAGTGAGCTTTGGGCCTAGATCTTTATGTGAACTATTTACCAAGTCCTACAAAGCGAAGTACAACCACAGGTTTTCTTTAGTTTGTTTGGAACCTACGCCCAAGTAAAGGGCTTTTCTAAACCTGAAAATAGGATGAATGCTTTCATCTTCTTGTTGAATTTCAAATTTGAAAAGCTTGGATAATGCAAATCCTTAAAGATAATAAGCCAGAAAGGCATTATATTGGTTCTTATCCTGATTCTTTCTGGTTCAATTCTATGATAAGTAGGGAAATATGTGTTTCATTTTGTTTTGGAAAGGGACAATCTGAATCCCAATCTTGTACATTTGAGATCAACTATCAATTGGTGTCTGTTTCATTGCTATTGACTGCTATGTTGATGCATATCTTGTTATTGTAAGTCCTTCTTCGATACACAACATATAGTTTTGTCAAGCTAAAGCTTTCTTGTGGCATTATGACTCTGATTTACCAGAAGCTAAGGCTACATTCTGGCATTGTGTTTCTGTGAAATAAAGCATAAAACATTTTTGAAATTTTATCTTAGTGTTTTTTTAAAGTCTTTTGTTTAACTCTATTTTTAGTGATGTATTTTGCCTTGAAAATATCACCTGTTTTTTTTGTTTTGTTTCTTTGGTTAAAATGTTAATTGAGTATCTTTTTTAGTGATTATATTTGGTTTATAATAGATTAATGTTGAAATGAATTAAGAAGTTTTTCTATGATGTATAAATTTCTCCGAGAGTAGAGTTAGCAGTAGGCCTGAGATGTTTAAGTCAAAATTTCAAGCGATTGAAATTACGGATTATTTGTAACACGATTATTATTTATGTGTTATAACAATTTATGAATAATATGGATAATATAAATAATTATTTTATATCAAATATGCAATAAAATATTATGTGTCAATTAGTAAAAATATTTGTTAAAAGAAAAAGATTGTTTAAAGATTTTATAACGAACTTTATTGTCCTAAAACTCATTTCCATAAAAAGTTAATATTATCATTTTATGTAAAAAAAGTGTTTTTATCTCATTAATTTTTAAAGATGTCTAATATTATAGGTCTTAGGTTCAATTTTTAAATATAGTTTTGAATATTCTAAATTGCTCTTTTTTTTTTCAAATTATCTCAATTCTAATAAAGAATCCATATTTATGTTATTTATATTAATTACTATTGTAAAGTCCAATATCTTACTTTTGACAAAAAATAACTAAAATTAATGTTGCTTTAAACTTTTATTTCTTTTTTCAGTATTCATTATTTTCTTATCTAAGTGTAACAATAAAATGGTGCATGGTCTATTCAAAACATAAAAGAATAATATAAATTTATGACTTTGCCTAACAACAGGTATCACAGTGCTATTATAAAAATTATTTTATTATCAAAAGAGTATTGTAGTGCTATTATGATCCAAATGAAAAAGGCACAAAAAAATTTCAATTATAGATGGAGAGTAGAGATTGGAGTTAAGCTACCAAGTAGAGACAATAGTACAAAGTTTTCTTGGTTTACATTAAAACCATACAAGTAAAGATTTATATTTTCAACTGTAAAAACCATAGTAATCAAATAAAAAATAGTAAATCGAGAAGTAAAGATTAAAGAAAAGCAACCCACATTAGAGAAAAAGGGTTAGCTAATCGTTATAATTATGATTTCAATAGTTTGCACTACTTCATCTATATATAGAAATATTATTATTTAAATTATACTTGATTATGCAACAATTGTAATAAATAAATACTCAACATATGATAATCAACAATTAATTAGACCTTCAACATTGAATATTTGTTCGAAGAAATTTTCATTTGGAAAACTAGTCTTTGTACCTGTATTAATATAGAAAAGATAATATAAGATAATATAATGTATGATTGTTAAAATTATTAAGATAAACAAAACTATTATATCATAAAGAATAGACTTTACCCTAATTATATTCATCATCTAACCTACTTCGGTTACATATAAGAGTTTCCACAATATTAGGATGAAACTGAACACGATGATGACTAATTATTCGATCCTTAGTGCTAAAAGCAAACTCTAAAACAATAGTTGATATTGGGATTGCGAGGAGGTCTCATATAATTACTTGTCTGATAGAAAAAGCACTTCTATGTATCTTCCACTATATTAATATATCAAACTCCATATTTTTAACTTCGGTTATAAAACTTCCTCCAAATACTTACCCAAATCCATCTTACTGTAAGTCCTAACCCTTTTTTCTGTAATGAATTGTGCAAATTCAAGATTTGCACTAGTCTTATGACCTAAAACTAAAACTAAAGCAAAAGTTGAAGTTGAACTCCTACAATCATGATTTTTGTCCAATCTTGGTTGATAATTATTAAAAAAATTATACCAAAATTATTTAGTGATATCAACATGTTCTTTGGCTCGACCACTATACAAATTTTGATAATAAAAAAACTCATCTATCTTATATATCAGGTCTAACACAAAAATAACTATCACAGTTTGTCTGACCATATATCAATAAGAATTAAGTTTCTCCGTTATATATTTTACTATGACCTTAATCACCTTATTGGAATCAAATATCCAATCAAATAAAGCTTTATTGATTTCACACATATTGCTAAAGCGAATGTGCAAAGTTGGATATTTTGTTCTTGAGAATAAATTAGTAGCATTATAAAATATTTTCAACTTTACACAAAGTGCTTTAGCCAACTCCCATTGCTCTTTCATTAGTGGGTAAGTATATTGAAAATTTTTTTATCTCAAACTACTGAACACCTTAACATACTTGGTTATCGACTCAAACATCTTGAATGTTGAATTCCATGTGGTAGGATAATCCAAACTAAATTCTTGTGAAGAATGTGTAATTGTCATACAATTCCTTTAAATTTTTCTACTATTTTAGGCGTTGCACTCCAATACATTATGCTATTTCAGATTGAATTTACTGCTTTTTGGTCACTTGCCACCAATCAATAAGCTCATAACTTGTAACTTGATCTTTAACTTTTCTATCATTGGATTATTTATGCTATAGTTATCGAGAGTTATGATTGAGAGCTTAGTGTCGATGTTCCAATCCACTAAGCAATCCACCAATATAGTTGTCAATCCTTTCCTTACATGCAGTGTTGGCACAAAAATAAACCTACCTCTTTAAAATAGACTTAAATATCAATTATAATATAATAAATAACCTGATAACAATATTAAAGAATATAATTGACCTAAGTAGTTGACTATATAAAGTCCATTCATTGTCAATATAGTGTGTTGTCACCACTATATAATCATTCTTTTAGTTGTTAGGTGTCCACATATCTGATGTGATGGCTACCCATATATGAATAATTGATAGTATCTTTAATATTTCTTTCTTTTGATGGTCGTAAATATTAAAAATGTCTTTCTTCATGATATTCTGAGTTAGGATCTTAAAGGATGATTGGAGTGAGGTGACACCATCCTAAAGTTTTGCCTATCAATAGTGGAGAGTGGCTATTCATCACTAATGATCATCTTAGCTATCAAAAATTTTATTTTGTTGCTGTCACAACTTGTAACAGTCATTTCATTCTTCCTTTTAATTAAGTTAGGGTAAAAAAATGTTTGGTACCTTGATATAAACTTCTTTATGTTATACAACTATATGTTTCTCTTCAAATAAGAGGCTTCACCTTTAGAAATCTCGGCCAATATCTTGTGAAAATACTTATATTCAACTTTTTTTAACTTCATCAATTGATCTAATCTTATTGAAGTGATCATAAACGTCACTTCCTAATGGAATTTTTCGTTTAACTTGAATCGTTTCTTTATTTGATACCGATTTAGACCTTTCCGTTGGTACATTGTATGGTAACATTTTATAACTCTCTAATAAAGGAATATGCTCATCCAATTTAACATTCAATATATATGAGCATATAAGTTTACATATTCTTTTAAAACAAAGATTTGATGTAGACAATATATCAAACACTCTAAAAATGAAAATGAAACCAATGTTGGAAATTTACTTATTTATTTGAGAGTTTCTTATTGTTTTCTATAATTATTTTGTTCTTATTGTGTTTTTTGATCTTATGCGCCTTCATGGATATAAAAGAAGAGCAATTAGGGTGAAATGGGGACAGAAAATAGAAGAATTAACTTTATTTTGGTGGTTGCTTGTGTAAGTTTACACAATCGTGTAGTTGCCCGTGTAGCTCTTTATGGTTGTGTGTGTGTGTGTGTGTGTGTTTTTGCAATGTTTGAAGATTGAAGCAAGATTGGGGGGTAGGGTCATACACAAGGCCATATGAGTGATCATTTCCACTCCAAAAATCCTAAATTTAAACTATAAATAGATTAAAAAAAGAAAATTAGGGAAAAAAAGGGTTCATAGGAGACTCGAGAAAGCACAAATTGATGGTCTAGAATGATAGACAGAACAAAGAACAAGCAAAGAAACATATTTGGGGTGAATTTTCAACAATATATAGTGGATTTCATCAAGATTAAAAGGGATCTCATCGTACTTCTTTTAGTTTTTTGTTTTTCTTTTATTCTTAAAGTTATGATTATGAGCTAAACTTTTTTTGGTACTTGGATTAGATAAACTCTAAGATAGACTTTGTAGTGATTTTATTTTAACTTAATTCATTCTTTAGTTTTATTGAGATTCAATAATGTGTTTGTAATTATTCTTAAATTAATATTGCTAATGTATAATTTCATATATGATTTCATGCAATCGAGATTAAAAAATTCTTTTGTTAAATAAATCAGTCATAATTGAAAGAAGTTGCATGAAAAGCTAAAGATAGGTTGACACAAATCCTCTGGATTAAGGATAAACCTAATAGTGAAACTCACGAATTGATTAATGTAATCTTAGGGATTTTAACTTGAAAGAGGTTTCAATTAATCAACCGAGAATTAGTTGTTAATAATCTTAAGAAAGATATTAATATAACATAGGAATTTTCATTGTCTAATGAACTAAAGATTAAATTGATCAGTAAAATCATGATTCCACCCTAGGGGGAATTTAAAATCCAGGCACAATATTTTCCTTAATTATTTCTTAGTTTAATCTTCATTTTAGATAGTTTATTCTATTGATTTATTTTAATTTATTGTTTTAATTTTGCATTTGATTTATCTTAAGCACTATAATTAGTTATGCTTGATAATAGAAAGAAGGTAAGTACTAGCAATTCTAGTCCTTGTGGGATCAACTCTTACTTGTTAGTGTACACTTGCTGTTTAAAACATAAAATTACATATCAAGTTTTTTCGTCATTATTAGGGGCTGGCATATTAAAAATCCTTATTTTTATTAATCTAGTCATTTTTCCTTTTTAGGTAGTTTTTATTTCTTTTATTTTACAATTATTTTCCTTATAACTTTCATTTTTTATCTTGTGTTTGTGTCTTATTTTTAAAATTTAGGTAGTCCTTGTTATAGCCACCAAATACAATGGAATGATGAAGAGTATTGTTAGGGGGATTCTGGCATTTCATCACCTATGGTAGCTTCAGAAACTTAGAACAAGAGGCATAGTGATATCTATTTGATAGCTCAATTGATATCTATGACGTGTTTTGACATTTGTGGGGAGTGACATGTTAATCATAAATTTCAAGCATCAAACTATATATAGAAGCATCTGAATTGCATGAAAAACTAGCCTCAAGATACCCATTACAAGAGTACATATAATTCATAATGGAGGACTTTGTATGGAACAATCATGCTTCATTTGGATTTCTAGACCAACAGTAGCAAGAGGAAGAGGAACATGTTAGATATGTCCTCATGAAAGGCATTGCTTTATAAGAGGTTGCCCTCTATAGACTCTAAGAGCTAGTTACTTCATTAGAATACACTAAGTTAAACTTGAGGGATCACGTGAGTGCATTAATTTGCCAGAATAGAGAGAAGCCAAAGGTTGAATACATGGGTCTATGGATCAAGAAAAGAAAGAAGAAGATTCAACAAAGAAGATAGAGGTTGAAAAAAAAAGGAGGAAGCTATTGTTTAAGAAGAGAATGAAGAAGAGAAATAATAGGGAAAAAATTATCGACAATCATCTTAAGTATGGAGCGCTCCTACTTTCTATAAAACAAACTATTAGATTCAATCGAAGATCCAAGAGGTTTTGTTATTCCTTGTTCTATTGAAACATGTAGCTTACTTGCAAGCTACTTAACTTTGATATGGGGAAAAGAGTGAAGCAAGTTGCTAATTATAGATCTAGGTTGAAAAATGGTTTACTAAGAAGTCTAGCTATAAGACTAATAAAAAATGTTGGGAGGCAACCAAATAATTAGGTTTTTATTTTGGTTGAGTAGTCATTAATAGTGTAATGATTTTTATAGTTTTAATTTGATGATCCTAATTTTGTTACTTGATATTTGATTAAGTTTAATAGATTATGAAGGCAACATCAACCTTTGCTTTAGAGTAAAAAAGATTTCACCTATACTGGATGGAAACTAATGATAGTTGACAAAACTAAAAATATTTTTCTATCAAGGGAGTAATCCTCACCCCTCCATTATTCATATTTTTCATTGCTCTTGTATGTTTTGTACATTGAGGAAAATATACAACTAAGTGTAAGGGAATGACTTAATAGTCAAGCTTGTCAATTTTTTTATAATTAGCTTAATAATAAATAACTTGATCTTTTTTAAAGAGGATGTTGATCAAGATGATTCATTGTGAGTTTGGTTATAACTGTGATTTAATTTATTTAGGCAAATAGTTATGAGTTTTGATGATTAAGTTGATTTCAATTGAGTTCATTAATTTTGAAAATGGATACCTGATTTGCATTATGATACTTTATGTATAATTTGTACATGCGTTAAGTTTTATGTGAATTATTTTTTAACATTTTTATTACCCACAATGTAAAGAAAAGAAAAGAAAAAGTAGTGTATAAATAAATGAGTATAAATAATTTCACTCCGTTGGCTTTGTACTATAAAAAGGTCAAAGTTAAAAAGTGGTGCTAGTATCCATTTGAGATGGTGACTTAGTTGAGTGACTTGGGGTATTCATAACAAGGTACTTACTCTCGCATCAAAAGGCTACGTGACTTTTCAAACAAGCTTCTAAATGCTCTTAGAATGTTTAAATTTACTGTTTTATTTTTAATAAGAGATATAAAAGTGTTAAAGTTTTTAACATTTTTCTTCTATGTGTTCACTTTACACATTAAGCGGAATGGTGTGAATTGAGTTAAACTTTAAAGAATTGTTGATTTAATTGGATTGATTTATAAATTCATGCAAGAAACTAAATGTTTCACATCTCAATGAACTTTGCAATTGAATGAATAATGAAGAATCCTGATGAATATCCTATTTGTTTTATGTTTTTTATAGTTGTTTCTTATTAATTTAAGAGTAATGAAATTGATTTTCTTGAGAACTAGCAAAGGCTTAAATGTGGGGGAGTTTGATAAATGCTAAATATACTATAATTATAATCGTATATTTAATGCATTTTACTTGTTTATTTGAGATAGTCTTATTGTTTTTTATACTTATTTTGTTTCTCTTGTGTTTTTATGTCTTATTTTACTTCATGGATAAAAATGATAGGAATTAGTTTAAAATCAGGACAAAAAATTGGAAGAACTGAATTTATTTTAACGATTGTCCTTGTAAGTTTACACAACCATGTGGGTGTTTGTGTAGCTCTCTAGGACCATATTTCTTTGCAATTTTCAAATATTTAAGTAAAATTGAGGGACATGATTATGCATACAACCATGTATATGTAAACGATCTAGAAGGAGAGTTGAATAGATCTTTAACCTTTTTCGTAAAGCTCTATAAAAAATCAGAAGTTAGTACACACAAAATAATTTAAACAAAATTAGATGTAAGGAGTAGGGAAGAAAAACAAACACTGTTTTTATAGAGGTTCGGTGCTAAGACCTACGTCCTCTACCTAAGCTCCCACT
>JANZLC010000202.1:35916318-35936568 GCA_026413385.1 Erythroxylum gracilipes
ACTGCTTCTTGAATAACTGCTTCTTGATTCTTGAAAGAAACGGTTAGTCAGTTGAGTTCTGTAACTAACTCAAGCTGGAGCTTCAGACTTCTTTGTAGCGTCTGTTTTTCGCTTCCGTCTGCTTTTTGTTACTTAGCTTCTGTTTGCTTTTCGCTTTGTAGCTTCCGTCTGCTTTTCATTACTTAGCTTCATTCTGCTTTTTGCTTCCGTCTGGTTTTCGCTTTGTAGCTTCCGTCTGCTTTTTGCTTCCGTCTGCTTTTGCTTCGTCTGTTTTTTGCTTCGTTTGCTTTTGCTCGAATAAGTTTCGTCTTTTTTTTTGCTTCATACTAGGGTATATTTCATCTGCTTTTCATTTGTCTGTTTTTGTTGTTCGTCATCAAAATTATTCAATTCATAAAGTCAATTTTCGACTTAACAGAGAATTCACTCCTTAAGGTGATCTTCCAAAATTTTGAAAACTATGTATGATTATAACCCAAACAAATAAATAAAAGAATCACTTTACTTGATAAGACATAGCTCAATGAAAGTTCACCAATAATAATTGCTTGGAAATATTCATATAACCTCACTTAATAATTCTATGGGCAAATTTAGTGCAGTGTTGGAGCAACTATTATAAGGCCTCTTTCACACTTTGAATGATAATAAGGCAAAGGCTATGGTTAAAAGATAGGCTCAGTCAAGAATGAAAAGATAAAACTTTATGCTTAGTTTATCCTTAAGAAAATGAATCATATTTTCTTTAGCTGCAATTACTCATCTCTATTATAGTAGAAGATCCTTTCCCTATGTAACCTCCACTATTGTGTTAGTTAGTGGAATGAAATAGTTGAATAGGCTTACAAAACTCATGGGAAAAAGAAAGAAGATTGGTCAAAATTTGTAGTGGCATTTAGTTACTCAATAATCTCAATTTGGAAGAAAAGAAATGCTAAAGTCTTTATAGATGTCCAGCAGAAAAAAAAAACACTCTTTATGCTCTAATGTCTTAAACTAGAATTGTGGATGATGTTCAAGATTTAAAAACAAAGGATTAACTAGGAAAGTGCATTTATTGTTCTTATAGTATAGTCAATTTTTTTAACCAAGAGAGGTAACAAAACATACTTACTACTAATAAGTTTATTATTTTAATGAAAAACAATATAAGAATAAAATAAGTCATAAACTCAAGAAGATAACTTATGAAATTGGTAAAGAGAAGTTGAATTTTACAATCGTAGAAATGAAGATCTAAACAAGAGTGACATAGTTCGTTGAAACACTACTCAAAATAACTAAACCTATAACTATAGCAATGGTGAGTCTTGGTCAATCTCACAGAGATTAAATCCAATTACCTTCCAAAATTATCTTTATATGTAAATCGGGGGGTTTAGGTTTGATGTAAATTAGAAAACAATGAAATAGTGAATATATATAAGCAACTCAAATTAAACAACAAAAAAGTGAGACAATTTATGAATGGGTTGAAATCTGGTTCTTTGGTTTAATCTCGACCTACACATAATTTCACATACATCATTGCATTATCATCTTTAAACCTCTCTTTAAACTATCGATCGTGAATTAACATTGAACTTTGTTAATCCCTAATTTTTCCTTAAGAAGTAGTTAATTAAGAAGTGCTCGTTAATTAACTCTAACTATTAGATAACTTAGAATAAGCTCTCTAAATTTAATCTGACAATCACATTACGATTGAGAAAAATGGATCAATATAAGCAATAACCACAAAAGATCGGGCTATTTAACTTATGCTACATTATCCCTAATGATTTAATACCAATAGTTGCCACATACGACTTTAAACATGACTATTACGTATCATATTCAAGTTCTAGCAATGGTTTTTCATTAAGGAACAATCTAATAGAGCATTAAGATCATTCTTACACAATCCTCAATCAATAAACACAAGATAATATAAACAATATGAAAAGAGGGAAAGAACACGATACAAAAAATGATATACTTATATATGCTCCTTGGTGTCAACTTCATCTCCAAATTGGTGTCGGGAAGGTTAGCCATCCATCTTCTCCATAAATCTCCAAGAAATAGCCATGAATCACCTATGTTCTTATCCAAAACTGAAGGGGAATGAAAAAAATTTGATTTTAACCGATTCTTCTCTTCATCATCACAAAATAGTGCTTTTATAGTAAAAACTAGGTTTATAGGTGGATAGGTGGCAACTCACTGGCCTATGTCACAAGGTGTGTCACGCCCATGTAACACTTTCACGCCTATGAAAATTTGATAGGTGGCAACTCACGGGCGTGTGTCACAAGGTATGTCACGCCCATGTAACACTCTCACGCCCATGATAAATTTTTCTTGGGCGTGAAACACTCTCACGATCGTGACTAAATTGTCATGGTCGTGAGACTTATCTTATGGCATGACAATGTGTCCTTGTTCATTCCTTTAGCATTTTCTTGTCTCCTCTTACTCTAATCCTTATCCTTCTTGTTCCATGAAGACAATTGAGTGTGAATCTCAAGAAGATGGCTCAATAAGTATGATTTCGACTCACTTTAGCTATAATGACTCCAAATTGTACCCAAATTCAAATATGAACTAAAGTGAGTGTCATAAGAATTTTAAAGCATTAATCACTAAGTGTCATAGATTAAATGCATTAACAACTAAGCACATATCAAAGAGAAAAAGAAGATTAAGGCTTATTAAGGTCATTCTTTAGTTTGTAAAATTAATTGTAATCTCAATTTGTTAATTTAAAGCTCTGTAAGGCTCACCATTTATAAACATTTCATTTCACTTTATTATATGCATTTTTACATTCATTAAGAGGCACTGAAGCTTTCAATTTTAATAAAAATGCTCTTGATCTTTCAAACACTCTTTAGAGGATATATTGGGAAGTGTTTATATCATAATTAGATTAAACAAATTGGTTTTGAGCATTTAAACTTGTTAAAATCATGTTTTTGGGATAGTTAGTCAATCTATATAGGTCATTTGTCGACCAATATAGGTTAAAGTTGTTAAATTTGATATATTGTGAGTTTGTTGTAACATTGGTTGATGTATTAGTCAATCAATGTGCCATATTGGTGGACTAATATGCCTACTAATTGACCAATGTTCCAAAAGTTAGTGAATCTGATGCCTTTATTGCAACATAATGGTCAATTAGTACTCTATACATAGCCATTATAACGGTTAGTTCTTAGCTCCAAAACACTATAAATAAGTTTTTTCTCATTTATTTTAGTATCAAGAAGGTTTTAGGTGTCATATACATAAATCCAAATTAAGAGGAACCAATTTCTTTCTACTTTCTCCTGAAGTGGAAAATGTTCCATCTGTTCTTGAATATTTTGGTAGAAGATCACCCAAGTTCGGATCTATAAGCAATGACAATTGCCCTATGAAGACTCTCTTTCGCTATGACTTCGGTGGGTTCCCTTAACTAAGTCACTGCCTATGATTCGCCAGGTTATTCTTCAATCCCTCATCTCATTCTGAAGGAAAGGTTAGCTTGGCGAACTCTTGGGAAGGCTTTGACATTTAAGTTTTTTTAATCATTTGAGTATCATTGTCTCGTATTTGTGTGAGTGAGCCATTTTGAAGTTATCAAGTGCAAAAGTAAGGAGCTTTGAATTATGATATTTAGTTTAGGAAATATATTATTATACTTGGGGATGATTTAAGTAAGACTAAGTTTCCTCTTCACCTTAGAGTAAGATTGTAAGAAGGGTTTCTCTTTACCGGAAAATATTGTACAAAGATTATTCTTTGCCTTGAAAAATGAATTATAGTGGAATTATAAGAAGTTTCTTAAAAATGGACATAAGTAAGAGTTGTTTGCAAAACCACTATAAATTGGTTTGCATTCTCTCTTCCAATCCTCTTTAAATTATTTTTCAATTGTTTATTGAATTAGCTTAAGAAATTTCCTTATGCTTATTTACTTTGATTTTTACTAATTGAGTAGTTTGCTTAAAAAAATAAATTTTATAAACACCCAATCATTCCCCTCTAGCTACCATTAAGGACTGATAAATGGTACCAGAGGGGGTATATTAGACTAGCATTTCTAATGGAATCCTATATCAAGAGGTTGATGCCCTTAAGGACTCCTTGTCTAAGTTTACAAATGGAAGTAAGAAACTTGAAAACATAATAGGAGCTAAAAAGAATTCCAATGATCAGGGTGAAATTAGATATAACTATAGGAGTGTTTCTAACACTAAAGCTAATTTTGTCAAGGGAAAATATTTACATAGGGAGGAACCATTTCCTAGAATAACTAATGACCATAAATCATCTACATCTAATCATAATGCACATGACTCATCCACTATGGCTCAACCAAAGAGAAAATTATATATAACTCATAACTAATGCATATTGTTCAATACTCTTAAAGGAAGAAATTTCATAATTTCTATAATAATATGTAAACCCACTCATACCCCTTTAAATCTCAAAGAAGCACACGTATGCAAAGATCTAGCAAATGCATATATGCATCATCATATATATATATATCATATCATCTCATTTTTTTTGGTAAGTATGGACATGTTGATACATTTTGTTTTCTTAAACAAAGAATGCCAAGCGAACCCTTAAAAGCGTAGGTTGAAAAGAAGAAGGAGCCTAACAACCAAGGAATTAAGCTTATTTAGGTTCCTAAAACACATTTTTTTCACCTTATTTTATAAGGCTACTAGGAAATAAAGAGAAAATGATACATAGTAGAGATGGTAGTTATGAAATTAAATATTATTGACATATCTATGCATTTTTTCTTGATTAATCTAACATTGATACTCTCAAGAAAGTCTTGAAGATCTTATTGTAGGAAGTAGAAAATTTAGCCATCTAGGTCTTTTCAAAAGAGTCAATTGTTGAACCAAGTGAGGGAGATATAAGGAGGGTGATATCCTTCTAATGGATTAAAAATTCAAGATGATTCATCATTCAAATCTTCATAGGTAATGTTCAACAAATGAAAATTATTAGTTCATATTTTAGAAATATATGATGTTTTACACTTATTTGTAATGAATGTTTGGAATTACGCTATGAATAAGAAATGATTTTTTTATAGTGTGAACTTTAACACCTAGACTAAGAAACTATGTTTAAAATAAGATTATTAAGTCAGATTTCATGTCAATGGGATTATAATTTCTCTAATACATTGAATAATAATAATTGTATTTAGTTATAAGAGAATTATATTTGACAAGGCCCCTTATATGATTTTAACTCTTTTTTATTCATATTTAATTGGTTGATTATATGTTTTAATAGTTTTTATTTGAGTTTAAAGGCTATTTTATAACTTTTCAAAACACAATGATTGGCCAGTATCCTAGTGTGATCAACCAATGTAACTAAAACTCATGTTTTCTATCTTTCTAGCAAGTTTGTTATTGTAAAATTTTTGTTCTCCACTTACTCACACTAATTAACAAATGTTTTTAAGTGATTGACCAATGTCACCTTTTCTTAAGATAATTTCCTTTTTAGTGAGTTAGAGAGAAGTTTGGCTGCATATACTAATAAACCACCCACCTCTATTAGTCAATCAATATATTTTAGTGATAAACCAATATAGCTTTTTCCTATAGAGACTTTTATTCTAGTGAGTTTACACCATAATTGGCTGATAGGTTTGGTTGATCACAAACACTAGTCAACTAGTAAAGTTATATGGTTAGCCAATTCATAAATACTAAATAGGCTATATTTCTAATCCTATATTTGGTGCAATTTACTTATTTATTTTATTTTATTATTGTTTTTAATATTTAAATCTTCCTATTATATTTTTAGATCTTAATTTTCTTTATAGGTCTAAATGCGCAAAAATTGAATAGAATCGAGGCAGAAAAATAAAAGATTAAAGTTGTTCTTGAGGGACATAATTATGTGGAGGCAGAAAAATAAAACACTACATGTTTTGCATGATTTTTTAATAATTAAAAAAAGATTGGGGGAAACAGTCGTGTGAGTGATCATGTTTACTCTAGAAACCCTAATTTTGAGCTATACAAGGGAAAGACAAAGAGAAAACAAAAAAAAGGACCAAAAGGGTTCATAGAAGGCTTAAGGGAGGCTCGAGAAAACACATATTGACAACCTAGAATGATAGAAAGAAAAAAGAAGAAGAAAGGAAACATAGTTAAAGTGGGTTTCATTAAGATTAAAAAGGATTTCATCGTATCTCTTTTTGTTTTCTGTTTTCCCTTAGTTTTGATTTTATATCTTTTGTGATTATGAACTAAAATTTTGTTGGAACTTGGATTAGATAAACCTTGCAATGATTTTATTTTAACTGAATTTATTCTTTAGTTTCATAAAAATTCAATTATGTGTTCTTTACTATCCTTGAAATAATATTTCTAAAATATTATTTTATATAGGACTTCATGCAATTTATATTGAGTAATTTTTTTGTATGAATAGATATACCATAATCGAAAGGAGCTATATGTAAACATAGAGATAAATCAACATAAATCCTCTATATTACTAATACTGAAATTCACAAATTGATTAATGCAATGTTAGGTGTTTTAATTAGAAAGAAATCTTACTTAATCAACTAAGAGTTAAGTGTCAATAGTCTAGAAAAAATATATTAAGATAAGATACAAATTTCAACAATCCAATAAACTATGGATTAAATTGAGTAGTGAAATCATGATTTCATGAGAAATAATGGGGGGATTTAAGGTCCAGGTACTATTATTTGCTTTGATTGTTTACGATTTTAATCTTCATTCTAGTTAGCCAATTATGTTTATTCATTTTTGTTTATTATTAAAATTTTTCATTTTATTAATTATCATTATAACAATTTATTATACTAGATAATAAAAGCCACTAAGTATTAGTAATTCTAGTCCTTTTGGGATTGACCCGTACTTACCAGTGATAGTTATAGCTACACCTTGTACTTACAATTTAAAACATAAAATCATCGACATCAAGTTTTTGACACTATTTCCAAGGATTATAATATTAGGAAAACTTGATTTCTATTATTCCAGTGATTATTTTTCTTTTATTTCATTTTATATTATATTTATTTATTTATTTATCCTTAAAGCTCTCTTTCTTGATTTTGTGTTTGTGGCCTATTTTTAGGATTTGGTATTAATGGTTATGGCCATTAAACATAAGTATGGTGAGTAAATTATTCTTAAGGGGATTATAGTATGCCATCCCTTTTGGGAAATTTAAAAGCTTGGAACAAGAGGCATGATGATATTTAGTTAGAAGCTTCACTAATATTTAAGAAATATTGTGATATTTATAGGGGTGATCACCCTAATCATGAATGTTATACACTAAAATATATGTGAGAGCACTCAATTTGCATGCAAAACTAGCCTTAACATACCCCATACAAAAATATTTGTCATCTATAGTAAAGCTTGCCTGGAAAAATCACTCTTCATCTGGATTTCTAGAACAACAGTAGTAAGAGGATTACCAAAGTCTTTTTGATGTCCTTATGAGAGGTGTTTGCTTTATGTGAAAGATGAAGAGAAGGAGTCAAATAAGAATGCTATCAAGGAATTATTGAAAGTCATCTTAAGCACAGAGGGCTCCTACTTCCTATAAGACAACCTTTTAAGGTCAAAGAAAGATCTAAGTACTTATTATATTGACAGTTTGCTACTAAAAAAGATTAATAGATTCAGTTGGTTTTGTTAATTTGATACATTATGTCTTTATTATTTTGTAGCATGTGGCTTATTTGCAAGCTCATGAACCTTCATATGGGAAAATAGATGGAAGCAAGCCACTGATTATAGATCCAAGTTGAAGAAGGAATTATTGAAAAGTACAAATATAAGACTCATAAAAAAAAACACTGGTTGGGGGCCAACCTTATAATTAGGTTTTTGTGTTGATTAAGTAGTTTGTAGGATTTTCATTTGTGGTTTATTTTTTTAATTTTAGTTTAACGATTCTAATTTTTTACATAATATTTGATAGATTTGAACAAGTTATGAAAGCATCATCACCCCTTGCTTTAAAGTAAAAAAGATCTCACCGGCATTGGATGGAAGTTAACAACATTAGACTAGGTTCAAAATCTTTTACTATCAGGGGAGTAACAAGTATCCTCACCCCTCCTTTATTTGTCATATTATTCATTATTCTTGCGTGTTTTGTACATTGAGGACAATGCACAACTTAAGTGTAGGGGATAGACTTAGTAGTCAAGTTTGTCAATTTTGTTATAATTAACTTAATAATAAATAATTTGGGAATTGTTTTAAATAGTTTGTTTACCAATGTGATTTTTTATGAGTTTAGTTATGATTATGATTTGATTTGTTTAGGAAAATAGTTATGAGTTTTGATGATTAAGTTGATTTCAATTTATTTCATTAATTTTAATAATAGATACTTGATTTGCATTGTGATAATTTTTGTATAATTTGTACATGCAATGAGTTAAATATGAATTTTTTGAACATTTTCATTGCCAAAAATATATAAAAAGAAAATAATAATAAAACAATATTATGTGAATAGATTAGCCTAAATAAATTCATTATAGTAGTTTTATAATAATAAAAAGGTGAAAGTTAAAGAGTGTTGCTAACAGTTATTTAAGTTAGTGACCTAGTTGAGTAATCGGGGTATTTATGACTGTTGTGTCAAAATGCTAGGTCACCTTTTAAAGAAGTTTCTAAATGCTCTTATATTGTTTAAATTTAGTTTTTTTGTTTTTAAAAAGGGGTGTAAAAATGTTTAAAGGTTTTAGTATTTTTCTCATGTATGTTCACTTTATACATTAAGCTAAACGGTGTGAATTAAGTTGAAATTTGAAAAATTATGGAGTGAATTGGATTGATTTACAATTTGATGCAAGTAACTAAGTGCTTAACAATTCAATAAATTTTCCAATTAAATGAATAATTGAGAATCTTGGTAGACATCTTCAATTTGTTTAATGATCTTATGTAGTTGTTTCTTATTAAGTTGAGGATAAGCAAATGCTTAAATATGGGGAAGTTTGATAAATGCTAAATATAATATATTTCTAATCTTATATTTATTCCATTTTGTTTGTTTATTTGTGAGTTTATTTTTTTATTTGATTCATTCCTGTTATATTTTTAGGTCCTAATTGTCTTTATATCTCAAAAGGAGCATAAATCAAACAGAATCAAGGTAGAAAAGTGAAAGATTGATGTTATCTTTAAGGGACATAACTGTGTAGAGGTGGACATGACTCTGTCAATGAGCATTCTGTGCAATTTTTGAATAATTGAAGCAACATTGAGAGACACGATCATGCACATAACCATGTGAGTGACCATGTCCACTCTAGAAATCCTAATTTAGAAAGGGGCAAAATAAAGAGAAAATAAAGGGAGATCTAAAGGGGTTGTATGAAGTTCAATGAAGGCTCAAACAACCACATATTAATGGTCCAGGACAATAAAAAGAACAAAGAACAAGAAAGGAAACATAATTGGAGCGGATTTCCATTAATCTAAAGTGGATTTCATGAAGATCAAAAGGGATTTCATCATATCTCTTTTAGGTATTTAACTTTTTTAGGTATTTAAATTAGATGAACCATGTGATAGACCTTGTAGTGATTTTATTTTAACATAATTCATTATTTAGTTTTATTGAGATTCAATTATACGTTCTTAATTATCTTTGAATTAATTTTACGAGCGTATTACATCATATATGATTTCATACAATTGACATTGAACAATTCTTTTGTATGAGTAGATATACAATCGTTAAAAAGAGTTGCATGGAAACCTAGAGATAGGTTAACATAAATCCTCTAGGTTAGGGCCAAATCTAATAGTGAAATTCACAAATTGATTTAGGTAATCTTAGGAGTTTTAACTAGAAAGTGATTTCAGTTAATCAACTGAGAGTTAGGTGTTAATAGTCTAAACCAAACATATTAACATAAAATAGGAATATCCGTGATCCAATAAACTATTGAGTAAATTGAGTAGTAAAATCATGATTACACGAAAATTTCTGTGGGGAATTAAAGTCCAAGTACTACTATTTTCTTTGATTATTTCTTAGTTTAATCTTCATTTTAGTTAGTTAATTATATGATTCATTTTAGTTTATTATTCTAATTTTACATTTGATTAAGTATCATCACAATAATTTGTTAGACTAAATAATAGAAATATGATAATTACTAGTAATTCTAATCCTCATGGGATCAACTTGTACTTGTTATTGCTAGTTGTAGCTATACCATCCACTAATTGTTTAAAACATAAAATCATCATCATTACCAATCTTCACAATTGAAGCTCTATTTATCCTCTTTTATTCTATTTCTCATGTTTTTTTTAATATCTTCCAAATCTTAAACAATTCACTCTTTTCTATGGAAAACGTTATCCCTCATTTCATGAAAAATCTCATTAAATTGCATCATAATCAAATTTCTTTATTTTTGGGTTTCAATTTTGGGGATTTTCAATCTTTTCTTAATTAAAAGTTATATTTTCAAATTGATGCCTTCATATTTAAATTATAAAAGGAGTTAAGGTTGTTTCCCTTTCATTTATATTAATACATTGATTTTTTTTCAATTTGGTATTTTAGGCATGTTTCTATGTTTCTATTGTTTAAAATTTTGGGGTATTTATAAATTATACATTCTTTTATGAAATTAATTGTTGGATATTCAATTATGCTTTGATTTGTTATAATTCCAACCTATAATTTTGCCAAAACTTGCCCTTGGTGCTTTAATCGAATCGTTCAACTTATGTATAATACCAAAATTAGGGATTTCTCAAATTATCATAATTGACCTTTTATTTTGAGTTTTTTAAATATTCAACAACACCCTTTAGAGAGAAAGTTTATCATTCTTAATCAAATACATTTTGATTATTTCTACTAAGTTAGTTTGAACCATGAAACTTTACTTTTTGTATTTTTAGATAATGATTTCTTTTTAATAATTTCAAAAGGTTGGAGAAAGATTGGTGATATAAGATTTAGAGGAGTGATAACATTCAAGGTGAGTAATGAAATTCAGGAGGATAATTATTTTTGTTGTTTTTGTATTTCTTACATTTTATGTACTATGCTTGAGAAAATTAATGATATCTACATATACAAATATTTCTTCAATATTGGATATCTCTTTTACTCTTGATATTGAATTATGCTCATCACTATCTTGATAGTTATTTATATGCTTAATTTTATTATTGCTTTTTAAAATGACAAGTATTTTGTCATCATCAAAATGGGAGGATATTTTTGAACCAAGAGAGGCTCCAATCGGTGTTTTGATAATTAAAAAATGAAAACAACAACATTCTAGTAAAAATTTCGCTGATATAGAAGGTCAAAGGATGTTTAAAGTGCATAACTTTAACTCTAACTAATAGAGATGTTGCTTCCAATAAGTTCATAAAAAAAGTTTCTTTCTTAAATGCATTAAAAATAACCAAATAAATAAAATAATAACTAAATAAATAATAAAAATAAGTAAAATTATAATTAAAGTAAAAGTAAAAAAATAATCAAGTGAAAAAAACTTATTCAATGGTCACCATTAACCGCTTTTAGCCCTAAATCTTTGGGGTTAATTTTTCTAGTAAATGTTGGTTACATTTCTTTATGGTATTTGAACCAGTAACTAGTTTATGGATGCATGCTCTTAGAGTAGTCGGTCTAGCTCTAAACCTACATGCCTATGACTTTGTTTCTCAAATGTGTAGTAGAAGATCCTAAATTTGAGACCTTATACACTAAAAATACTCTTTTAAACGAAGGTATTCGTACTTAAAAAGATAAAATAAAAAGATAAAGTTTAAAATCAAAAGTAAAGATAAAAGTAAATACTTAAATAAAGAGGCAAGAAAGAAAAAAAATAAGTTAAAAAATTAAAAAATTAAAAAAAAAGACAAGTACTATAAATATAAGTATTTAGGGTAAATACAAGAAACAAAAACCCAAAAAAGGAAAGAAAAGGTTTAAAAGACATATGAAAAGAGAAAGGCCTCTTTATGAAAAGAGAAAGACCTCTATGTAAGGTCCTCTACCTAAATCCTAGTTCACCAAAGTTTCTTATTAAGGATCAATTCCTTGGTAAGTTCTAGTAGGGTTATATCATGCCTAATCACCTCTCCCATTTCTTGTTAGATCTTCCTCTTCTTCTCTTATAATCCCTAACTACAATCTTCTCGCATCTTCTCACTGAGGTGTCAGGATGTCTCCTCTTAACATGTCTAAACCACTTAAGCCTTGTCTTCCTTATCTTTCCATCAATGTTAGCTAGCCCAACTTGTTTCTTACTACTACACTCCCAACCTTATCTCTTCTTTTAAGGTTACACATCCAACAGAGCATCCTCTTCTTCACCACTATTAACCTATTTGATAAGCCAACACTCTGCCCTATAAACTATGGTTCGCTTAACTGTTAAATGATAGAATTTACCTTTTAGCTTAATTGGTATCTTATTTTTAGATAAGACTATTGATGCACCCCTTCATCCAAGCCATCCTGATTTGATAAGGTGAGCTATGTCATCATCTATCTTACCACTACTTTGTATGATTGATCCAATGTACTTAAAACAATCTTTCTGAGATATAACTTCTAAACTAATTTTTATCTCCACAATAGATGTAACCTTGTGACTTAAAAAAATTACACTCTAAGCACCTAGTTTTAGTCTTGCTCAATTTAAAACCTTTTAACTCTAATTTATCCCTCAAAATTTCTAGCTCGATATTAACACTCTCTTTTTGTTTCATCCACTAAACCAATGTCATCAATAAACAACATACATCAAAGCACTTCCCCTTTGATATTCTTAGTGAGATCATCTATAACTATTGCAAATAGGAAGGGGATCAATGAGGATCTTTGGTGTAGCCAGATATTGATAGAAAAATACTATATATCTCCTCGTATCGTGCTTACTTTAATTTTAATATATTCACACATATCCCTAATAACCAGTATATTAGGTCACAGGAATTGCCTTAACCTTTAAAATGTTGGCCCCAGAATTTTTTTCATTAAACTTAAAGCATGATTTAAATAAATTTTGAGGTCTTGATAGATTAATTATTTTATTTTTTGGTGTTAATTAGCAGGTTAATGTGAGTAAGATTATATGATATGGGTTAATTGAATTAAGGTAGTAAGATGGTATTGAGGACAAAATTGGCAAGTCACTTAAGCTTAAAAGACATAAGGCTTTAGGTGAAGGGGTAAAGTAGACATTTTAGGCACATTAAGGGTATAAAAGAGAAGAAGAATTATGTCTTGCATTTTGAAGAAGCCAAAAACATGAATGAGAAAAGAGAGAAGAGAGAAGCATGAAAAAGAGAGAAAGAAGAGAAAAGAAGGGAGGTCAACTAGGTTTCAATTTTTCTTAGTTCTAAAGAGTGATTTTGAAGTTGCTCAAGAAGGGAAAAAGAAAGAGGAAGATTAGAGCTTCCATTAGAGCTAAGAAATAAATTGTTTGGTGAAGATTCAAGGTAAGTTTATGTTTAATCTTTGTATTTTTTAAAGGTTTTGGTTCAAAGAGCTTAGAAAATGTATGGGTTTAAGCTTTCTAGGATTAATTTAGTAAATATGTCTTATGGGTTCTCTAATTTCAATTCCTATTGAATGAGAATTTTGTCTTTAATAAAGGAAATCAAGAGAAGCAAGAGGAGCAAGGGGAGTAGAGGCAATTTGAGTAAAGTTAAGTAAGGAAATCAAGGTGGGTTCCACTTTTATAATTAAGTAATAAGCCATTAATGTTTCTTTCAAGAAATAAAAATAAATGATTTTTAAATACTTTATTCATGTGCATTTATTGCTTTTTAAATGCTGTAAGAATGTGTTACATGTTTGTATATGGATTGTGTTATTTATTGATAAGTTGAATGATGGAAATGATTTTTGAAAGAATAGCAAGTTTATGAAATCAAGTTTCCAAAAATGTACCATATGGGCAAACTATTTTCAGTTCATGAATTACATGTTATATGGGTTTGGTGTAGTCCATTCAAGAATGTCACATGCACGTTGACCAAGTTAAAGGCTTCTTTCACCTGCCCGCTAGTGACACAGATCTCCTTCATAGACTCTCTTAAATTTACGGCTTCACAATACCATTATGTGGAATTGTGTAGTTCATCATGTTTATGGATATGCCCAAACCATTATGATATGCTTATGTGTTTACATGTGTTGACAAGTTTGATGAATGCTTGACTTATATGAGTTGTAATTGGTTTGACAAGTTAAGAAATATATGTTTTATGGATTTTTATGAGAATTTGTTATGATCATGAAGGTTTTCAATGGTTTTGCTTATTACTGGTTATAAAACTGTTACCCACGAGCTTTTAAGCTGACCCCCCTTCTGTCCCATCTCAAGGTGATGAGAAAGAGAAAGAGTGAAAAAGAAGCAAGGCATCACTCCAATTATGCATATTTTTGTATTTGAAGTTAGATTATGTAAAACAAGGCTTTGGTCGTATTTTGAGCAATTATTGTTCATGTATCTTTTGTACTTTGGGATTTGATACCCATGATGTAATGTGGCTTGGAATGCCATTAAAGCTTTGTAAAACTCTTATTTTACGATGTTAATGAAATATGGATTTGTGTATGCATGATTGTTAAGTTAAAATGTGAATTTGTGTATAGATGAGGTGGAGTTGAAATATTAATTAATTAAAGATGAGGTTAAGTTGGAATTAGGTACACTTGAGGAAATTATCAATTTGAGATGATAAATTTTGAATACGAATTGTTGTTACATATAAGTAAGAGGTATTATGGAAAAGAAAGATAAGAATTGTATTCTGACTTCAGGAGGAAAAACCGGATTAATCTAGGCTGAATTAGACAAATTTGTTTTCTTGAAGTTGTTTCTCTTAGCTTTCCAAAGGTATAAAGTATGTAATTTTTGGATATTGGAGCTGAGAGATATGATCATTATAAGTTGTGATGCTGCATAGGATGTATGTGCCAGACAGCTACAGTAAATGATGAGAATTAGCGGTCTTGATGAATCAAATGAGTAGAGATAAGAAGATTTAATGAAACAAGGTTGGTGGTTGAATTGATATGAAGTGTTATTACACTAGAAGAGTTGAATTTGGGAGGATTATAAGTGAACAAGATGTTAGAATGAATGTAGGAACCATTTGACAGGCTTGGGAGGGAGTTTTGTATCACTTATGTCCGTTAGACGGACTCTAGGTCCGTTAAACAGGCCTTCTCAGGTCTGAAAGGGCCCTTAGGCTCACCTATGTCCGTTAAACAAACTTTAGGTCCATTAAACGGACCTTCTTGTGTATGGAATGGCTCCCAACCCCGTATATGTCAGTTAGGCGGACATGTATGTCCGTTTAACAAACATACACTATTCACTTACGATAATTTGCATTTTGGACCCTTTTAATGGCAAAATCTAGCTTCAATGTCTTTATGAAATTTGTAGATCTAGACGTCCTCTTTCAAACCATCTAATAATATCCTCAATCCAACATCTCTAGTCAAAGTTATGGAAATTGCTCCAAGACAGGTGCAATATGATTGAGGACATAAATATGCTTGATTCTTTTGGCCATAACTTCATCATCCGACGTCCAAATGAAGTGATTCTTAAAGCAATAGATTTCTATGACATTTTTGTATCCCTAAATAAAAATTGGTAGTCCTTGGTGTTGATATTAGAAAGATTGATGGAAATAATTTGAGGGGTCAATTAGAAGAACATAACTATGGTATGAACATACTTTGGATTTTTAAGCATATCTTGAGCTATATAACTCCGAATAAGATGGTTCTTATTAAATAAATCAGAGACATAGAGCTATAATTTTTTTGAAGAAGTCAAATTGTGATTTTGGTGATTGGCTATAGTGAGCACGCCACCGTTGTAGGATGATGGCTAATGAGGGTTCATTGAGATAACCCTACAAGGTATGATAACGTTTTATGACTCTGGATGTTGGACTCCAGAAATATGAAGTAATGAAGAAGATCACATTTCACGAGTTTGGAAGAATTAGGCTAGGTATGTATGTATGTTTTGTGTTGAATGTGGGTGGTATGGGTTTGTTCCAAGATTTCAGCTCAGCGAGGCCTAGAGAATGGTTAAGGTGATTTCTTGGAATACGCTCACATTTTATAGCTCAAGAGTTGGGCTCCGAAAATGGAACCCAACATGTTTGGTATCAGAGCCCAGAATTACTATCTTACATGGGCTTTTTTTAATTATGTGTCAAGGTACATGCATTGTGAACAAGTCATAGCAGGCAGTACTGATCCCTAGTCTGAGTCACATGCATGGGTATTTGTTAGAAGTTTGAACTAATTGAATTTGTGAGCAAAATGATACTCTTTCATGATATGAGAAAATGAAAGTTATGGATAAATAAAAATGAGAAATAGTATATGGTTAAATATGACTGATAATGATTCAACGTATTTGTATTGGGGGATGTATTATTGAATATGACATCAATATTGCAACGTGGTGATAGATCCCCGAATGTGACATGGATGTGAATGTATTATCATGGATTGTTTGAGGAAAATAGAGATATGGTAGAAATGACAAGATTTAAAGTGTATAAACAAAGTTGGATGAAAACAAAAATTTATTACTATCTTATGAGGATGAACTTATAATTGAAATGGTTGTTTGGTTGATATGATAAGAGTTATGATCCACCATAAGAAGACCAGAATTTCATGATGATTATACATCTATAATTTTGAATTGATTGCGAATATACGTATGTAAGATGTAATAAAGGATATGTGGAAGATGAGATGAATGATAGCAACACACATAGAAGTTCAAAAAGGTTAAGTTAAATTGTTGTTTTGAGTGCACATTTGATAATGGAATCACCATTACAAGTGAAAATATTAAGCATATGTCTATTATATGTGTGGAGGCGATATAGGAAGCAATCTATGACTTATTGAATAATTTATAGTCATAGTTCCTATAGTTCACAGTCTAAGATGAATTAGAGTAAGACGTAAAAGTGCTTATAGTTATCAATTGGAAATGAATTGAGATTGTTAATAATTTTACCATATATGATAAATTCGAGGAAAAAGAAAAAGGACACGATCATGGCATAATCCCCATGATTGAGGATAGACGCAAAAAGTAGAAGTGTTGACTAAAATTTAATAAGATATTATGAATAGCTGAAATTGATCTTTTTAAGGTATTAAGAATAGTTGATAATGAGATGATGATAACAGTTGATTGATAAAGATTGCTTGAGCAGTATAGATGATAGTAGCAAGAAATCTTCTTTTGGAGAAGAATTTCATTGAATTAGTTTAAGCAGATCAGATAGTTTATAATGAGAATGATCAATGAAAGAACAAATCATAAATAAATATGTAATGATTCAAAAGTGAGTGTTAGAGTCTTATTCTTGACAGAGACACAAGCATAAAATATAGAATATGCTACTGAGAGTGTATGCATTATGTTTGATGTAAAGTATCCAACTATGTGAATGGATTCTTGAATTTTAGGTGACATTATTGCTAATTTAAGGAGACATACCCATGCCTCTTGATCAGTCAGATAAGAATTTCAAGAACGAAATTCCTTTAAGAGGCGGAGAAATATTGGCCCCCGAATTTTTTCATTGATGTTAAGCATGATTTAAATAAAATTTAGGGTCTTGATAGATTAATTATTTTATTTTTTGGAGTTAATTAGCATGTTAATGTGAGTAAGATTATATGACATGGGTTAATTGAATTAAGGTAGTAAGATGGTATCAAGGACAAAATTAAGCTTAAAAGACATAAGGCTTTAGGTGAAGGGGTGCAGTCCATTCAAGAATGTCACGTGCACGTTGTCTAAGTTAAAGGCTTCTCCTACCTACCCACTAGTGGCTCGGAGCTCCTTCATAGACTCCCTCAAGTTTACGGCTATACAAGACCATTATGTGGAATTGTGTAGTTCGTTATGTTTATGGATCTACCCAAACCATTATGATATGCTTATGTGTTGACAAGTTTAATGAATGCTTGACTTATATGAGTTATGAATTGGTTTGACAAGTTTAGAAATATATGTTTTATGGATTTTCATAAGAATTTGCTATGATCATGAAGGTTTTCAATGGTTTTGCTTATTACCAGTTATAAAACTATTACCCACGAGCTTTTAGGCCCATCCCCCTTCCATCCCATCTTCAGGTGATGAGCAAGAGAAAGAGTGAAAAGAATCAAGGCATTACTCCAATTATGCATATTTTTGTATTTGAAGTTAGATTATGTAAAACAAGGCTTTAGTTATATTTTGAGCAATTATTGTTCATGTTTCTTTTATATTTTGGGATTTGATACCCATGATGTAATATGGCTTGGAATGCCATTAAAGCTTTGTTAAACTCTTATTTTAAGATGTTAATGAAGTATGGATTTGTGTATGGATGATTGTTAAGTTAAAATGTGAATTTGTGTATGGATGAGGTAAAGTTGAAATATGAATTAATTAAGGATGAGGTTAAGTTGGAATTAGGTACATTTGAGGAAGTTATCAATTTGAGATGATAAATTTTGAATACGAATTATTGTTACAAATAAGTGAGAGGTATTATGGAAAAGAAAGATAAGAATTGTGTTCTAACTTCAGGAGAAAATCTGGATTAATCTAGGCTGAATTAGAGAAAGTTGTCTTCTTGGAAGTTGTAGCTTATTCTCTAGATTTCCAACAGTATAAACTATGTAATTTTTGGATATCGGAGTTGAGAGATATGATCATTATAAGTTGTGATACTGCATAAGATGTATGTATAGGACAACTATAGTAAATGATGAGAATTAGTGGTCTTGATGAATCAAATAAGCAGAGATTAGAAGATTTAATGAAACAAGGTTGGTGTTTGAATTGATATGAAGCGTTATTGCACTAGAAGAGTTGAATTTGGGAGGACTATGAGTGAACATGATGTTAGAATGAATGTAGGAACCATTGGAGAGGCTTAAGAGGGAGTTTGTATCACTTATGTCCATTAGATAGACTTTAGGTTCGTTAAATGGACCTTCTCGAGTCTGGAAGGACCCCCAGCCTCACCCATGCCTGTTAAACAGACTTTAGGTCCATTAAATGGACCTTCTCAGGTCTAGAATGGCCCCCAACCCCGTGTATGGCCGTTAGGCAGATATGTATACACTGTTTACTAAGAATGTCCTCAATTCGACATCTCTAGTGAAAGGTATGACAATTGCGTCAAGACAGGTATAATATGATTGAGGATATAAATATGCTCGATTCTTTTGCGCATAACTTCATCATCCAACATCCAAATGAAGTGATTCTTAAAGCAATAGATTTCTAAGACATTTTTGTATCCTACGTAAATTGTTGGTCCCCGATTCTCATTAAGCATGTTTTATTTATTTATTTTGAGGTTTAGATTAATAAGTCCTTTTAGTTATAATAATTTGGAATTTTGTTTTAGTGCTTAAATAATGTTTATAAATTGAAGGAATTTAGTTAAATTAGAGTGTATTTTAATAAGGTGTTAGACTTTAAAAGAATAAGATAGTGTTAGGATAAATTAGGAAGTTTGTATGTGGTTTTAAGGCTTAAGGTATATTAAGTGGGCTTTTAGCCCTTTGGCATATCTTTGAAATGAAGAGTAAGGGAAGTAATGGGCTAAGGTCCATTTAAATTGCAATTAAATGAGAAAGATGGAAACTATGTAATCTTGGGCTTGTAGTCTTGGGCTTAAGTATTAAGTTAAAGTGTTAAGTGAAGAAATAAAGGAACTTAAGTCTTGAGAAGAAGACTCACGAATTTGCTAGAAGGAAAGAAGGGAAGCTCGTCATTTTTAGAGAAAAGAGAGAAGCATACGAAAATACCAAAGGAGAAAGAGATATGGTGACTTTCGGCCAAGTGAGAAGAAGAGGTAGGTTTAGGTTTAAGTGAAGAACTAAGTTATTTTTCTTAAGTCTTGTGAGAAGACATACGAAAATACAAAGAAAAGAGAAAGGAGAGAGCGTGAGGTTCGGCCAAAGAAGAAGAAGAAGAAGAGAAAGAAAAGCTTAGGTTTTTATGCTTGAGAAAGGAGGGTTTAAGGGTTTTATGCAAGAAGAAAGTGCAAAGGAAGAGTTTATCCTCCATTTGAGTCAAGAAGAGGAGTTCGTGGGTTTCATATAAGGTAAGAGGAATTCGAAATTTCATGGTTTTATTGTTAGGGTTTTGGTCTTTCTTGCTTA
>JANZLC010000202.1:35972793-35983857 GCA_026413385.1 Erythroxylum gracilipes
AACAATAATAAATCTATCAAACGCAGAGATTAAATAAACATAAGAAATTCACGAAAACATTTAAACCACGAGAGTCTCACGAATTACATGCATCAAACGTAAGGTACCCTGACTAGATTAAAAATTTAGCCACACATAATTCTAGTCTCTATCAATTAAAACTGAAATTGATAAATTAAAATTGGAAATTAAACCTCACTGAAATCTAAATCACGTTCTCCTCCTACTGCCGTCCACTGTCTTCTGCTGCTTCCCTTGTAATGTCAAGCGAAAATCCTTGGCTTCCTCTGTCGTCGACACTGTGTATGCCCAAGACAAGAAATAAAAGCTTCCTTCCCCCCAATGCTGCCGCAATATCTGACTTTTCTTCTTGTTTAATGGTATTAGAAAAACGAAAATCACACCCCCTGGTTGTTGCCGCCGTCCACTTGCTTCTTGTTGAATGTTCCAAAAGCTGCCGTCCATGCCTACTTGTCTCTAGGTTTTTGTTTGTGTCTCATTTAATGTTGTGGGCCCCTCTTCAATTAATTATCCAGCCCATCTCTCCTTCAGCCTTTAGTCGTGTCTCTGCCCTCCTAGGTTTTTGTTTCCTTAAATGATGTAGGCCCTCTCTTTGGTCTCAATAAAGTGGGCCCCCGATTAGACAATTAACTTGAAACTCTCCTTGCTGTGGCGTTGATTGTCTTATGGCTGCTTTAATAAAATGTCCCTGCGTGAATTCCTGGCCCACTTGGCTCTCCCTTCTAATTTAATTTTTGCATCCTCTTTGCCTATTAATTTATCCTTGCGTCAGTTATGTCAGCTATCTCACATGTTGCGTTGATTTTTTTCTGCTGCTCTTAAAAACCTTGTGTTATCCCTTTGTTGCATGACTGCCTTAGGCGTTGATTTAATCTAGCTTAAAATCCCTTGTGCCTGCATGTTGCGTCACTGTAAATTAACGACGAACCATTTAATTGCCGCATTAGGCCTCCTTTGTAAGCTGATTTTCTACGCCTTCCAGCTTGTAATTTCACTCAAAATTGCGTCACTTTATATTTCGTCACCTAAAACATGCAAAGACACAAATTATTATGAAAACACAAACAAAACATCACAAAAGTCCGCCAAAAGAACATGAAACAAAAAGAATTAACGTGACAAAAATGCAAGTTATCATCAACTTTAATGTTGAATGACAGACTAAGGTCCGATGATAAGTGAAAGTGAATAACTGATCATATGTGATTGATGCATTTCATTACATGAATGCACGAAAGATAAAGGCAGTTGTGACTAGAATAGCCACCAAAAAAGAGCTTAAAGCTTAGACACTAAAAAAGAGCCTAGAGTTCAGAAAGTGATTAAGAGCTAAAGGCTTATTATGTAAAATGAGTCTGGTATCCCCAACGGATACGGGACAGTTATTAATAAGCCCGGTATCCACAATAGATACGAAACAGTTATAGGCACTCAGTCACAACAAAGTAATAACTGAAAGTGAGTCTCATGAGCACTGCATATGCGTATGATTTGCATGACTTAAATCGTTTGAATGACTGCTGAATGTAATATGTGTTATGTGATTGAGTGAGCCTTCGAGGATGGTCACTCACTAAGTTTGCAAAATTCATCTAAAATTTGCAATATTTTTCAAGCTTAGAGATGACCTCCAGTCAATCAGATTGGAGTCTAGCCACTGCATTCGAGTAAGAGGTAGAGGTCTGGATCAGTTCGCGTCTACATAATTATTTTCATTAATTTTTTGTATGAAAGAATGTATTCTGAAATTTTTGTATCATGTGTATTGATCAATAGTATTTTGTAATAACTTTCCAAAATGGAAAGGTTCGTAAATGAAATTGATCTTGAGTGCAATTATTTTTAAATATGATTAAAAAAGTTTATGAATAAAATGGATTCGATTTGATTATGGATTCTTTGCAAAGATATGTATTGTTTTATAATAAAAAAATTTGTAATGAGAGTTTACTGACTGAGTGTACTAGCATGCCACTCTCACGGAACACAGACCAGGATATCACTTAAGATATCGAGTACGTGTCTTGCAAAAATAGGGTGCTACAAATTAGGAGTTGGTCAAGCTACAACCTTACAAACAAATTTTAGTGCATCACAGGCCCTTTCACAAGCTAACAGCTAAGTACTTTGGCCCTTACAAGGTTCTTGATAAAATTCGTTATATGGCTTATAGACTGAACCTTCCTCCTTCTATAACCGCTATTCACCCAGTCTTCTACGTTTCTCAACTTAAGAAAGCAAAAGAGAACTTTCAAACTTCTTCTTCAATCTCAGCTGTATTTCTATCGCCAGCCTCTACTCCACGACTAGCGGCCATTTTGGACAGAAAATGGTGAAAAGATGAAATCAAGCAACAACCCAATTACTGATTCAATGGTCTTATTCTAATATAGAAGATGCAACTTGGGAATGAGCTATTGAGATTCATCAACGATTTTCAGCATTCTTTCCTGAAGGATAAGAGATTTTGAGACGGGGGGATCTACTATAAAGAAATGGGATTTAGGGGATTATTTTCTATTATTTGTTATGTCAATTGTTATCAAGGGACCGTTCAGTTCAGTATCTTAGATATAACAGAGGAGAGTTGTATTAAAATGAAAGAATATCAATAAATTCGTTACCTACACTTTTGCATCAGATTTCCTTTTTCATTTCCGTTCTTTATTCTTTTCACATAGCAAAATCATAGATTATCGCATTATGGGATGAGTAGTTTTGTCTGTTGAGTTCACTCGCCAACAATAGAGCGTAGGCCTTGAGAGTGATTCACTTGAAATTAGCTCAAGAGAAGGCCTACCCGAAATGGATATGATAAAACAATTGCAGTAATTTCTATCAACAAGTACGATCCGTGAAATTAATGCGTGTTAGACTATCAATAAAAATTGTTTCTTAAAAGTGAAGAAGCACCAGATGAAATTTGTGGCTAAGAGGAGATAGCACATAATAGGAATAGAGGGGATAGAACAGAGTATCTCATCCTATAAGATAAATCAAAATAGCCCTATGGATAGAAAAGGACCATTGCAAAAATACTTTTTTAACTAGTTGGGTTTGACATTTAGGGTTGGGTCCCACTTTTCAATTGCTCATAAGTCAATGGCTGTCTTGATTTTTGGCAATAAATATGATAAATAAGTTGTGTCGAATTTATTGTGACAAGTATTTCATTTTAATGAATAAGGTGTAACACTAAATGCTTATAAATTATTAGATATGTTTATATTAATGTTTTATTTTACGTTGTATTATATACTTTTGTTCTCTAATTTGATTATATCTTGTTAAATTAAATTGAACCAAGTTTGACTATTTATAAAATACCTTGAGTAAGAATTAAGAAATGTGAATGAATTTTTTTTAAAAAAAGAAATGTGAATGAAGAAACTACAGAACAGAATCATACCTTAATGAATAAGCTAGATGCATAATTATCTTGTAGATAGAATAAAGCTATTTCCAGCTACCAACATGATAATGACCTTCTTCGAACATAAACGCTTCCTACGCGGCTACCTCCTCCCTCCGCCGCGTGTCTCCGTCTACGCCGTCTATCGACACGCTCTCATTTTCCTTCCGCCCTAAGATTTTTATATTACTCGCGAAGCCATTCAATATTTATACCAATTTAAACAACCATCGACAAATGTTCAACACGGCACAGCTCATAAACTTTAGCATCTAAACTACGAAATTGGGCCAACTCTCTCTTGTCTGGAAAACTATGTCGTCTTCTACATCTTCTCTCTACCCGGAAGTCATCAGCTCCAACCCACAACCCATCTGTACTTCTTCTGAGTCTTCGGCTTCGTTGTATCCTTCTTTAGACACCAAAGGCTTGGCCAACGACGACGACGACGACGACGACGTTGTTTCGCATCTTCCAAACTCTAACTCTCAACCCCACGAACAAGTTCTCGTCACAATCCCCGGAGCTATAGTTCACTTGATAGAGAGAGACCGCAGCGTAGAGCTCGCTTGTGGGGAGCTGACCGTTGTCAGTCTGCAACAAGGTGACACTGTTGTTACTGTTCTCGCACGTGTTGGTGATCATATTCAGTGGCCTTTGGCTAAAGATGAAGCCTCTGTTAAGCTTGATCAGTCCCACTACTTCTTCACTCTTCGTGTGCCCAGAAAGCAGACAGGTAGTGACGACGACGATGATGACGAGAAGGGTGAGATAAAGAGTGATGAATTGGAGTTATTGAACTATGGCTTGACGTTTGCGTCCAAAGGGCAAGAAGGTTTGTTGTTAGAATTCGATAAGGTGTTGGGGAGATATAGTGCGTTTACGGTGCAAGAAGTGAAAGAAGGATGGGAGTTGATAGAAGGGAATAAGGTGGCCAGAGAGATGTCACCGGAGGAGATGGAGAAGAAGAGAGAGTTGATGGAGGAGAGCTCCGCTGCTTATTGGACTGTGTTGGCTCCTAATGTTGAGGAATATAGTAGTTCTGTTGCGAGGATGATTGCTGCCGGTTCAGGGCAGTTGATTAAGGGTATTTTGTGGTGCGGAGATGTGACTGTTGATAGGTTGAAGTGGGGCGATGAGTTTTTGAAGAAGCGGATGGGGAAAAGCTCGAATCTTGAGATTAGTTCTGGGGCTATGAGAAGAGTTAAAAGGTTCGAGTTTTTTGTTTTGTCTTTTTGTTTATGCATAGTCAGGACAGAGTTTCTATTTCTTTGATTTCGTTTGAGTTTGATGATTAAATTGGAGTAGTTTTGATACTGCCGTACTTTTTTATATGTGGTTTGTCTGTTGAGTGGAAGGCTTATTGTAACTGCGGATGGGTAATTGCAGGGTTAAGAAGTTGACAAAAA
This sequence comes from Erythroxylum gracilipes, assembly GCA_026413385.1. Classification (NCBI taxonomy): domain Eukaryota; kingdom Viridiplantae; phylum Streptophyta; class Magnoliopsida; order Malpighiales; family Erythroxylaceae; genus Erythroxylum; species Erythroxylum gracilipes. Next base: position 35,977,636 of record JANZLC010000202.1, read on the forward strand.
TGTCTGAGAAAATGGCTACTGGGATCCTTTCTGGAGTGGTGAAAGTTTCTGGCTTTTTCACAAGTTCGATTGTGAACTCTAAAGCGGGCAAGAAATTCTTCAGTCTCTTGCCTGGGGAGATTGTTCTTGCTTCTTTGGATGGGTTTAGTAAGTTCCTCGTGTCTCTCTCTTTCGCATGTTTTAACATGCTAGCTCTTTACTGTAACAACTTCTGAGGAAGACAGAACTGGAACATTTGTAGTGAGCTCTTTCCACATCTTTTTCTTCACTTTCATTTGTAGTGAGCTTATTTTTTATGACATTGTTTCTTGTACTTGTGCAGATAAGGTCTTTGATGCAGTTGAAGTTGCTGGAAAGAATGTTATGTCAACTTCTGCTATTGTGACAACTGGACTCGTGTCACAGAGGTATAACTTCATGTTTTTATAAAATTATAGATCCTTCTTCAGAATACATCTGTATTGAGAACCAAATCATAAATCTTAAGCCATTATTAGATGTTCACATCCTCATGCACTGCCTTCCATAGGAAACTAAGACAGGAAAAGGGATTAGAGACTTTTAATTTGGTTTAAGACCCGTGTATCATCTGAATAGTCGATCAAAACTCATTGTAGCAGTTCCTTGAGAGATCAAATGTGTTCCTTTGCAGGTATGGAGAAGAAGCTGGGAAGGCGACAAATAAAGGGCTTGGTGCTGCAGGGCATGCCATTGGCACAGCCTGGGCTGTGTTCAAGATAAGGAAGGCTCTCAATCCCAAAAGTGCCTTCAAACCCACTACTCTCGCAAAAGCCGCTGCAGAGGCGAGTTCTGCTGAAATGAAGGCTAAAAGCAAGAAGTAAACAGAACCTGTTCTGTTCTTCTCCGAATTTATGTAAAGGCCTGGTTATTTTGGAAGGAATTTTTGATTTATAAACAGAACTGATTTGGTTTCTCCTTCACTTTGTTGTCCTTAATCTTGCAAGGACTTACCCTGGGCATGAATACGATGGTGTTAATTTACTCTTTCATTTCATATATAAGTTTGATCAGTTCTAACTCATAAATGCCAAATCTCATATTAATTTAAATTATCTTGATGGCACAATGAGTTGAACTTTTAGACTGATTTATGAGCTACATGAAAGGTGAAAACTGGGTCTAAATCCATTGTTAAACTCCTGCTGCAATTGTGACCAAGGGACAATTTACAACGAGAATCTGTAGTGTAAAGCACATCGGAAAGCAATGAATGTATGTGGGACTCGCAGGAATCTCTTTGTTAACCAGAATTTTTGCCAAAAATGTTCAGTCATCTTGAAGAAAATCAACATAAGGTGTGAAGAAATATCATGTGGTTTTAAGTGGTACCTAGATCGCACAGATTTATGGAAGTCGATTCTATCGAACACGACTTACTTGTTCCACCCACCTGCGCACTACTCTGACAGGAGACGTTCTCAGGTCGGTTAGTTTTAAGACATTTTGTTCATGTTTTCATTTGCGACTGCTTCGCTCACTTTAACAATTGTTCTGTCTGTCTATTTTCTCAATTCTCATGCTTAAGAGATTGCAAGAATGTCAACAGAAAGGAGCCAACAAAATCCACTCTGGGGCTGTTAAAATTTCTGACTTGAACATTTTCATTCTGTTCCTTGGAGAATTCTTTCTTTCTTCATTTCTTGTAGCTGTAAATTATCGAGTAGTGAAGCATTTGTTTTAAAATTATTCTCAACCACGAGTCAAAAGATTGGCTTTATGAAATTTCTGAGATAGATAGAACATAAGACATGGATATTCGAGCTATTGGAGCATTCATTATGTTTAGTTTCGCTTGCTTTCCCATTTTTGGACACTTGAAGAACTGTGGTGGTTTTTTGTTTATGCAAAGAGTTTGTGTGAAAAGGCTGTTTCGTCAACCCAGTCAGTTGTGTCAACTGGACTTATCTCTCATCGGATGATTCTTCGGTTGAATCATTGCCATTAGTGGTTAGCACATTTCATATTACAAAGCACGCATATTCATAAGACACTGTCATTTGCCTGGTAAGTAGGAATTGCTATTTCCACTCCTTTCTATTGGGTTCTTCCTGTTTCTCCAAGATCGCTCGTCAATTTTCAGATTCGTTGGCTCTAGGCGTGTGCAGAAGCTTATCTTGTATCTTATGCCACTAAGTTACCAAAAGGTCCATTGCTTTATACAGGCAATTCAATCTATGAAGATCTCACCCGGCGGCCATTAACACTATCGATCATGCTAAGATCAATTCACTCTTGGCTTGTATATAGAAGGTTGATAAATTATGTAAATGATTGTCTGATTCAATTCCAAGCTTAGTGGTATTTATTGAAGTATTCCAAGCTTAGTGGAATTTATTGAAGTATCTTAAGGGCAACAATGAGGAGACATAATACTATGACTTTGGGAGCTACAGGAAAGCTAACACTTGCCTCAATCTGGTGCTCCCTGTCAATAACTAGTTTTAAATGGCTTGTATGTCTTGAGGTCCAGCACTACCCCAGCCATGGAGCCAACTCCTGCTGCAATTGTGACAAAGAGGCAGGTTGCACTGAGAATCTGAAGTGCAAACCACCGAGTTGTCCACCTTCCAATCTTCTTCTGGGAAATGTACATCTCAATAGGGAAATATACTGTCAACGGCCAGAATCCCATGGCACCGAGTATTCCCACAACATCATTGAAGAAGGGCATGAGCATGGCAATGAGAGTGGTCAACAGAACAAATATGGTTCTCCACACTAGCCTGAATAAGTTAAACTGGTAAACACCACAGAAGGGCACGGATATCTCATATTCTGCTGTCACAAAGTCACTCTTTGGCCACTTACGAGCGCTCCATTTCTCCACAAATGCAAATAAAGGCTGGCAAAAGACCTGCAAGCTCACATGAGTATGCAACTTAGCATAGGATCTCAATTTTTAATCCTGTCCTGAACTCTATACTCAGCCTGTACATTAAAAGTTGGTGGAATTGTATTACCTGGTACGCACCGACAAGGTGCACTACAATTGCAGCATTTGCTATGTCTAATAGCCAGTATGGGTTGTAAAATCCAAAGCCAGTCAAAAGATTTCCTGGAACATTATCTCCAAAGGCGGCGTAGCCCATGCATCCACAGAGTATGTAAAACACTGTTGTTACGACTATGCTGAACATTGTTGCTCTCTTCATTGTTTTGTGCTCAGCAGGAGGGGATTTTATGGTATCCTACCATCATAAGGGCAAGAAGAAGCATTGAATCCTTAGTTCAATGAATTTCATCATGTGGAAAGGTTGTCAAATTGGAAACAAATACCTGGATTTCAATAAGGACGATTGAAAAGGAGTATGCAAAGGCAATAGCTCCCAAAGCCTGCAAACTTCTCCATATTTTCTGAGTTGATGTAACTGTTCCAGCATGAGTTACTGTCCCTATACTGATGCCGGTCAAGCTTCCTTTGAACTTTGCATTTTCTGATAAACATGCAGCAGAAGAGATAGATCATGCGAGTGAACTTGTTCCTAGTTCTGATGATTAGAATACATTTTCAATAATCAGACTTGAAGTTCGAGAATCCTATCTAGCCTAATCCTGTAGAGATCCCCTTTCTTGATTCTCAGGAAAGGAATGGACTTTGATATCATTACAAAGAAGAAACCTGGTGATGAAGTGCCTAATCTAATATGTTTCTCATCGTGAAAAACCAACTTTTATATACCTGCAACTTTGCCAATGCCAAGACCCAGACCAACTGTAGAGTATGTGAAGGACATAACAGCTGCAACTATAGAAAGCCACCATACTTGATCAAAGTCTGGTATCTGAGAGAATATCACCTCTATGATTCCAAATGCTATCATGTACCCATTGCTTGACATGTGGCATGGATTCTTTCCTCCACTCTTATAAAAGCAGTTTGCTCTCTTTATGGCCCTGAAGTTAGAGTCAACAGACAAAAAAGAGATTAGGAGACTCGAGAGGGGAAATCTAAGTTGAATTGAATTTAGAAATGGTAGAAAGAAAGGAACTCAACATCATGCTGACTGATGCTGCAATAGTATATCCAATTGCTACGCCAAACAAATTCACGTACTGAATCAATCCGCATAGACTAACTTTCCATCCACCTGCAGGGCAGAATATAAGTTCCCATAATCTTCATGAACAAATTTAACCAGTTAAACCTGATAGAAAAACTTACCTAAGTAAGCTTTGACCGCATCCATATAGGTATAATTTCTCTGTCCAGTCACAAGATCACCTGTCCTATAGCACTGTGCCAGTAAGCTGGAAGTGTACAGATTCACAAATGCAAAGAGGATCATAACTGTTGGACCTGCAATCCAACCAAGCTGTGCTGTGGCCCAGGCCAATGATAGAACTCCTGATCCTATAACAGCAGTAATAATATGGGAGCTCGCTGTCCAGAAAGTTCCTGCGTAATCAATCTCTCGTTAACATAATATTTTCCTACCCACATACAATAGTCATAACCATCTTCTGTATACAGCATCCGCATCACTAATAGAAACTCAGTAGATTAGGATACGTAAAGACACTATTGATTGCACGATATAAAGAAGAGGGATTCCACTGCAAGTTTGGGCTAATAAGTGATGAGGCTCCAAATCAATAACTAGCTAATATTGCATTGAATAACTAGCATATGTTGAAGGCACAAATCCCACCACTTCAGATTAAGAATACGAAGAGGCTAGTTGTTCAATAATTTTGTGAATACCTGCTCTACAATGTGACTAACTTCTTCAAATAGCTAGCCAAAAGTAAAATCTAATTTCGCCTTGGTAAAACATGCCAAGTGTGATATCAAAATAATCATTTACCGGTTCTTTTCAAGCGTCCATCATCGTCAAAGCATTTGGAGTAATTGGCTTGAGGATTGATAGCTTCACTCTCGATATGAGCTCTTGGTTGGCCTTCCACTTGTAAGTAATGCCTGATATCATGCCTTTCTTCTATCTAAAACATGGAAAAGAAAAGGACTATAAGAAGGGAAAAGAAATTAGCACTTCCATGAAAAAAAAAAAACAATAGGAACCATGAAGCTCAGATTGATCTTACAACTCCATGGTGTATTCTACTTGGAAGAGTTCGACTTCTCTGCAACATGGCTTTGAAATGGAAGAAAGTACAGAGAAATGCTAGAGAAGACGAATAAAATTGGAGCAAGTACCAAGGAGGTTGGTGGTTGATGTTTCAGAATGTAGGCAGGTGGAACATTCAGAGAAGGAAAAAAGAAGTCGATGGTTGTATAAACTTCCTGAAGATAGAGCGCTGAGCTTTTATAGAAGAAGATAATGACCCTAGTTGATCTATAATAGAGATAACATGAAGGGTGGTTGCACGAATAGTAATCAAACGTGTTGCAAGCTTCTTCTTAATGGTGCATACTACAAAACAATTAGCCAAGTCGTACAGTATTCACCTGTTGTAATTATTAACAGACTAAAATTTTTTTTGGGGTAATCCTGTTTAATCGCTACTCGATGAGGAGATATGCAGTCAGGTCATATGACAGGCCAAACAAGAAGGCAGAAGAAGTTAGGTAACGCCTATGAAATATAACAGAATCTAAGGGAAAAAGAAGGTATATTACTTAACAAGTTAAAACAGAAAGAAGCATTTCCATTCCATTGAGTCAGTAACTTTTGGTGTACTTTTTGCATGCATGTAATTACTTCTTACAATTATTGGGTTAAGGCCCAACTCTCCCGCTAGTCCACTAACAAAATGGCCTCTGACGTAAGCAAGATGATACGCTTGCGGATGCGGCTCCGTCTGTCAGGACACCTTGTCGGGCATGTATCACGGTGTGACTCTACAGGAAAAAGTTACTCAGATTGTTATTCAGATATTTTATGAGAACGTGGAAGCGGCTAACAGATGACACTTTAGTCAATTATCAACCAAGTTAAAGGAGAAGATACTGATATCGATGACAAGGCCTTGTAATTAGTACATAAATTCATCAACATTTCCAGGATGTTTGTTTGGTTTTCATTTCTTGTAACATTGATGATGCAACTCTACAAGTTCACGGTTCTCAAATAATATAGTATAATATTATCTTATAGGTAGTAATTATGTAAGTACTAGGTTTAGATTACTCAACTAATTGGACTAAGTAGTTGTATAAGAATGAGGAATTAAACTTAGAAATTTAACTATCAAAAATAATAAAACCAATGCTAAACAAAAATGTGAATATCTCTAGGGGTT
>JANZLC010000202.1:36016239-36027674 GCA_026413385.1 Erythroxylum gracilipes
CTCAGGACAAGGACAATATTTTCTGTCCTGTCCACTGCAACCAAACATCTCACTGTCTTCAGTTCTTGTCCTGTCCCATCCAACTCTGTCCTGTCTCGTCCTGTCCCTATCTACTGCAGACGCTAACCATACGCAGGGAAATAGTCATCAAAATTAGCACTTGGACCTCTAGGATAGAAGTCCATCTCTCAAGTCCCCGAGCATCACTATCCATCACAACCGTCTATTAGATCATCGTTACGACACAAGTCACAAAATCTCAGCCGTTGGAGTAAATAGGATTCGTCAAAAATAAAACCTAGTAAAACCCTAATTTCGCATCCCTATATATCTGACACTCTCCGACTACGAGCCACCTCTTTGAGCTCTCTAAGACACGCTGCGAGATCGAGGTAAAGTTTTCTCATTTCACCAACATTCTTGGGGACTATCACCCTTTATCTATTTCTGTCGATTTCTCAATTGCTCATTTCGGTTTTTGTTGATTTCACGGAAATAGTTCACAGAGATGGGAGAGGAAGTGAAAGGAAGCATAGTGGTTCCTGAGTCGGTATTGAAGAAGAGAAAAAGAGAGGAGCAATGGGCTTTGGCAAAGAAGGAAGGCGCCGAAGCTTTAAAGAAGAAGAGAGCTGAGAATCGCAAGTTGATTTACAGCAGAGCAAAAGAGTATGCAAAGGAATACGAGGAGGAAGCTAAAGAATTGATTAGCTTGAAACGTGAAGCGAAGCTAAAGGGAGGCTTTTATGCCGACCCAGAAACGAAGCTGTTGTTCATTATCAGGATCCGAGGGTACAATGAGTTAATTTAATGTAATTGTTGATGATTTTTGTGATTTTTTCTTGTGTTGTATTTATGGGGTTTGTCTATTTTGGTTTTTTTTGTCAGTATCAATGCTATGCACCCAAGGACCAGAAAAATTTTGCAGCTTCTGCGTCTAAGACAGGTAAATAACCTTGGTTTTATCGAAATTTAGCTTCACATTTCGATTCGTTGCTAATTGTTGTTGTATACTAGTGGGTATAAGTATGTGATGTAGAAATGATAATTGGATTCTTTGCCTCCGTTGCAGATAGTTTGAGGTGTTTCTTTGTAATTCTTCTTTGTTTGATTCGGTTATATGATGTAAATAAATAATTGCAAAAAGGGATGGATTTGTGCTTGGTGGTTCACCAAATTTTGGTGATATAGGATTTTCCTTATCCTTTATTCTCTGACAGCTCCTGCTTCTGTTTAATTGTAATGCCATGATATCATAATTGTTTCAAAGATTAGGCTGCATTTCAATACTTGTCATATTTGGGATTGATTTTGATTGTGATTTTTTATTTTTTGTGGATATTGGAGTTGGTCTATCAATTAGACATTGATCAGCCATTTCGTGTGGTCATCTACTTGTGGTATTATTTAGGGTTGATATTTGATTGAATTATGTCAAGTGATGTGAGGAGAGATTTGCACAAAAGTAAGGATGGTTGCTTGAGGTAAATATGTTGTAATGTACAAATTCTGCTGGCGAGCTGGAATTATATGGAAATGTCTTTAGTAAATGTTTACTTATTAGGCTAATATGATGTTACTTATATTTCACAGCCAAATACAATGCATAAGATCTTATTTCAAAGTTCCTTCTGGAAATATTCCCATCATTCTATAAGTCTGCAACCTTACTTAAATTATGCTGTTTTGTTGCAGATATTCAATGGCGTGTTTTTGAAGGTTAACAAAGCAACATTGAATATGCTGCACAGGATTGAACCATACGTAACTTACGGGTATTTATTGATTTTTCAAATTCTTAAGTGGATATATATTCTCTTGTGCATAATAACCAGACGAGGATACTATGCAAATGGTTTCAGTTATCCTAACTTGAAGAGTGTCAAGGAATTGATTTACAAGAGGGGTTATGGGAAAGTGAATGGTCAGAGAATTGCCTTGACTGACAATTCAATTATCGAACAGGTATGTAATCTTGTTTTGGTTAAAACTCGGTTGATTCATGCAGTGAATGACAACTTTCCTCATGGTTACAGGTTTTGGGTAAGTATGGAATCATCTGCATTGAGGATTTGATCCATGAAATTATGACTGTTGGACCCCACTTCAAGGAGGCAAACAACTTCCTGTGGCCATTCCAGCTAAAGGCACCACTGGGAGGATTGAAGAAGAAAAGAAACCATTATGTTGAGGGGGGTGATGCTGGAAACCGTGAAAATTATATCAATGAGCTAATTAGGAGAATGAACTAAGTTTGGGAAGTTGGATCAGAGTTTTGATATTTCTGGTTTTAGTATAAGGGAGTATTTGTCTTCTTTTCCATCAAATTGAGGAATGATTTTTTTTAGACAACGAGTTTATTTAATCGTTTTCTGCTTCACTCTAAAGTCTTGTAGAAGTCCTGCACGGTCCAATGCAGGTTTTATGCCTTTCGTTGGCAACTCCAAAGCGTTAGATTTTTGCGAATTTATCTTACGCTATCTGATGAACTTGCCTGATTGATCTGCAGTCATTAAACATTTTCTTGACCAGGGATTCAGATTTTGTGTCAAAAGTCAGATATCTGACCCCAATCCGGCAGGAAACTAGCCTGGATGGAATGAGAACATCTTGTACGTGTAATACTGGCCTTATTGTCAATGTAGTTTGTTAAACAGTCACTTTTAGACTATTAAATAAGACTTTGTGAAGTGATTGATTAATGACCTGAGTCATTAAGGCGAGGTACGAGTTTGCAAGTATGGTGCGGGAGTTCTTGTTTATGCACGCCTTATGGACCAGGAAGAGGAAAGTATTAGGAATATTTTAACTGGATATCATGGTCTAAAGAAAACTAAAACGAAACTGGTGATGATTAATCATGTATGCCTTGTTCATGAGCTAGCAATGAACTCATGATTAATCATATATTTCTTCCTCATGAGCTAGCAATGAACTCATGCTAACGTCTCTTGTTCGTAAGTTCGAGCTCATGTACTTTTCCTTCTTTATACTGCCAAGTTCATGAAGCCATCGAAGAAACCACAGCACACGTAAGCGACATGGCCTTTCACGACCATGCCGTATTCTCTCCGGACGGCCCCTTGTTCCAAGTTGAATACGCCCTCGAAGTTTTCAGAGGGCAATGCTGCCGTTGACTACGCCAAGCTCCAGGACTCGAGGTTCTTGTATTATCCATTGAATCTTTATTTCTGTGGTTACAGTTGGTTTTTTAAAGTTGCGAAGAACAGTGTAATGTAAAGAAGTTGTGTTGTATTTTAGTGTTTAATGTTTTACAATGTGTGCTGTATTTATAGCACTAAAGGCCAAAAGGGCCAAATAAATCCTAAAGTTTACACTGGTGTTTAAAATGGACCATAACGTTTTAGAATATTCAAAGTAAACCCTAATGTTTTGAAAATATTCAAACATTCAAATTGAATCCTAACTACTAACGGTGTTAAGTCAGCCTCAGTTATCAGTTGACGTGGCGGCAAAACTTTTATTAACATGGGTTTTCTTTAAATTTTTTACGAGGAATACACCATTTGTGATTGTTTGTAAAAGAGGTGCGTCCCACATTAGTTTATAAAGCTGTGCTTTCCCATTGAAGAAGTCTTGAAAATCATAACCATGCAATAGTATTAACGCTAGGGGAAGCTCTCCAGGCCATCGACATGAATTAGCTAAACTTTCAAAGAAAATAAACCTAATCTAGTTATCAAGTATCAACGTAGGAGTTGAATCTGATTATTCGTTTCACTTCCACATAACTCGTGGCAGTATCAACAAGGCATCTCGTGGCATCAACTTAAGCGAGGACATCTTTGTAGGTAGCTTTCTTTTAAGCAATTATAAAGAAATAAAGAGCTAATGAACATGTTGAAGCATTCATTTTCTATTGGCATTAAACATTATTTCTTCATTGTAATTCATGATTATCTTATATGGGTTTCAACTCAACTCTAAGGCGAGGCAATATCACTCACCATGAGTACAACCAAGTTGGAAAAGGTCGAGATGTAGGGCTCAACCAGATCTCACTGTTTGAAGCAAGAGTAACTTGTGATAATGGAGAGCAGATCCTTAGTAGAGATATTTACCGCTTAGGCCATGGCTTCGATTTCTTCCACGTGTTGTCTTGCTATTATTCAACAATTTGATTTTATTATAGCTCAATGGTAATTCTTGGAGTATCTATACCAATTACATGATGATCAATTTTGCGACTTCCAAATTATTATACTCAATGTTGCTCAAATTATCTTAATATTTTATGATATATATAAAAATAATTACGGCAATACTAATCAACCATGATTGAAATCATGATCCTAACGTTTTGATGTGTATTTGATGTCTCTCGGTGCTTTTACTTGCTTGGAAGATTTTACTAAGAAAATTTTGTTACCATTGTCATGCAATTGGTTGTCCTTACACTTTATGCTTACTTTTATAGCAAGCATTACTTGTTGCTAAGTGGCTTGGAGGTTCTATAATCAAGGTAGCAAGGAGTAGGGGGAATAATCCTTTGAAATCAGCCATGGCTTCCCAATCTCTTGTTTGGTTATGGAAATGGGACTAGAGAGAGGATTCTAAAGAGCAATAGGAGACATAATCATCATGTAGCTTTAGCTTTCTGCAATCTTTTTTCACGTTTTCCCTTGGGGCAAGAGCTCACGATTTTAGACATACCATCCTGTACGATGGTGCAAAATATGGGACGCATTCTTCTATCCCCAATTACCCAGGCCCTCTGTACCCCTTCCATCCAAGCCATTCATGCATGGATGGTATGTCTAAAATAGTGAGCTCTTGCTCTAAGGGAATGCATGAATGGCTTGGATGGAAGGGGTACAGAGGGGTCTGGGTAATTGGGGACAGAGGATCTCAAGGGGCAAAATATAGAGCCACTGGATGTGGTTTTGTGGCCCGGCATGAGAAATTTGAAGAGAAATATAGGATGTACTTAAGGAGCCACTTTGTGAAAGGGTTAGAGGTCATGATATTGCTTGTATGTTATTTGGTATATGGTAAAGCAACTGTTGATTCAACGTCCTATATACTGCTCAAATTTTGTATATGGTTCTTGGTGGTTTCTTGGTTGTTTGCTCCTTTTATCTTTAACCCATCAGGATTTGAGTGGCAAAAGCTTGTGGATGATTGGGCCAAATGGATTAACAGTAGTGGTGGTATCGGTGTACCATCAAACAAAAGTTAGGAGTCATGGTGGGAAGAGCAAATGGAACACTTGCAATACATTGGCTTTGTAGGACTTTGCTAGGAGTTAGTTCTTTCATTTCGTTTATTCATCTTTCAATACGGGATGGTTTATCACCTAAAGACGACCAAGGAAAGTGATTTTGGCAAAAGAGAAAGAGAGTCTGAAAAGGAAGAAGAGAACGGTAGCGCTATAAGGTAGGTCCCACATTAAATTTTTTTAAAAGAAAATCCAAATCACTAAAAGTTTCACCATGTCAGCAAATAACTAACAGTGGCTTAATATCGTTAGTGTTCAGATTTCAATTTGAACGTTTTCCAAATATTATGGTCCAATTTAAACGTTTTGTAAATGTCAGGGTTTATTTTGAATATTCTGAAACGTTAGGGTATATTTTAAACATTAGTGTAAACGTTAAAGATTACAATTGTATGTACATGTGAATAATGTGAAATGATACAAGATATGATAGATAATCTTTTGAAATGTTATTAGCCCCCTCAAGCTCAAGGTAGGAGGAAATCGTGAGCTTGTCTTAAAATCATTGAAAAACTGAAGAGGAAAGAGCTTTGATTTAATATTAGCAATATGAGCTGAGGATGAAATGTGTCAAATGAATAGAGCTGATTAGTGGTCACTTAGAAGTTTACTGCCTCATACTTCCTCAGCTTATCAACTGCTTCTCCTTTTTAGCTAGGGTCGGAGCAGAAGTTTGTGGCATCTAACCCATGGCCTGAACAAAGGCTTGAGTAAATGCCTGAAACAGCCTAGGATCCAATGGAGGCACTTTCTCTGGCAGAACAGGTGACTCCTGCGTCTATGACTAAGAGGGCCCACTACCATGCCCTATAAAAGTCTCAGCATTTTATAGGGCTACTGACTCATCAATACTCTCCTCCCTTGGCGGAGAGTCAAGTGCAATAGATTCTTGCAATACTCCTCATGTCCTTCCACGAGGTAGCATTTTACTCCTTCAATGTAAACACTAACGATTAGCTTACATTTCATTTTAAAATCTTAATCCCTACATGTATGCATGACATGCATGTCACTTAATGCAATTCAATCAATTCACAATATAACAAGTAATCACATAGCATAACAATTCATCCTACTATGCATTCCAAGTCTAGGAAAAACCTAAGCTCTGATACCAAAATAATGTTGGACCTCGCTTCCGAAGCCCAACATTCAAAGTCATAAGAATTGAGCAAACTCATTACTTCAAATCATACCCTTACTTTGATTCAATCAATCTTTTTCAAATCAATACCAAAAGCTATAAATTCTAATGGAGAGATAGAGGAATGTGTTAGGAAACTATTGCTTTAAAAATCAAGTCATTTAGAGGTCGGAGGGAGAAGTTATAGCCAAAAGAATCAAACATGATTTGCCTTCAATCACATTGTACCTGTTTCGGAAAAATTGGCATCACTTTCACTAGAGATATCGGATTAAGGTTGTCTTTGTATGGTTTCGAAGAGGACTTCGAAATCTACAACTTTTGTGAAGACCTTGAAGAGAGATTTTGCCATCTAGAGGGCTAAAATCTTCAATTTCCAAAAGTATAGATAGATCAAACGAAGAGATTCGGTCAAAGCTGAATCAAAAGAAGGGATTCAGTCAAAGCCGAATTAGACGAAGGGATTCAGTCAAAGCTGAATCAAACGAAGGGATTCAGTCAAAGTTGAATTAGATGAAGGGATTCTACGGGGTCTTTCTCACATCACCAAAAGTTCTAAATCACTTCATTTATTATAGTTGTTCCGTATATACATCCTCTGCGACATCCTAACTTGTGATGGTAATAACTCTCGACTCCGATATCCAAAAATTGGATACTTTATACCGTTGGAAAGTTAAAATGATAAACTACAACTTTCTAAAAGATAACGTTATCTAATTCAGCCTAGATTATTCCGGATTTTCCTTGGAAATCAAAACACAATTTTTACACCTATAAAAAGATTGAAAATGCAATGTAAAGACTTAGACAGTCATATGCAAAAAGCAATCATATTTCATTAACAAATCCAAACACAATTTGAGCCTAGCTTTAATTACATATCAGCATACACATCAACAACTTAGTACAAATACAAATGGATGTTCAATGTTTCATATGCTTATAAAGCTATTCAAAAGTGATCGACTAACTTAGTACAAAAGTCTCTAACTATCTTGGAGTTTCCAAATGCCTTGCAAGGATTGCTAACCGTCTCGTTCTGCAACTGAGGAGTGGAAAAATATTGGGTTGAGTTACAATGCTCAATGACTAATATATTTATAGTCATCGGTAATTTACCACAAATTCAAGCATATGTATATATATCTAGCAATTCAATCATTCACCAATTTAGCTCAAAAACTCATAATTAATCAGTTAATACATAACACATAACATAGACTTTAGCCATTAAGCAAATCGCTCAAATGCATCATACTTGACAATTCAAAGATGCAATGCACAAACAAATGGATCAACGAGTCCCATGGGTATGAAATGGAGAAACCAAAGTTTACACCATGAACAAAATGAGTCTATTTTCGGAGCTCATATGCCACAAGCGGGCAGCCGGAAGAAAGCTCTTGTCTACGTGCACGTGACGAACGAAATGGTTCCTCTCTTGCCTAAACAAAAGCATATATTCATTTTATCATATGCTCATACTTTCATGCTTTTTCCTTCTTTTCATTTAATTCAAAATGTTATAACCTCTCTCAAAATATAACATAATCACAATGCATCATGCATTTCCAATCAAGTCACAACAATTCAATTTCAAGCAATCAACATACACACACATAGGCAAGAATTTGCCTAGTCACATAATAACTATAAATAAATTACCTACCTAATTTGCTTGCAAAAATCTAACTCAAGGTTATCTTCCCTCTTACTCTTGGGTAGGATTCTCTTGGTTTCCTAAAACAACCAAGGTTCCGTTTAAAACAATATTCTAATAAATTCATAAACTTTAATAATCACAAAAATGCAATAAATACAAATTAAGCTTAAACCTAACGTACTCATAGTCCATCTAGGTTAGAAAAGCCAAAACCTAGTTTAGAAATCCTAAAAATCAAACGAGTTTCTTAAATCACCTTCTTCCTTCCTTTATTCCCAACACAACCCTATTCTCTATTTAATCCTTTTTTTTACCCTAGCAAGAAGAAAGATGGAAGACTTACCTCTAACAAGTTGATTTCCTCTTCTTTTTCTTCTTCTTCTTCCTTCCAAGCTTCCCACGATTTTCCTTCTTTTCTTCTCTTCTTTACGTTTTTATCTTCTCTCTTTTGCTTCTAACGACACTTCTCTCGTCTTCTTCTAAATTCAAGACTACATTCTATTCTAATCTTCCAAAAATACCCCTCGCTTGTTTAGTTCTCTCAATTTTGCCCTTATGTCCTTTAGCTCCTTAAGTCTATTTAAATCTAATACCTTAACCATACACTAATTTCATTCTAACACTCTATTATAAATTCTAATTTCTACTTAGGCTCCCTAAAATAATGGGCTAAATTCTAAAAATAATGAAACAAATAAATTAATAAAAAAAATTCGGGGTCCAATATTATTGGCGACGAGATTAGGAACAAAATGAATATCAATTTTATTTTGCTTGGTATGAGCCTAAGAATTGGATTCGACGCCAAAAATGTAGCCCCAATATTGTCACACCAAAGGGTAGGAGAAAGGGTAAGAAAACCCAGTTCACCAAGAAGAGTAGTAATCCAACATAATTCTGCAGAGGCAAGAGCAATGCTACTGTACTCAGCTTCAGTACTAGATCGAGCAACAATGGGTTGCTTCTTGGCACTCCAGGAAATAAGATTAGACCCAAGAAAAATGCAATAATCAGATTAGAATGTCGATAATTAGGACATCCAGCCTAGTTAGCATCACAATAGGCTTGTAAAGAAAGGTGGGAAGATTTCGTAAAGTCAATGCCATAAGAGGGTGTGGAGCGGATATATTGTAGAATTCGTTTTACTACAGACCAATGAATGTCAGTAGGACACCATAAAAATTTGAAAACTTTATTGACAACAAATTGAATGTCAGGACGTGTGAGATAAAGATATTAAAGTATACTGGCAATGTTACGATATTCAATAGGATCAGAAAGTAGAACACCATGATTTTTGGACATGGAAGAGATGGAGTGATGGGTGGATGATTTATCAAAGACAGAGTGGACCTTAGTCTTTTATGAAAAAGACGGAGTTGAGATCATTGATAAGTGTTTTGATGAAGGATTATGAAGAACTTGTGACTAACATATCATCCACATAAACTAATAGGAAGGTGGTGTGAGAGTTGGTTTTATGAATGAAAAGAGAGGTATCGAATTTTGAGGGTTTAAAACGAAGATCAAGGAGTTTTGATTGAGGCGATGAAACAGGCTCGATGAGCTTGTTTGAGTCCATATAAGGCATTATGGATCCTACAAACATAGTGAGGATGATGGAGATTAGTAAAGCCAGGAGGATGAGATATATAGACAGGTTCTTGTCAGTAACCATGAAGAAAGACATTATTAACTTCAAGTTGGCGGACGGATCAATTATGAAATATGGCCAAGGCAATGATAATTCTAATAGTTGATGGTTTAACAACAAGACTAAAAGTGGCAGTATAATTTACTCCTAAGGTTTGATGATAACCTTTGGCTACAAAACAATCTTTGTAATGCTTAAGGGAACCATCAAGATTTCATTTAGTGTGAAAAACCTATTTACAACTGACAATGATTATGTTTGGTGGGGGAGGAGCGAGAGTTCATATGTTATTATGATGGAGAGCGGCTTGGCGCCAGTAAGGAAATTTTTTAGCTTGAGTAAAGGATATGAGATTGGAAAACATATTTGGAGTGGTGACAGTGTAAGTAATGTAATTAGAAAAATGACGAGGGGTACGGGTGTGGTCCCGGGTACAAGTGATCATGGGATGCGAAGGAGGATTAAATGTAGTTGTAGGAAGGGGGAAAGGAAGGAGAGGGTAAAGGAGGAAGAAGTAAAGGTAAATAAATAGGAGATGATGATCGTGAGGTGGTGGATGACACAGGGAAAATTTTTGTAGGAAAAAGATATTCAAAAAAGTGGACATAACGGGAAATGTAAAGTTTAAAGGTGATGGGATCAAAACATCGATAACTGTTGGACCTCGAATCTTTGATTGGAAGTTAGAATTATTAAATGAGAAAATATAGTATTATTTCTTGAAATAAATGAAAAGTATAAATGAATCTATGAGCATTTGATGAAATGAAAGACATTTGGGTTTTCCTTGTATTTTGCTTATGTTTGATAAAAAGATGAAGTATTGTGTATTGTGTTTGGATGTGGAATTGGAGAATGTGAGAAATTGAAGTGTTTGTGCAGCCGCTATAAATTGTGTGTGTTTGAAGATTTTGGCTAGTGAATATTAGGGAATATGCTGTCAAAATGAAATCTGTGGGCACAATCTATGACTGAGGTTGTGACCCTCTTAGAGTTTGATTTGGATTGGAAGATCTTCTTGAAGATTGTAGTTTAAGTTTTGATCTTTTCATTGATGTATAATGTGTTATTTTTTATTGTGGATATTGGAAGATATGAAATTTGAAAGTTTGGATGTTGTAGGATGACACATATTTTTGGCAGAATCTTTAATTGAAAATTTGACTTAGCTAGAGGTTGAAGTTTCTTTGGATTTCTTCATAAATATTGTAGAGCTTGTTTTTATCTTTCCATTGATATAAAGCACAAAATTTTTGGACAAGGGAGTAGAAAGTTATGATTTTTGGAAGTTCTGATGCTGTTTAGTGGGAAGCTAATCGACCAGCCACTTTGTGTGGACTTTTTGACCCTTTTAGAGACTGAATTTGGCTTTAAGTTCTCATGGAATTTGTAGATCGGTCTGTTATCTTTCCATAGACACCAAGTTTGTCAAATTTGGAGTTCAGGGTCAAAAGTAATGATGTTTGCAAGTTATGGTATTGTTTAAAGTTTTTGAGGAGCTTGTCAATCAGTCATCTTTGAGTAAAATTTTGACCCCTTTAGAGACCTATTTTGATTTTGAGCCCTTCTTGAAAATTGTAGAGCTTTTTTTTGGTATCTTTCCAACGATACCAAGTTCGGAGTCAAAAGTTATGAACGTTAGAAGTTTGAAGGTTGGTCAGGCGAGAACCGCTCGGCAGGGCTGAGCGCCCGCGCGCCCGCTCGGCCGAGCGCCTAAGCGAGGGAGCTGGGCGAT
>JANZLC010000202.1:36027774-36041399 GCA_026413385.1 Erythroxylum gracilipes
CATCATCAACATTATTTTCAAGGATAGTAGCCACAATTTCTTCTAAGCTTTGGACCTCTGAACATGTATCATTTTCACCAGGGTAATCCGATAGGCTATTGACATCTATTTTATTGCGATAGTTGAGATCATTAATCATGAGCTCAAGTTTATAAATGTCGTTTTCACAAGTAGGTTAATCTAAATTCCTTAAGACTTCATCCTTTGAACGAATTTTGCAGTATCGAAAACAATTTGCTATTGTCTCTTGCTGAACATTAACTATCCAAGCTGAGACTGCAAGATTGATAGCATCCAAAACATTAATCTTACTTGGATCAGATTGTCCCAACTCATAGCCTTCTAAAATTCTACGGTAAAATCTCCTACGATAGTGCATCTTGAAAGCTCTTATTATTCCAGCATTAGAAGGTTGAAATTTTGATGTCATGTTGGGTGGCAAGAAGAACAACTCAACATTATATAACCCTTCACATCTTGGATGTGCTGGACAATTATCTACCACAAACAAATTTCTTCTACCATGCATTTTTTTATCAAACTAACGGATATATTCATCAAATAACACATTTGTCATCCAAGCTC
Source organism: Erythroxylum gracilipes (assembly GCA_026413385.1). Taxonomy (NCBI): domain Eukaryota; kingdom Viridiplantae; phylum Streptophyta; class Magnoliopsida; order Malpighiales; family Erythroxylaceae; genus Erythroxylum; species Erythroxylum gracilipes. Next base: position 36,028,360 of record JANZLC010000202.1, read on the forward strand.
TTTTGTTAGCACGGTAGTGACAATTCAAGCTATTCATGTTGACATTCTTGAAGCAACGTGTCTTTGCATATTTTCCAATAATCCAAAAAGGGATTTTTTCAGAGCCATCCTCATTGCAACAAATAACAACTGTTAGCCTTTCTTTGTCATGTTTTCTTCCTTCAAGTTGATTCGTAGCAAGAGAATGATCAGCTTATAACCTGTAAAACAAACCAGTTTCGTCCATATTAAAATCATCTTTCATAGGGAACTTATCTATTTTTTCCCTTATAAACTCCAATTGCTTCTCCATGTCTTGTATATCAACCGAACCACTCTCTCCAAAACAATGAAATGACTTGATACCGTGTCATAGCTTGAATTTCTCAAGCCAACCTTGAGAAAATTTGTGCTCAGAATCTTGTTAAGGGTATAGAAGTTTTATTGTATCTCTTGCCTTCTCCAAAATTAGTTCTCTGGTCATATTCACACGATCTTGGTACTGGAAAAACCACTCATAAACAACCTTCTCCATATCTGGAAATTTTGCTGGTTTGTGTCGCTTGATATCCCTTCCTTTTCTAGGTTGGTTGAAAGATACTCAACCTATCGTTTGAGTGTGTTTAAGATTGTACCTTGACTAACTTTCAAATGAAACTTTTTTTCAAGCCACAACTGCAAATCTTTTTGAGTGCATGTCGAATGATTTTTCTTGTACTAACATAATTCTTTGCGTATTTGATCCGTCATTGTTGATTTCGTGACACCTTTTAGATGAGGAGCCATTTTTAGGTGTGGTTTCAAGAAATTTTCTATCTTGTTTATAAAGTATTTTCTATCTCCATCATGCGTACATATGTACATTGAATGTTTTTAGTAAAAATACAATGAATAATACTTAATTATTAAGAAGCAATGAACATTATTTATTAGTTTTCGTTAATATTATGTACAATGAATCTATATTTTAGATTCATTCAATTAATATGAAACATCAATTTTTCTAAAATACAATACTTTTTGATGTAATCAAAATTTAACTTCAATCAATTACAAAAATCTCTTTAAAATAATAAATACTAATTTATCGGTTAATTAATATCTCTATAAAATAATAAATATCATGATCCCAACAATATTAATATATAGAGGTTTTACTGTACATTATATTACATTCTATTAATAACCATCCAACTAAGCATTGTCTTAAGCGATTAAGAAATAAAAGGAAAAAAAAAAGCTCTGCTTTTATTGTAAGGGTTACAGTCATGGTTTTGAAACCCAGACTAGACCGGCCGGTTCGACCAGTAACCGGTAGGCTATTCTGTCCGGGTGATCCCTAAAAACCAGTCTCCAATTGAACCAGTGCGAACCGATGAGAACCAATCAATTGACTGGTTAAATCAGGGCTAGTCGAACCGGTTGGCCACTGGTTCAATGAATTTTTTATTTTTTTATTTTGCTTTTTTTCTTTCTAAAATGCTGATGCGTTTTTTTATTCTTTCAAAAGTAAAACCCACATTTTCTCCATAAATCTACCGGAACTATATAAATTTATATTATTTGGTATATTTTTCTATTTTTTAATATTACTAATATTATATATAATTAAATATAATTATTGCGTAATTATGACATCACACCGATTTAACTGGTGATTGAACCGGTTAAACTGATAACCAATAAAACCTCCGGTTGAACATCTGATCCGAGTTTCAAATCCTTGGTTACAATTAAAGCATTTTGTTAAGCTTGGGCAGTGAAAGTCCAGTAGCGTTGATGAATATTATGTAACACTTAACCTGGCCCAGTTGAGTCGGTTGCAGACGCTTTACCCAAGCCCGATCTTGTAAACAATTTGAACCTAGAACTCGGCATTGTTTTTGGCAACCTGGAGTGAACAATTAGATCAGGAGACAGGTGCAGATTGTTGCCAGAACATCAACGTCAAGGTTTGTGTCTGCTTTGATAACTTTATATCGTGTTCAGATTGGGTTGAACACCTATGGAGTAGTCTCTGATGGGAATATATTATTTACGTAAGAACTTATCATGTTTAAAGTTCCCATAAGAAAACTAGAGCATTCTGCGCATGTTTGACTTGTTTTCTGTACAAATAGTTTGTTGGGAGAATTCTGTAATAACAAAAGACCGTGTACTTGCGGAGCTTTAAGAGGTTGAGATTGATGCTATCGTTGCAGAGATTGAAGCAGTTGAAGATGCAAAGAAGGTTCCTCCAAAAGAAACATAGTTCTCCACTTTGTACTTGCTGTTGAAGTTAGCTCCATTGTTGCTACTAGTGCTTCTTACTTTTTGAAACAACAAATTGGTTTCTTATACTTCTCTTATAATTCGAATGTCCTTCACAACAACTGTGGTAATTAGTTTTCTGTTTCAGAATGTTTTAAAATGTGTTTCAAATGGTCAGAAACTCAATAATGCGTACTGAATGTGAGGTTGGAGTGAATGACTTCAATAATTGGGTTGAGAATGAAATTCTAGGTAGATGATCAAAGTTAAAAGGCAATGGTGAACCTCCCATCTGAATGAATTGACTTTACTTTCAGAAGTAGGCTTCTACTGAAAAATAGGTGAGAGGTGGATTAATTATGCACTTTTGGAGAGTTGGCACAAGAGTAAAGTGTGCAAGCAGGTATAGATGAAGTCGGCCTCGGCCACCTTAATTTCTTGTCTGAAAGAAATATCACCTAATGGACACACAGAGTCTTCTACTCCACCTTAAAAAACAGACCTATATCCTACAGCTTGTGTGGTGCTTTTCTCATACAAAGAGTAATGCTCCTTCACTTCTCATTTGAATTAGTCTCTGAAATGACAGGTCATCTGTTAGTGTTCAACCCTATGACTTTTGCGCATGCATTGACAACATATAACACTTGATTTTCTTATCACAGTATTTGTATTGCTACGATTGGCTCATTCTCTTAAAATCAAAAGCACGTGAAAAATTGTACAGTCAATGGAGCATAATTTTGTCCACTGTAATCTCTTGATATTTAATTACATGTCATTTTAAAATTAAACAGGCAGCTTATACTTTTGGTTCTCAATCAAAAACCATTACTACGACACCTAAATATGTGACTTTGAAACTTAGAACACTAGTGTTGTAAATTGTCAAAAACTTAGACTAACAAGTCTTTTCAGTAGTTTAGTAACAAAGGCAATTAAAAGTCCGGTCCTTTTTAGAGTTAAAATTGTAGTAGACCCTTTTTACATTGAAAGTTCCAAAATTGAGAAGCAAACTATCAGATAGCTGAAGACTTGGACCGTTCCTAAATGGAAAGTAGTAAAGGTTTGGTTTGGGGAAAGTAAACTAATGAAAGGCCACGGCCACCAACCAGAAAAGAAGGTCCAAAATGACGGGCTTCTCTTGTCTGCGGCTAGTCCCTGGTCACTGCAAGTTGCACCATTTCCAGTTTGAAGTCATGATAGAAGCTTTTGTGGGTTGACAAGGGTAATACAGGAATCAAAAGAAGAATTGACCCTGCTCCTGCTAGGAGAATTCAATTCCAAACTTCCAATTTGTCGTAGTATTCCAGTTTAATGTCACCACCAACTTCAATTAATTAAAAATCAAAATATAAACAAACTTATTATAAAATATTTATATGAGCAGTACTCTGTACACCTAATAAAAATCGTCAAACCACGTGACCTGGTATTTGTCACTCAATTTGACCTTGGCCTCCGGACTCTTCATGGTATGTGTCACTCAATTTGACTTTGGCCTCATGACTCTTCAACTTGATGCCAGTGGAAGATTTTGTACAACAAAAGCCTTTCTCCTCCATTAAGACCACTACTGTTTCGCCCTCTCCTCTATGCGTAAAAAGTAAAAATCCCTATAGCATTTGAAAAAATCCAACATCATCACAGAGTCGCAGTCACCCGCACAGGCACAGCTATTATGACAAGATATGTAGAAGGAGATTGGGAAGGTAAGAGGGTATTATTGAATTAAATTGAATTAAATTTGAAGGATAAAGTAGGTCGTGAGGACTTTTGTGGTGCAATCACATTAAAACAGTAAGGACCCAACTATGTGGAACACCCAACATGCATGCATGACAACCACACACACTATCCTATTCCTTATCCCTCCTTTCCTTTTTCTTTTTTTTTTTTCTGTTCGGAAAAATTGTTTCCGTCTCTAGCAATTTACATTGTTTTTTATAATGCCCCACAAGATGCTTTTATTGCTATTTTATACTTTATGTCTCACCAAACTATGACCACTTCTCTACACCAGCCAGTCCTTTGCTACCTTGCGCATGTATGTGACCTGCGCATCCTGCCCCAGTCAACAGTGTCTCTGTCCCTACGGTTAGTGAGGTAATATCTATTAATACTCCATACATTGCCGAATTGAGTAGGAATAAACACTTCTTATTAAACTTAAAAGACTAGAATTAAGATGTGTTAAAATATGGAATTTTTAAAAAATATTTCATTTAATTTAGGCTTGGATTGTTAAAATTCCATTATTTTAAAAATACAATGATTAATATAAATAGAAATTAATTATTTACAATTAAAAAAATTATATGAAACTAATTGCCACCTCCTCTACTAAAATTCAGGTTATTGGTTTATAAACTTAAGATAAAATTATGAAAAAGTCTTCTTTTCTGAAACCAAAGAAACGGAAGATGAGGATAAGGCGGGAAGGCGTTTGTGGGCCCGCCGCCGCAACCTAGCACGTGAGCATACGTCGGACTGCTGCCAACCACCGCCAGAAAGGAGTGGAGTTGGTAACGTGTAGGGATCTGGAGTGGACCTCCTTTTCTTTCCCCCCTCTACTTTTACCTATTTGCTCTCCTTTTATTTCACAAACTACGTTCCTGCCATTTTCTTTCGCTTTATAAAAATTTATATACGTATAAAAATTCCTACAGCTTATTTCACTTTGTCGGTTTTTTATTTATACGCTTTATATCAAATTAATTTAAACTATATACAGGCAAGCCAATAGCAGTGTGAATTGGCTAGCCAACTACACTCAATCCTTTAAATTTGGGACAATCACCTTTCAACGCCCTCCTACAAGCTGTATTAAAATTGTCTTAGAGAATATCGCAGAGATCTTTTTCCCTCATTTAATTAAGAAACTTTTGGTGTAACATTTATTATTGACAAATCTCATAAACTTAATTATTAAGATTTAACGTAACAAAAGTCATGCTCATGGATCACATGTGCCCTAAAAAAATTTGTGATTATGGGCAAGTCTATAAAATGAATACATGGATATATAATAATTGAACAATGAAAGGGTTGATTTGGCAAACTATACCTACCAGGAGTAGGCCCTGCATAAGATCATGCATGTGATGTTGGTAGAGGTTGAGCTTTATAAACAATTTAAGTTAGGACAATAATTACACCCTTGATAGAGAGAGAAGAAGAGTTCAAATTTTACCTTGTTAAACAATTTTTCCTTTTCGCAGAGAGTAAGAGAGAAGCATGCTAAACTAGCCAGAGAGGGGAGAAAGAAAGAAAAATATCCTATGGAAGATTCTAATGACTCTACCTAACACCTTTGAAAAGGTGAAGAAAATAAGGGCTTATGTGGTTGAAAAGTGACTGCTTTTTCTGTGGAGGAATGGGCATTGGTGTGTTTTCTGGATCTTTTGTTTCAAAGTGCCTGCCCCTCCGGCCTCCTCAACTGCTTTAACTTGGTTCATAGCTAGCTAGGGTTCTTGAGAGTTAATCTGGGATTCCTTAATATTCAACCACCATCCTATTCCTGTGTCTCCTGTATCTTTCTTGGACCTTATCACCAACTTAATATAATATTAGGTAGGTGACCCCTTATCATGACGTTAATTATTGCCCTTGAATTGTTATTGGCACATAACCATATAAGGGCATGCTTGAATTAATGGATCTTAACTTCTTGTGGGTCTCTGCTTCCTCAACTTGAGCAAATGTACAATGGAAGGAGATGGCTAATGATAATCCATCTCATGCTCCTCCTATCTTTTAGATTTTTTTCACATCATAATTCTCTTGCAACCCATTAATAGAACAGTCAATGTTAGGCGTTTAAAATCAATATAGTATTTGTATGTTTCTCAATATTATTAATACTCCAAAACCTTAGAATAGTTAATTTTGTCCCACTACCTAATTAGCATGCAAAGTCAAACAAGTTTTAAAAGCATTGAATTGTGAAATTATGCAGAAGTTGTGATCACTTTTTCTAATTTGTATAATTGTTGTGGCAATCAATTCTCACCGGTGGGATTAGACTGTGGAAGACTTAAATAGTGAAAATGAAGGTTCGCATGAGCCATCTTTTTTGCTTGACCTCATGAACCTCTACCTAATAAAGTGTCTAGAACTAATTTGAAAGCACTTATAATGATGTTTCAGCACACATGAAGTCAAATTTGGATAACACTGCTTCAATTCCACTAATCTGACTAAATCTAATAGCTTCTTCCGGGGCACGAGATTCATTTAAACTTCTGTTGGACACTATAGTCCTAATTAATAGTATTAACCAAATTAGTCGATAGCTGGAACTAATTAATCAAATTATGTAAACTTTAAGGTCTTGTTTAGTAATCAGTAACGAAATAATCGGAATAAAAAAATAAGAATGAGAATAAAAAGTGAAAATCGGAATAGAAATTAATGAAACTACTAATTATGTGTGTTTAATATAATATTAAATAAGGATAATAGTGATGTTAATATTTGATATTAAATATTTAAAATGATAAGATAATTTTTTCCTCATATTTAGTTATTATATAATTTATTTTGTACATAATTAACTAAAATATTTTATATATTATAAATAATTAATCAAAAAATTCAATAATTTATAAAATTATGAGTTTTTAAATAATTGTGAATACTTTTTTTAATGATATTATAATAATAATCAATATTTTGATAATATCCTAATAATCGATTTTTCATTCTAACATATACCCACGTCCTCTTAAAAATAAAAGTCATAGGCTATATTTAAGATTTATTTCAATGTTATCATTCTGTATTTTATTTATATAGGTTGCATTTTTATTCTCGTCTCTTTATTACAAGTTGTCAGACAAGACCTAGCCTAGACGTTCAGAGAAGAAGGCTTTGAACCGATAAAAACAGCCGTATCGACAATTTTGGTACAAAAAGGTATTTGAACGTAATTTCTCATTGGCCTAATATCTCGAACTTTATCTACCGAACTAAACATAGCACCCACTCATCATATGTGAAAGGACCACATATCCTCAGATTGGAATTCATCCTGTTCCAGTTTTGTTATTTTTGTACTTATAATCTGGAACTAATGGGTGCCATGCACTTGCTTATCGGTAAAAGTCCGTAAGGCATAAGAACCAACCCCTTTTTTTATCCCTTCTGAATTTACCATAGTAACTACCTACGACCAAACCCCATAAATTTCTATTACCACGAGAGCTGAAAGAATTCAAAGGATAAGCCAATAAGACCAAATCGTGCTTTGTGGTTGGTTTGGTCATTGATGTGTAGAATCATTTATTAATGTTAGGTTTGGTATAGGAAGGTGTGTCCTATAGACAGTTTGTTAGTTCCTTCGCATTGTTAGGTTTGGCATAGGAAGGTGTGTCCTATAGACAGTTTGTTAGTTCCTTCACACCTTCTTTTACAAATGTGCATTTCGTGAGTGCTTTTATTGCCATGGACGAGCCTAGTTGCCCTTGCCTACCACTTGTATCCGCTCCAGTTTTCCAAATTATCCATTCCGTTAAAATTATACAAATTTAAGTCCAACCAAAAGTCTTATACCTTAATTCAATTTTCATATATATACATATACCATAATTAGAAATAACAATGTAGACCAAATAATGTATGAAACCAAAACACAACTGTAGAAATAGGGGGAAATGTGATCGTCAAAGTCCTCACAAGACAGCTGAGCCTTTCTTAATCATGGTTTAATTGATTGTTATGTAAGTGCTTCTAAATGACAGACCAGTCAATTGGGATATTAAGTAGTCGCTCTGGTATTTTCAATTAGAAGAGAATAGCAGCTTCCAGAATAATCACAAAACTTACAAAGCTAAAACATTTTTCATGCAAATGATAACTAGGGGAAATATGTAAGAGTCAATCAAAACAACAGTGTAAAGCTTAGCTCAATAAATAAAACATAATCCAGGATTACATAACTAATTAGTTAAAAAGATTCTATCTTTACCTGTTCTGCTGGTTGCATGACAATAACCAGAACAAGACTACTCCTTTTAAAAAGATCTGGTAGGGGTCTGTCGTGACTTTCCCTAGTTTCCCGGAAAAAAAAAAAACAAAAGCAAGACACCGTAAAGAACAAGAAAATCATGAAACGCAACAAATTATGCTTAGTGAAAAGCAATTAATGTTCAACAATTACAGTCAGCTGTACTAGTGTAGTATATACTATTATGAAGTGATGATGATACAAACTAGAGGAAAAGAGAGATTTGAAATAATCTAAAGAAAACCTCTCTCTCATCAATTTTATCTTAATTCTGTTCAGCTACAAGATCAACTAGACTTGCCCAGCCCGTCATCTTCACTTCATCTCTGAGCTTATGTAATCAACGGAAGTATCCGTGACTTTCAAGCCTAAGAAGTCATAACCAGAGCTGTTGCTTCTGCTACTGGTACCATTACTGATGCTCAAATTGCAACTGCAGTCTTTACTGTTTTGTAGTCCCAAGCTGCAGACGAAACATGGAGAAATCTTCACTTCTGATTTCAATGGCTCGGACTCTGAATGATGTTGATAAGGAGGGCTGATTCTGAGCTCAAGGTTCAAGTCTGGACATCTTTCTTCAAGTGGGATTTTCTCTTCTTTACACACAAAGGCACTAGCGTTAACCATATCTTTTTCCTCTTTAACGTTTGTGAAAGATATTGACGTTATGGCCTCCTGTGCTGGCTCGTTGAGTGGCCTGTGAGTTGCAGGATCTATGCCTCTATTCATCAGCTTTCTCCTTATATGCGTGTTCCAATAATTCTTTATTTCATTGTCTGTTCTGCCTGGTAATCTTCCGGCTATAAGAGACCATCTGTAACCAATTCAAAAAAGAAACCAATCAGTCCTCTAAAGGCATTTAAAGTTCTCAACTTTGCGTTTATCCTAGCATAAAGATTTCAACTTTTGCCTGGGTCATGATCGGTCTTACTTGTTACCAAGGAGACTATGCAGCTTAATAATGAGCTCATCTTCTTCTTCAGTGAAATTGCCACGCTTGAGGTCAGGTCTTAGATAGTTGATCCAGCGAAGTCTGCAACTTTTACCACATCGAAGAAGGCCAGCAGCTTTAGGGAGTGAGCGCCAGCAACCTTCACCGTGAGCTCTGATATAAGCAATAAGACGATCATCTTCTTCTTTGGTCCATGCACCTTTGTTCGTATGAGCTTTTTCACAACAAGGAGACCTTCCCATTTTGAGTGCGATTACAAGTGAAACGAACTAGTAACCTATAGTTAGTGCTTTGTGTTTGTCTCTTTCCTCTTGTTTTAGCAGTAAGTATGGAAGATCAAGAAGCCTTTGTATTTAGCGTTTGCTGGAAGATCAAGGCCGGCCCTTGAGAGGACTTGAGATGTGGTTTTATAGGCTTTTGACCTGCAAGAGAGAGTGTGAGAGAGAGAGAGCAGTGACTCTCTTAGCTTCTAGATGTGAGTTGGTGAGACAGGTTTGTGGGGTGGCCTGGCTTCTATCTTGATGATATTAGCATCATTCATATTATAAGCACAAGAAACATTAACTATAGCTAACCTTTAGGTAGGTGTAAAGTATATGCAGGACAAGTGTGATGTAATATTTCCCTTCCTTTTGATCTTTCTTTGTTTTTTTTAAATAAAAAAAATCATATGCATACAAGTTTCCTGTCTTAAACTCTGGACAAACTTTTGCTCAATCATTTTCTTTAGTTACCCTCAAAATCTTCCCCAACTCACTAGACAACAGGCGCCAGAATTCATGCTTAGCCTCGTATTATATCATGTTGTTGGAACTAACACCAATTAGTGTGGGCCTCATGGGCAGGCAGGTCCACGCCATGAATATTCTTTTTTGCTTCTTAAATCCCTTTAGCTTGATGGCGTTTGTTGGTTTAGTAAGCTAAAATGGTTGTGGTGACTGGTGAGCATTTGGGAATTTGAAAAAGGCCTAGTGGTTCGGCTATTCTTGTGCTCAAGTATAGACGGTAGTTGTGATTCCTTATTCTATTGGTGCAGTAGTACAGTATCAGGTAAGAGAGGAAGGGGAAGGGAGGGGGTTCTAGAAGACTTGGAGGTTGAAGAGAAGACTGTGACGAAAGAAAAAGAGAGAGTGCATAGGAAAAGATATATAAGTTAATGAGTGTGGTTGTGGTTGTCTGTGGGCTTAGGTTCACCTTCCACTTTTTCCACGTTTGCACAACCCTTGTATTGCAAGTTTAGGCAACAAAGGGGTAATTGAAGGGGAGGGGTGAGGGGGGAGTACGAGAAGGTTGAGTGCCAGTACTCATACTATACTATCCTTTTTGTTTTGCATATTACTTTGTTAACCACCACTACAAGTGCACCCTCTCTCTCACACAGTATCATTATCTTCAAGTGGATGGAAGGGGTTAAGGATCATGGGTAGAAGTTGCCATCAAATGGGAAGTGAGTGACGGTGAGAGGAAGAGGTCCACTTGTGTAATAATCTCTATGCATTTCACCTACTTTTTAACCCTTTCTAACTGTCCTGGCGCCCTTGGCCTCACTTTGATGTTGAAACTTACTCTTTATATTTCATTCCACAACGTATTTTTTTTTATTATTTTCTTTAGTATTTTGTACCCATTTTTATCCATTGAATTTCAATTGGTAATTGCAGAAACAAGTAGAAAATAATATAAAAGGGGAAAAGGAAAGAGCTTTAATGGTTTGGATGGGAAGGAAGGAAGTGATCATCACAACCAGTTAGGTAGTTTTCTGTCTATAGTTGGAACAAGTGTCTCTTTCCCAATCGGCCTTTTTCCTACAACTGCCCATGACTACTCTTAAGCCAGTAAAAATCATCGTCATCATTACATCCAATCCAAATCTTGCACCAATGCGCGAAGTTTGATAGTAAAATGACAACAATAAATCGATTACATTTATGAAGTGATTGGGATTTGAGATGGGTTAATGCTGAAAACACGAACAGATTTGTCTTGTTCTCTAATATTCTACCACTAAATTGATATATCAAACAACCACTATAATGTAATATGCAAATAAATTGTCCTGCAACAGATACACCTGAATTTTTTTAGTGTACAGTGCGTATAACATGATAAATAAGAAGAGATTGATTAGGGTGTTGAGAACCGGCAAAGCAAGCACGTGATGTGCTTAGGAAGGAGGGTGGGGACGTGGGGCTGTCCTAAAAAGTAAAGTCTCCTCACCTCACCTACCTCTGTCCTCTCCTCATCAACCCAAGAAAACTGTATTTTTTATAACTAATAACAATAATAGTAGTGCAGGTCTCTCTCACTCTATATATATAAATGTCCCACACATTCATTTAGGATAATTAAGTACAAAGCCAACCCCCGTGTCCCCACCCCCACCCTCCTGTCTCTTTTACTTCTCTCAATATTTGTAAAAGACCATACTGGATTTACCTTAACAAGGAAACTTAGTATATTCAGAGGAGCCAGTGCCCACCTAGTAGCTCAGTAGCTCATTTGGTCATATTGGGTACAAAATTTTAGGTTCTGAGTTCTAATAGTAGTAGTGTAGGAATTCATCTAATGGGATGACTTTTTGTGCTCACTGAACACTAAACCATCATTTACTCCTTAACTATTTTATCGAGCTGAATAATAAAGATGCCTAGGATAGGCGATTCCACCCTTTGGCTACAAGTAGCCAGTGCCCACCTTTAGTTTGAGAAATTCATGCGCTGTTTCTGATGCATTTTTGGATTTGCACACGTGTATCAGTCGTATTCCTAGTAAACTCTAGAGACAGATCCCAGTCTGATTTGATTAACTTATGAGCATTACAATTCGAGTTTGGTCGGCCCGTTAAAATTTAAGGTTAAAGAAAACCCAAAAAACTCAGCCCGTTACAAAATGAGACATAAAAGTAAAATGGTGCTAATATTCATCATTTAGTCAACGTTGAGCGATTATGAAGGCAATCAGGGAGAAGAAAAAAAAAAAAAAAAAGGTCATGGGCGCACGTTGGATCTTAGTATATATAAATGGCTAACCTATTCAGTCTGTAGTATAGCATCTATTATTATTATTATTATTACGTTTACGTGTGATCACCTCCTTCTCCTTGCCCGTAACAAATACAGCAAAAAGTTGTCATTGACTCGAAAGGGAATAATGCGACTACTTGGCTCTTTTGCGGATTTCGTACAAGTAGCTAAGCACAACAAAAGCTGCTGCAGCAACAACCACCCCAACAGCTCCTTGGGCCGATACAGTGCTGTCCTTAGCAGCTTTTCTTGGATCCACTGGAAACTTGGGAGTGAACCCTAATTCTGACAGTTTCTTCTTCATCCTGAAATGCATTAAAATTTGCATACTATGTATTACGTAACCGTTAGGGAAACATTAATTAAAGCAACAAACAAGATGATCCCGCTACAACCACAATTCCAAATATCCAATTCATCCAATATGGGGATCAAGCAGTGATGACGGCTCAAGAGTAGAGTGATTCTAGTTCTAGCAGCAAAGCAAAAAAGTGTTGAGCTCAGCAATTCTTAGTCTTATGGTGGCCAATTTACAGAAGCGAACAGGATCTTAGACAAGCAAAAAAGTACAACAGCCTACAGCCCAATTCATCGTGGTTTTTCAAAACAAAACTTGCTAAGTAAAATAAATTAAGGAGGTACTTGGTTGATAGGTTTTGGAAGAAGTTAATGGGTATAAAATGAAAAGTAAGTGGTTGGTTGTTGATATGATTATAGAAGTAATGGTTTAATTATATCCTACTTTGAAAAAATCCTCCATACTCTCATTTAGTAGAGGAATGAAACTCATTCTTAGTAGAGACTAATTTTGTTAAAAAATTTTTAATAC
>JANZLC010000202.1:36041499-36059606 GCA_026413385.1 Erythroxylum gracilipes
TGTGCCTTGCACATTGCCTATGCTCAGCATTTGGCAAAACAGCATCGATTGCTGCAATAATTCCCTACATACATGATGTTGTTTCTAATCAACATTCATTATATTACAAGAAACCAAAGACAACAGAAGGTTAATACTACTATTAAAACCACACATACCTTTTGCATATCAGATGTGATAGTCAATCCTTGCCCTTCGTCAGCAATCTCCAAGTCTGATACCAAGTGCTCAAGGAACCATTTCCATGTCTTCTTAGTCTCCAAGTCAACTACAGCCCATGCAATCGGAAACATTTGATTGTTTCCATCTCTACCAACGGCAGTTAATAACTGTCCCCTACACCTATGCTTCAGAAAGCATCCATCAATGCCAATTATTGGCCGACATCCATCTTTCCATCCCTCTTTACAAGCTTGGAAGCATACATAGAATGCTTTGAAATATGGTATCTTATCAGCATTATTATCATCTACCACCACTTCTGTAGTTGTTCCTTCATTGCTATGTTCTAATTCAATTGCATAATCATGCAATTTTCCATACTCAGCCACAAATCCACCATTGACCTCCTCCATCACTTCTCTTTTTATCCTCCCCATCGTGACTTCAGATACATTCAAAAGAAAATGACTTCTGACATAAGCTCTCAATCTCTTATGAGTTATCCTTGGTTCTTCTAAGATTCTCTCCCTTACCAATTTCTTTATATCTTTTCTTTTCATCAGCTCTATGTGATTTGTGCCAAAACATCTGTGATTGTTCTTGAAAGTTTTGATTTGGAATTGTTCTTCTTGGTTGAAACTAGCATGAAGAACAAATGGACATCTACGATGGCCACCAATACGAATACTTTTTGACTTGCATTTGTACCTCACTCTCCTTGGTTCATTCCTAACATATGCTAATGCGTATCTTTTGATCAAGGCCCATTTCTTAACAGCATCTTTGAATTGTTTTTGGCTTTCAAAAACCATCCCCACAGAAAAATTTGGAATTGTAGCTGTCGGATCATAAAAAACTGTCCTCCCCTCTCTCCTCAAAACCATTTCACCATCCTCATCACTTGAGCTATAACTGCCTGGATCCTCTGAGTGAGGATAATCACTCTCATATCCTGGAACTTTGCCATCACAATCTTCCTCTGAATCTATTTCTTCATCATGATCACCACCAATACCCTCTGTTTGTCCAAAATCCTGGCCTTGATTATCCATATTGTCAACTTGGCCAACAACTTGAACAGGTATTTCCTCATCAGCATCACTCCCATCCTCATCTCTTATTCTAACATACTCCCTTACATTACTCCTAGCTACTTCGAATTCATCATCATCTTCTTCTTCACATTGCACATCCACCAAATCCTCTTCATCATCATACCAAGCATGTTCATCTATATCACCATCGCTTTCTTCACCAGCTTCATGACCACCACCTTCCACACCACCACTTTCCACATTTCTAATTCCTAAACATGCATCCATTGCTCTAGCATTAGTAGTGGAAGTTGCAGCTTGCCCAACACTACCTCTAGTATCAATGTCTTCTGCCTCATTAGTCTCAGGTCCATCCAACTGTTCAATAACTTCATGGGAATGCACTATGTGCTCCACATAAACAGACAAAAGCTTGTACTTCCTTAATAGCCTACACATGTCCAGGAAACTGTCATTGTCCCATAACAATCTTTGACCATCAACAAGGCTTTTTTCAGGATGCAGATAATGCATTCCTGCAACATTTGTAAAGCCAAACTTCTTTGCTTCCCTTATAAACTTGTAGTAACCCAACATGTCTAGATTGTTTAGCTCCATGTAACATGTGTCACCACCGATATACTTCTTACATCTTCCTTTGATCTTATACGTACCACCATGATGTATCTCCAGTATATATTGTGCCTTTTGATTCATCCTACAAATACACATTAATATTTACGTAAACAATGCATTATTTTTGGGACCACATGCCAATTAAACTATATAAACAAAGGCATCTCTCCTACTGACAGGAAGCAATTTCTTGCTTTGGGTCCACATATTGGCAAAAAGTAGACATGATTTGGGAACACATTAATATTTAACACAGAATGCATTATTTTTGGGACCACATGCCAATTAAACTACATAAACAAAGGCATATCTCCTACTTACAGGAAGCAATTTCAAGACTTTGGGTCCACATATTGGCAAAACCTAGACATGATGTGGGAACACATGGGATATAAAACTTATAAATTAAAATGGGACCATATGTTCTCCTGTACCCATACAAATTTCATTCCAATATACCTAATAACCAATAACCAATTGCCCACGTCAATAGGTTTTTATATACTTAATAACCGACAACCAATTACCCATACAGAATGAGTCGGACTCCAATGTTTGTTTCCATTTCGAAAAGGTAAATCTTGAAGATGAGTGAAGCTTACCTTTTTTAATCCAATAGCGCTGACGAGATTGATGAATTTCTATGAATATTCGGTTTCACTCACCGCCAAGCTTCACTCAATGCTTGATTTCTTGTTATTTTCCTATGGGTGTAACGTGGGTTCAACGGGATTTTAGGATTTTTGGCATTCAAATGCAGAAATTACTGTGTTTGCTTTTTGGTGTAAAGAAGGGACGTCAGATACGACGGTGGTTCGACGTGACGGCGACGAGTTGTTGGAGCGACGTGTTGATTTCTCTCTATTTCATCAGATGTTAAAGTAGGTTGTTTTCTTTACCCTGTATACGGTAATAATACAAGGCTAATAATCGAAAAAATTTCTATATTTAAATAATCAAGGTAAATTTATCCGAAAACACTCAACTGAGTATCTTGAATGAGAATACAAAACACAGGAACTAAAGTTAACGAATCAAAAACATAAGGGCTAAGGTGAATAATTAAATATATCACAGAAGCTCTTTTATGTGATTTGCCATAATTATGTGAACATATTCATTGTGGTCAGTTAAATTACAACATAAGGCGTTTAACTATTTTTTAAAATGGCTTTATTCCCGGGAAAGAAAACACAGTAACGAAAAAAATTGTTACCATGGGACACCAGAAATAGGTCTTAGCAGACCTTTCACAGGCCTCTTTCGTTATGTCTTTCAATAATGATAGAAACACACAAGCCGAAAGAGATTCACAGCCCAAGCTAGGCCCAAAACTATTGTTCTTCCACTTCCAACTCTTATTCTTTCAAATCAGTTCTCACTTTCTCCAACAGCAGGTTTTCTGAACAAGCAGTAATGGAGTTTGCGGCTTGTTCGTCAAGGGTTATAAGTAGCAACCAGTTCTTAACAAATCCATTCGCATCCTCAAGAATCCGAAAATCAGACTTCACTGGTCATCTTTCGGATGCCTTTTCACTTCCTTTGGTAGCTCGGAGAGATTTTTGCTGCAAATCAATTCTCAAGGACGCATCCCATATCTCTACCCCAAAGGTTGTCTCTTTTACTTCTATTATTTGGGCTGCTCTGATGTTTAACGATGGACTCATTTCCTTTTTCTTTTTATTTCTGGATGTTGAAGATGGCTGGAGGTGGTTTTGAACTTTCCAGTTTAACGGCTCTTTCCCCTCTTGACGGTAGATATTGGAGTAAAGTGAAGGATTTGTCTCCTTATATGAGTGAATTTGGTCTAATTTACTACCGCGTTCTGGTTGAGGTATTATTTTGTCATGGAGTATGTAAGGATGCTGAAACTTCCATTATTTCTAAAGTGCACATATCTTTCAGATTAAATGGTTGTTGATGCTTTCAAAAATCCCAGAAGTGATTGAGGTCCCTAGCTTCAGTCAAGAAGCACAATCGTATTTGCTTGGATTGATTGATGGGTTTAGTATAGATGATGCCGTGGAAGTTAAAAACATTGAAAAAGTGACAAACCATGATGTAAAAGCTGTGGAATATTTTCTGAAAAAGAAATGCCAATCACACCCGGAGATTGCAAAGGTTGGAAATGTTCGCCATTTTGTTCTCTGCTGAAACAACTATTTGTCTAATAATGTCTCTATCTCCATCTTGCAGGTGATTGAATTTTTCCATTTTGCTTGTACATCTGAAGACATTAACAACCTTGCCCATGCATTGATGTTGAAAGAAGCAATGGACCAGGTTATATTTCCTGTTATGGATGAACTGATCAAAAGAATAGGTAACATGGCTGAAGATAATGCTTCAATTGCAATGCTTTCTCGTACTCATGGACAGGTAAGCGAGATAATTACTTAATTACTGTACTAATGGCATTTTCTCATTTGGACCTAATTTCCTTGTCATTACAAGTTTCTTTTGTTACATTTCATTGCCATCACATAACTAAATCTTGCAAAAGTCTATTACATTAATTTTACAGATCATCTTGCTAGTTTTGTAGCAAACTCACCTCTTTTTACATACATATAATTTGTTCAAAGTTACATACAAATCTCTTGAAGAGTGTATTATTCTTCATCAACTTTTAGCCAGCTTCACCAACAACTTTGGGAAAGGAAATGGCAGTTTTTGCATCCAGGCTAGGTGAACAAAGGCAAGAAATCTCTCAAGTAAAGATAAAGGGCAAGTTCGCTGGTGCAGTTGGAAATTACAATGCTCATCTAGTTGCATATCCGAATATCAATTGGCCTCAAGTTACAAAAGAATTTGTTGAATCTCTTGGACTGTGTTTTAATCCCTATGTTACTCAGGTTCATAATCTGGCCTATCTTTTCGATTTGCAATATTCATTTCTAAATTTTATTAGGAAGCATATGATTATTCTTTTGACTGCAAGACTTTGTTCACATTTTCCAGATTGAGCCGCATGACTATATGGCGAGACTTTTTAATGCAATAAGCATATTTAACACAATACTGATTGATTTCAATAGAGATATATGGGGCTATATATCCTTAGCTTATTTTAAACAGGTACGTGTTCTGAGATTGAATTGACTCTTAAATGATTGTTATATAACACAAGTAACTTACTGCTTGTTCATAATGCCATGCAGATAACGAAGGCTGGTGAAATCGGATCCTCAACTATGCCTCACAAAGTTAATCCTATTGATTTTGAGAATAGTGAAGGAAATCTTGGCAAAGCCAATGCAACTTTGTCTCATCTTGGTGATAAGTTACCTATTTCACGTTGGCAGGTAAAGCTTGGTCTATTTTATTTTCATGTTTATTTCACTTCTACAAACCCTTTTGGTAATTTTATTAATTTTAGTTGAATGGAAGTCATGTTGAGAACCTACTTATTGAAAATGTTCCCTTTTATTGTCCATATAGATCAGCCGAGAGTCTAACCACCAGAATGTATTGACTGACTGGACCATGATGCTATTATATTGTTGTATGAATTTTAGATTATCTTTGCTTTCCTAATTTCATGCATTTGTTGTTGAGATCGTCAGTACCCAGCTGTGATGCAACTTTTTGCGGGCAATTTTAGCTTCTTATTTTACTTTCTGTTTCCAGCGTGATTTGACTGATTCAACTGTTCTAAGGACCACGGGTGAAGGATTGGGACATTCTCTTCTTGCCTACAAAAGCGCATTGCAAGGAATATCAAAGCTCCAGGTATGCAATGAGCTCTATCTTCTGCGAGGTCTGGGAAACTGCCATTGAATATGAGAATTCAGGAGCAGCTAGATGCCGCGTCAATGTAGCTCCTTTATTTTGTTGTTGATTTTATAGATTATGGGTTGTCTTGGATATGTAATTTAAAGTATAGACATAAAAATCTTAACTAATTTTTTAGGGGCACTTCAGTAACTGAAATATGTTAGCAGAATTAATTACTTTATGACTTCGTTGTCTCTTATATATAATTTAGGTGAATGTAACACGCTTGAGTGAAGACTTGAACCAATCGTGGGAGGTGCTTGCTGAACCAATACAAACTGTATGTTCCTTTTGTTTTCAAATCTTTTGATATACTTCTTAAATATCTGAATGTTTTTAGCTTGCATTTTAGCCTCTTTTATTCTTATGTTTAAGTTTTACCCATCTCACTATTTGACTGACTGCTGCAGATCATGCGACGATATGGTGTTCCGGAGCCCTATGAGAAACTAAAGGAGCTCACCAGGGGCAGAGCTGTTACCAGGGAAAGTATTAGAGACTTTATTGAACGCCTAGAATTACCCAAAGAAATAAAGGATTATCTTTTGGAGTTGACACCTCACAAATACGTTGGAGCAGCTATTGAATTAGTTAAAACAGTGGAGAGATGACATTGAATTTGGTGAATGAAGTGAGAGCCTTATATGCTAACTGGAAAGTTACCCAATCCAATGGCTCTGCTATTTAACCGAATGATGTCATGCAAGACATTTACTCACTTCATTTCTGCATGAACCATAGCATTGAAAGGTGACATATCCTTGTTAGAGATTGTATCTTTTTCTTTACCAGCTTGCGTTGGAGGCTGAAGGTTGCAACTATGAGCAATACCTGCCACAGTTTGGCGATAGATTAGAAATGTTTCAGTAATTTGATTCCTACACAATTAATCAAAAATGTGTTGTATTTGGTAGAATTGTGAGAAAATTTTTATCGAAGTCTTTGTTGACAAATTTAGACGACAATAATACTACAAGCTATTTTTGCTTCTCTATTACTATTCCCAACAATTTGTTTATTTAATTTGCTCCTTGTCAATGCAACACTATATTTTACTTCAAGTTTAACGGCAATCGAAAATGATCGTAAGATAAGAAATCATCGCAGGAATATTTACATTGTCAACCTCAAAAAGCGTTTCATCACCTACCAAGTAATATTTACACTCATTAGTATTCCTAGTCAAGCGCCCATAAAATAAAGAACAAAAGGAACGAAAGGAGTCATTTTGTGCCAGTTCTACATGTCATTATACAATTTATCACATAACAATGAACAGAATAAGTTTGTTCTGAATTTAAAAAATAGAAAGGGCGGAAAACCCCAAAGTATTTACATTTCATAGCCGAAGTGCAGACTCTAAAAGTTGAGGGAAAAAAAGTTAGAGAGAAAAAAGGAGACGTCAATTTCTCCCTGCCCAGTACCCTATTCTAATCCTGTTTTGCACTAAAAATTATGTTGTTTTATGTCTGTTTACACCAAAAATGAATCCTCTGTAACTAATACCTTGTTCTAATCCTGGTTTGCGCTAAAAATTATGTCGTTTTATATCTATTTACACCAAAATGATGTCATTTGTTGTGCAAAACAAGATTGGAATAAAGCATTGTGTACAGACGATCTGAACCCAGAAAAACAATAAATAACAGGCGACAAAAAGATTCAGAAACAACGATAGGTACTGAGAAGGTTTAACATTAATATTGTTTCGGCATGAAAAGGTTTATAGAAGAGGAAGAGCAACCTTAACAAAAATAAAAAAATAAAAACTTTTTATTTTTAAAAAAATTGAATGGCCTTAACTGTAACTATTTTATTTTTAACAGAAAGCTAACGCTTATAAACAAACAAAATAAATTATCTCCAACTTCAGCTTCCTACCATGCTTTTTTCCATTCTTAACTCCAACTCTAGCCTCTAACCTAGATGAGTACTCAGCCCTCTCATTCCTTTCCCAGAAGACTCATGCTAACTCCTCTTCTATGGAGGAATAAACCTCTCCATGCTCTAGTAATTTAGCTCCCATGAGAGTAAGTTAGAAATAGGTGGATAGTGAGCCCCTCACAACCAAACTGCACCTTTGCCCTCTAGTTACCAAAGAAGGCTTGTAGATTGTAGCCCCTCCTCTGGATGTGCTCAAAGAATGAGGTAGTAAGTGCAATGCCACACGATTATGATACTTTATGCGAAAGAGGTCAACATTTTCAATTATTCAAGCTTGGATTTCTGCTAAATGGAAACAAATGGGACTGAAAGAAACCGCACTCTTAGAAGATAAAATATTCCTATTAAACTTCTCATTCAAAGAGGTTGCAAAAAAGATTTTGGATGAGAGGCCTTGGCACCTATATGGAAGGCATATCCATCTCCAATGGAAGCCATGAATAAAGCTTGAATCAATAATGAGTAAGCAAGTTCCCCTTTGGATTAATATTCACAACATACTGGTTGAATCTTGATCCATTAAAGGTACTTAACTAGTTATGTAAGTTCACCAATACCTATGGATGAACAAACAACTTGACTCAAAATAATAGGCTATGCTTGTCTTTGTGTAGTGGTTTAGCTGGGCAAGGAATTCCAGATGAGATATCTCTTCTTAGATTAGAGATGATGACATTTACAAAGCATCTGACTCAATACAATGGAGCTATATTTTGCAAGAATGAATTCCCTAACACATTCAGCAATTAGATCTATGAATGTATTAACATCACCTTATTTGGACTTTTAATGAATGGAGAGCCAACAAATCTATTGACAAGTAGGAAGGAACTAAAGCAAGGGAACCCCTTATCCCTACCTCTTCATTCTGTATGTGGATTCTCTTACAAGGCTAATTGAGAAGTCAATTAAGCATGATAAAAGAAACTAGGAGTTTTCAACCTAGTATTTACAAATGATCTCCTATGATTCCCCAAAGTTGAGAACAAATCAATGATCTTGTTGATGTTTCCATTAACACATTTAAAACTTTATCATGAATTGTAATGAATCATGAAAAAATTTATATGCTAGTAGTAGTTAGAGCTAGAGATATTACACCAGGACTTTTCTGAATAACTGTAGTTCAACTTAAGGACATCCTTTTCTCTATCTTAGCATCCCTATCACCACAAAAAGATTAAAGTTCAAGGATTACACCCTTTTATTAGAGAAAATTCAAAGGAGGATTAACAATTAAGGGGTGCTTGGTTGATGGGTTTGGGAAGGAGTTAATGGGTATAGAATGAAAAGTGAGTGGTTGGTTGTTGATTATGATTATAGAGGCAATAGTTTGATATCCTACTTTGAGAAAATCTTCCATTCCCCCCATTTAATAGAGGAATGAAACTTATTCCTTAATAAAGACTAATTTTTTAAAAATATTTTTAATACTAATTAATTACAATATAATTAATTAAAATAATAATATTAATTTATTAAGTACATTATAATTAATTAAAATACTCTAATTAATTAATTACAATATTTTAATTAATTAATATATTGTAATTAATTAATTACATTATTTTTTACAAACCAACCACTATCTTAGACTTTATATAGAAAGTATAGACAAACAAAATTGTTAGCCAATAACAAATTAATGCATAAGAATACTTTTCCTTAGATGATTACATAAATAATAATTATTAAAAAATCTTTAAAAAGTATATAATAATTCAGATTAAATAATATTGTTGATTATTAATTAGTAATAAAACAAATACAGTCAAGAAGTTTTATTAAGCAATTGAAAAAAACCACAGCACCGTACTAGTTTTGGGTATTGAATAGGATTGAAGACCATAAAATTGGACACAACTCTACTTTACCTAAAATATCATCGTTTTGGGTATTGGATATAAGTCAAGTAGTTTCGTAAGGAGATTTAAAAAGAGAAAATGATCAATAACAACTAGAAAGACTTCATAATTCTCATTTTCAAATCCTTAATTTGTGTCAAATTTAATGAGATTATGGCATTAATTAGTTGCAGATTATAGTTCACTGACTTCAAACACTTACAACAAAAGCATATATAGGTCAAGAGTTATGGGAGCTAGGCTTTATATAGACCTCTATTAATAGTGGCAACCCTTGTCAATCCATTGATTTAAGTCTAAGTACTGACCATAAATCATGTGAAGACTGATATGTACAATTTTTTTTTTCCCTCTTTAGTGTTCCTGTTTAGTATGTATCATAATCACAAATTAGACTAAATGGAGAGTACGGAGGATTCCCCCAAAGTGAGATATCAAACCATTACCCCTATAATCATATCAACAACCAACCACTTATTTTTCATTCCATACCCATTAACTCCTTCCTAAATCGATCAAGCACCCCCTAAAAGCCAGTTCAAATGAACCGAAAAAACAATTTAGTGAACCCAAAAAGTTCTTTGTAGAGAACAACCCTGAAAATGAGCAACCAAGGTATAACAAATTTCCAAGTTCCAACATCTAATGGATGTAGGGCAGATCCTACAAGCTTTTAAGAGAAAAAGGTAACCTAGAGTAACAAGGAGATTACTGATGACTCATCTTAAGTTTCTAATTAACTTGTTCCAAAACAAGGTACATTTAAAATCCAACCCAGCACCAGGGTTCTACGGCAGCTAAAACCTAAGATTAGTTATGGTGTCGTTGTACATGATAGGAAATTCATTTTACTTTTGAACACAGCTCAACAAAAGAACGCAATTGACGATCGTCAAGCAAAGCCTTGTCGGAAGTTTCAATTACTCCTCTGTCTCCCCTTACACTAGAACTAACCATATGAAAATGTGTTAATTGGAATTCATAAGTCAATACAAAGACAATACTCTACTGATCTTGGTTTGCATCTCACAGAGACTCTGAGTGGTTCTACATTCCAAGGCCAATCAAAACCTGATCTGTTTGGATGTGCCATTCCCTTTAAGCATCACAGCAGTGTGACAAGTTTTAGATGTGTGCAAATACAATTGGTAGTTTGAGAAAACGGGGAGACACTTAGAGAGAGTCCATTTTTGCGAATGAGTCATAGGTTGGATTGACAGGTGAAGAAATGATTTGGTGAGATCGCTACGTGGAAGATTTGTGATGGGTGAACTGATCTCTTATTACTGAAATTTAGAGTTGACAATAAGCCATATAAAAGTTCGGCATATTCCTTGGAATTGCGACGGTAAGGATGACGCAAGTTTGTTATGTTATTTTGTAACAGAGAGAGATTTTGATCAATCAGTGTTGTGTTGAAAAGGAAAATTTATACAATA
Organism: Erythroxylum gracilipes; assembly: GCA_026413385.1. Taxonomy (NCBI): domain Eukaryota; kingdom Viridiplantae; phylum Streptophyta; class Magnoliopsida; order Malpighiales; family Erythroxylaceae; genus Erythroxylum; species Erythroxylum gracilipes. Next base: position 36,052,357 of record JANZLC010000202.1, read on the forward strand.
GCAATTGAATTGAAGAAAATCAAGATGCATAAAAAGAAATTACAGAAACTCCACAAGTGAACATCATGATCATGAAGCCGTTCTCCATTGCAACTCAATTTGTAGCCTTCCACTCTTGGAGTCTATGAGATGGTACTTTTGGTTAATCCTTTTGTTGCTTAAAACATCAGCTAGACTTATGTCCACATATCCCAGAGACTCCTGTGTTCAAGAATAACAGTAACCCAGATCATCAATTGCTTTTTCAATATCTTCTTTGGCTACATAGCTGAATATGCATTACCTTTGGATGCAATAGGTTCCTTGAGGAGATGCTCACAACTTCCACATGCATCCTATCATGTGTGGGTGGCTCCTCCAGTGTAAACTGGAACTCCTCCTCCCACCTTGGATCTCGGTTCTTCTTTACACGCTGCATCAATCAAAGGACTCCCATCAACTCTCTATTCACGTGTTCAGAAACAGTTTTGGAGAAATCCAGTCTTTTTACTAAATAGAAACACCATCCAGTTTCTTTCTTAAGAGCACGTCACTAAAAGCTAAAGCAGAAATCGATGAAAGAAATTATCTGTTAAATTCACCAAAATATATATGTCGATGTTTCAAACTTATACCTTTGTCCTCTTCTCCTCCCCTCTAAAAAGAATCCGCACAGATGGGTTAGTATGATACTTTCCTTCAACATCCTGAGCTTCATGAACTATAACTACTAGCACTCCTCCACCAGCAGGAGTTCCTTCAGGAGCCTTCTGCAAATCTTTTGTTTCGTCAAAACTGGGCAACTCCTCTACTTTGAAAGGTTTATATGTCAATTCCACCACAAGCTGCCCCCGAGCCTTCTCATTTAGAGGATCATTCTTATCCATATTTTTCAGCAGATCAAGTGTCAAAACCTTTGGCTCCTCTCGAGTGAGTTCTTTCAGAGGAACTACATTCATACCCATCTTGTCATGTTTGCCAACCTAACCAAGGAGTAAACAGATTGGGATGAACACATGTCATGATACATTAGGTTCCCAGCACACAAGGGATCTTCTTACCTGCTCCCAGTCATAAACATGAAACTCTACAGCCTGTGTCTCTGGATCTTTAACGACTATATTAAATTCCTCATTCCATTCTGGGTTCAAGTTCTTATGTTTCACAGTGGTTTTCTTAGATGTTAGCTTATCCTCAGTGAGCTTTACTTTCACATATGGATCTGATGCACCCAGCAGATCTTTCTTCCTAAGTTTCAGTGCCCTCAGAACCTTCACATTGAGAATTCCAACAGGCCTCTTCAAGGCCCTGTAGTTTCCAATAACAAAGTTCACATTCAGAAAAGTCTAAGATAGCTAGAGAAACAAAGTTCAAGTAGTTAAAAAGTTCCCTAAAAAGTTTGTTAAGTATAGTTCACAATCATACTTTGCAGGATCCAGTATTGCCACTTCTAGTCGTTTAGGCCATAAATACATGTTTGCAACCTGATCTTTGATAATCTCCTGCCGAACAAAAAAGAAAAAAAGAAAAACATAACTACCACAATATTTACAAGGAATAACCTCTTAAAAATCAATAACTAATATAAATGAACGGAAGTTAATATACTGAACAGATTGGCCAGATGTTTTTAAGTACATGAAAAGCAGAGAGAACAAGGAGAAAAAACAGTTAGTACCTGGACAAACCTGTACAGACCAGGTATTGCCATAAGATCAGCACCAAGGAGCTTGAGACCAAAGTCAACATGTGGCTGCAAGGTAAAACATATTAATTAATAGAAAGAACTAACGCACACACCAATATTAACAAATTATTTGATGGTGACATCAATTAGCGTCCATAAAGATAAGCAAGGCTTTAAAACATCTGCACTTAATTATTCAACAATGATAAGGACTAGATTCAGCCACCCAGCTCTCTAATCCCCAAGGGTGGAATAGGACAATAAAACACAGTTCAAATTTCTTTGCAAGATTGTCGTCTAATAACCGCAAAAGACCACTAAAATAGCAGTCCTCAAATATATGAATGCAGCAGCACAGGAAAGGAAGATACAGATCAAACATTTGCGAGCAGAAGCAAACGAGAAGTATAGTTTTCCTTGCAGCAATATATCCATTTGAAGATTTCCTGATGAATAATAAGTACCTACTGGAACATGTGTTGTGTTTTAGATGGATAGTTTACATAATTACATGTCTAAAAATCCAATCACGTAGGACGAACTAAAATGTTTTACTTTCACTAAAACAATGAAATATAAGCATCAACCTTTTCCATGAGGGACACACATATTTTAGCAAAGCAAGGAAAAGTTGGGACCAGCGGCTTCAGAGTTATACGGGGCGAGGCAAAAACTTGCAGATCCAGCACCTATAGGTATCAAAGTAACAAAGAGTTCAACAAGAGACAAACTGCTACAAAAATGATGGAATCCAAACAATAAAATAAACAAATTCAATAACCTGAGCAGTTGCTTTCAGCCCAAAAGCTTTAATAGCAACAGTTATATTAGGGTTTCCGGCCCATTTTACAGACGGCTCCATAATCAACTCCTTTTCATCAGTAACATAAACTTTCATACCTGATCACACAAAATTTTTCGGAAACACGAAATTAAGAGAGAGAGGAATGATCACTCAAAGTCATCAAAAGAGTGAATAAAAGAAGTCTACCTTGAAAAGTTGGTGGTAGTGACCCTAGAGTCAGTGTTTCGAATTCAACCGCATCAATTTTATATTTGGGTATCTGCTCGGCAATGATGGGTGTTGCAATGTTCTTTGCAGTCTTACAAATGGCCTGTGGAATCATAATTACACATATATTCAGCACCAAAAACAGACTAACGACAGAGTGAACTGCCCACAACAATAACACAGAACCATGAAAAGGAAATAAAGATTGAACCTTGTCCAGATAAGGCCACATGTACTGAAGAAACTTGTTAAGCCAGTCAACCTAAAAACAAAACCAATAGAAACATAAGCTAAATGTCCAAATCAAAATGAGTACATAGCCAGTAGTGCCCATTAAAATAAGAAGATCACAAAAGCAAAAATCAAACGAGACTCACGCGATCATAATCAGGATTCTTCACCCAGAGCGGAATCTCCGGAAGCATCCGTTGCAAAGTCTCCGAATCCTGCTCTACCAACGATCGAATCTCTGGATCCTGTCGCAAAATGATATCAACTTTTCCATTCCACGACAAAAACCCGAAATTTGCCCACATTTTTTAATATAGAAAACTGAACTTCTCAGTTGCCGTAGAGTCCACATTTCCAAATCTCCCTCACAATTTCACAGTAATACGTATTAACAGATCAAAAAGCAAACGTAGAAACTTTGCCTTAACGTCAGTGGGCTGGAAATAGATGAAAAGATAGTAACCGATCACGAGTCCCATTGAAATCCCCACGCTGAATCCACAGAAACCCAATAATGTGCTTACGAATCCCATTTGTTTTCCGCTTCCGATCCTCGATTCGCTCCCCGAGTGGCAATCTTTCTCCCCGTGTCTCTTGCTCGAAAACCCGGGAAACGGTGCAAGCGGTTTCAGATCACATCATTTAAAGGGCCGAAAACTGAAATGACGGGCTTGTCCTCGAGCCATTCTAGTTATCATGCCGATAGTGGACTTTAAGGTTCGTTGCTTTTAGGTGTCTTGGTTTAGAGAGAAACTGAGGCGTATCCAGGACACGTTTTATGAAGATGTTCTTTGTTTCCACCTTAAGTCAGCACCTTACTTGAAAGGCAACAAGATCTTGTACAAACAGGAACAGAGATGTTGGCCACGTGGCAAGAGAGTGACGTGTATATTGAATGATAGATGAAATATTTGCTTTGTTTATCACTTATCAGTATATCTACGTGGAAATGTAAAGTTGATGGCCACGTTTACAGGCTTAGGAAGCGATGGAGTTTGTTAATTGACCCATCTTAACCCTTGCCGGTGGCTGAGTTCATAATCATATTGTGAAAGAACTTTCCTAAGTAATCTATGGTGTGTACCAAAGTTGCCACCTTGTCTTAATGTGACCTTTCCTTTTTGGAATTGGAGCCATAATTTTACAGTGCCTTTTCTTTTCTTGTACTGTTGGTGCTAGGTACCCCAAAATCTTAACTGCTAGTTTAGTGATAAGACTAACAATATTTATCAATGAATATTTTTAGTTATTTTATGTACTTTCATAATGTATATTAAGGTTTCAAATCCTTTTATAAAATACAGTAAAAAAAAACTTTCGTCATGTTATTAGAGGTTACACCAAAATTAATCGTCTCCATCTAAATTTCTTTTTTACTATTATCATACGCTAAAAACAACTTATGTAATTCATTTAAAAATAATCTCTTTATTAGTTAGGAAAAAAATACGTATTATTGTATTAGCAAAATTTTTACTAAGTTGTTATTATTATACTATACCGAAAACAACATCTAAATATATAGACACTAGTACTAATTCACTATTTACCAAACTTCACATAATGGCATCAATACCGTTGCAGTTCCTATATCAAACTAACAATGGCAAAGCATTCTATTTCTATTTTAACATTCAATCAACTAATCAATTTTCTCACATCTTTGGATACAATAAATTACCTGGTCCAGTGAAATCAATCCAGGTTGTCCTTATTACCTCTGATCTTCTTGGTGGGACTCTCCGACTACGACAAAAGACTCAAACATTGATCCCTTATCTCCATGATATAAAAGTGGCAAAATTTTGACCATTTGACCTACTGTTTTATCGTAGCATCACTTTCCAATTCCATTGCACACCTTGCTTTTGGATGTATCACGAATCATAATCTCTAGACTGTTTTTAAGCTTCACTTTCTCCAATAATCATCATCTAAACTTTCTCTTCTCCGTCGCAAACTCCATACCATTAAAAAATGTGCATCTTCTATCACAAATTTCTTAAACATCATCTTTATTACTGCTAAAGAACTCTCAGCTATTTGAGATTACATCTTGGACGATGACCTTATCTTGTTCACCTTAAATGTACTCCTTATTGAATACGAATCCTTCAATCATGGTGATTGAATACTGAGACTGTCTCATTACATCTTAGAACTAGACTTCTAATTCACGAACAAAAACTACTAGCATGTCACTCACCATATCCTTCTAAGACGATGCTTCTCACATCATATTCTGGCAACAATAATGGCAGATACTCATGAGGTGGGAGAAACGGCTATAGAGGATGCACAACATCTGGAGGAAGATTATTTATTAGAGGATGCAACCTCAATGTAAACGAGTCTTTTTATAACTACTGGTGGATCGAGAACTCTATTAGGTCATTAAGCCCAATCTTCCAAAATGCCTTTAATTACCCAACTCACCAACTCAACCCTTACAGCCCAACTCATCAGCCCAATCCCATTCACCTGTCAAATTTGAAGGAAATGGGATCATATTGGTGCCCATTATCGTTTTTGATAGTCTGAGTCTAGAAATTATCCAATTAGGCCTCCTTTTGGGTCCAATTCTCTCACGATAGCCTTCTCTATTATGAACATTCATAATCATTACAACTTTGACAATGTTATTGAATGGTTACCTAATACTGGTACTACTACTCACGTGATACCTAATCCTCGTCTTGTACAATTTGTATCTCTGTATGAACGTTCAAACTAAGTGATTATAGGTAATAAGCAAGCCTTTCCTATTTTCTCCACTGGTCTTTTTACCTTTTATACTCATATTCATCCACTTCATCTTAATAATATTTTAGGGGTTCTACATCTCACTACTAGCCTTTTATCTGTTACCAAATTTGTTACTGATAACTTATATCTCATTAAATTTAATCCTTTTGGTTAAATTATGAAGTACCTCAAATCTAAGATACTGCATCTCGCAAGTTCCAACCATAATAATCATTATCTAATGAATATTCCTTTACACTTCAAATTTTTTGTTATATTCACAATCACTCCTGTTTTGCTTGATCTTTGGCATCAATGTCTTGATCATCTGTGTTGAACTATACTTTCTAGATTATCTAATTATTTATCCATTAAATCTAATGTCATAACTTTTTGTACTTTATATCTTCAAGGAAAAAGTATTTGTTTTCTTTTTTCACCATCTTCTAGTATTTTCACAAAACCTTTACAACTTATTCATTATGATATTTGGGGACTTCCCTATCTACTTTCTTTTCTGGTTATCATTAATTTGTCGTTTTTGTTGATGATTATAGTTGCTATACCTGAATCTTCCTTTTAGCCCACAAATCATATGCCTTGTCTACATTTCAAAATTTTAAAACCACCATTAAAACTATTTTCTCCACCACTATTAAAACTTTTTAATTCGATAGAGCTCCTAAACTCATCAACGGTGCCTTTGTTCAATATTTCACCTCGAATAACATTACTTACCATATGTCTTGCCCTCGTACTCCTTAACAAAATGGTCTTACTAAAAAAAATCATAACATTACTTAAACAAGCCTCACCCTTCTCTTGTAAGCCTCTCTTCCCAAGTCCTGGTTTAGAACTTTTTCTACTGTTGTTTATCTCACCAACTTCTTACATATTTATATTCTTCATCACAAGTCTCCTAATGAATTACTCTTCAATATCACACTTGATCTCTCTCATTTACGAGTTTTGGTGTACTTATTTTTCTTATAAGCCTCTCTTCCCAAGTTCTTCTGGTTTAGAACTTTTTCTATTGTTGTTTATCTCATCAACTTCCTATATATTCATATTCTTCATCACAAGTCTCCTCATGAATTACTCTTCAATATCACACTTGATCTCTCTCATTTACAAGTTTTTGGTGTACATATTTTTCTTTTTTAGTCTCCACTCACCCTAACAAACTCACACCTTAATATACTTCATGTGTTTTCCTTGGCTATTATTCTCAGCATAAAGGATAACATGTTGGAACCTGATCTCGAAACTGGACCCCAACCGAAAAACGAAACACGAAAACAGAAAATCAAAAAGCGAAATTCTAAATTGAACGGAAGCGGAAACAAAGAAGCGAAAGAAACAGAAGTGAACACGGGAACAAAAGCGAAATACAAATCGGAAGAATCGAAAGCAAATCGAACTGAAGCAATTTTCCGACATCTGGGAAACGAAAATCTAAGAACCACGTCGCGTTGGAAATCCTAAGACTAAACCAATCAGAAAATCCAGTATAATTTTTTTCACTCTTATTCATTTCATCTTTAAACAAAACAACTTAGATCCATACAATTTCCCTTTTTGGAAATTCATCCTCAT
>JANZLC010000202.1:36064848-36079255 GCA_026413385.1 Erythroxylum gracilipes
TTCTACCACAAAAGCAAGCAACCATAGCGCATTGAATCTACAGAAAATTGTTTTGGTTCTTTACATACCATCACAATTGTGTTACAAATTATACTTAACAGAAACAACATCACTATCTTCAGGGCGAGACTTTGCTAATTAACTCCATTTTGATGGATCATGTCAACGCCATCAACAGGTACAAGGTTATCAGAGACCATCACACACTATCAACAAACACGTATAACTAAAACCTTCTACAACAATAGATGAGTGGAGCGGTTAAAATAGAAAATAAACAAGCAGATGGATCAACGCATCAGACCAATAAACCAGCTATTAAGAACTAAATCAGAATGGGTTCGAACAAAATCAGAGACAACACAAAAGAAATCAACGCATGGATCAGAACATATTTAATCCTTTCACAAACAAATTCTCGCAGCACAATTTCCCCTTATCAATCGTGGATGAAGATAAGATAGACGAAACCTCATCTACCAAAACCCATACATATTACAAAAAAAATACACGATGGGATGAACAGGGACTTACCAAGAACGGAGGCTCGATTGCCGAACTTTGGGGTCGCTTGAAGGGAGAGTGACTTAGGCAGAAGGAAGAATACGAGGTGCGATGGAGGAAGAGGCAGATGGAGGAAGACGAAGGCAGATCTGTCCGTAAGTTTCGGACAAACCAGGTATTATTTTGTCAAATTGTTTCTTGTCCATTGGATAGTGGACGTCTGTCTGATAGTTTAGGATTGGACATTATTTTTTGTCTTTGTCCAGTGAGGACATAACAGAAATTCATGCGGACAGCAACCAAACACGGTTAAGGACAGGACTTTTGTGTCCTTATCTACTGTCCTCACCCCTTCGGACATGAACCAAACGCAAGGTTATTCTCCCCTGGACAGAGTGGGAACCTAGTTGCCAAATCCCTAAAAAGAAAATCATTAGAAAAGAATTTAACAGAAAAAGGATTACGTTTGGTTAAAGCAAACACAGAGTAAATTTTGATACACAACAGGAACATGCAAAATATTAGATAGAGAGAGACGAAAATTATTGACATAAGCATGGAGTGACCAAGATGAGAAATAGGAAGGGTATTATTATTTATTATCACCAATGGTAACTTCTCCAGAGCTATCATATTCGGAACAGACTGCCAGATTGTTGAGATTCAAAGTAAGATGATGAGTTATTCCTGATACCATGGTCCAGTTACTGTTTGGATGCTGAGTGGAGCTAGTAGCAATATGAGACATTAGTTTGGTTGGATTGTGAAATGGATCTTGTCTATAGGGCATTGACGAGAGAAGTGGCCAACATTTATAGAAAAACAACGGTTGTCATGTCAAGAGGCTGCCCATGCCTAACTCATGAAGAACGGCGAGAGAACCATTTTGACGAGAAAATCTTGTCTGACCTTGAGGGGTTCAGATTACTTGTTCTGTTTTTATTCATTTATTTTCTGTAGATCCCATTTATTGAATTGATGGATATTTATAAAATAAGATAGAAACAGGCTAATAAGAATAGGTCATCTGTTCATGACCTTGAGGGTCATGACTTGCTATCTACCACAGCCTTGAGAATTCTGACTTGCTCCGAAATTAACAGATGCATTGAAGGAATCATAAGGATCATCAAATGACACATATTTTAAGTGTGCTTCTAAGACATGCACAAATGACTGATGCTGGTCCAATATCAACTATGATGTAATCTACAGAGATCATCATCTGTAGGAGGAGTGCCAAGCCCAACCAATTGATCAATCGTAAGTTTAGCCCGCTGGACATGGGTTATAATCGAATCATTTCCATGTCGAAAAGTAGCTAACTGTTATTTGGGTTCTCTGACTTGTGCCTTTAGAGCCAGAAACGTATGCAGTGATAAGCTTTTGCCACGCTGCATAAGCAGTACCAGCACTAACAATCTAATTAAAGCAAGGATTTAGATATCAGGCTTACAATCCAACTGAAAATTTGTTGACCGTTACAAAGTCAAAAGAAGGATTCTATGTTTGATTTATCCTCCACATATATGGTGACGGAGGAGGGAAAGAACCATCAATGAGTTAATAATTGTACACTCGTATCAATGGAGAAAGATGCACTTTCCCCAAAAGATAGTTGAATTCAATTTCAATGGCAATTGTTGAGAGATATTTGGATATGAAGAAACGTGTGGTCATCATGACTGGCACAATGACTCGTTAGATTAAGAGATTTAAGATTCTGAAACCATAAAAGCGTTTCTATATTGTCTTAATTTCTATTGATTATTTGTATGAATATATGCAAGTGAAGTATAACATTTAAGCAGTAATCAAATTTAGAGATGCAATAATTAATTATTATAAATTCGATATCTTGATAGAGAGACTGCTGAATATATACATTACTTCAAACAGATGACGAACAATATTTCCCGACTCACAACACTTGGGAAGTTGCCCTTGGATGAAATCTGCCGCTCTCTTAAAAAATTTAGTGAAATGGTTGAGGTTGAAGCATGTTCGAGGACTCTGAAGACTACTCAGCATAGTTGAAACAGAATATATACGTCTTGCTCTTTTAGCAATATTGAGTTCTGCGTTACTTTCTTCAAAAAAAAAAAAGAGTTCTGCAATTTTTTAACGTTCTTTTAGTAGTAAAGACTTGCAAACTTAATCGCAAGCTAATTTTCTGAGATGTTATTAGAGTTTTTGTCAGGAAAAAGAAAAAGAATTAAGAACATCCAAAATATGTGAAGTTAATATTCCTGATGTAATTCTGTGCATGGTTTGTATTCCCATCCAAACTCCAGGGCCCCAACCATTGCAAATATACTTATTGGTGAATTGAGAATTATAGGACCTGGGTTCGACCTGTGGGCTGCATTTGTGGCCTTAGCTCACAGGGCAGTCTTAACCAATTGTTGGTTTTGACAAAAGCTTTCAACAACTCGGCCTCTTTTCAATTGTAAGTTTACTCGTGGCTCAAGCTACTGGAACAAACTCATTGGCAGCTCAAGTAGAGGAGTGCAGATGGTTGGCTTATTCTGCCACTGAAATGCTAAAGCTGAAAAACTTGAGTTCAATAAACTATAATAACACTAGACAGTAAAACTTGTAACATCATGAAACTGATGGTTGTTGGCATCCCAAGACTGGACCAGTTTTGTTTACGTTGAATCGATGAGGAAGTAGGGAAGGAAAGGTTTGGTTAGGCTATTCATCATTCACGTGGTCTCTTGGTGCTTACCGCCCATGTGCTCTCCCAAATGTTATGGTATTTGATAATTACATGCCTTTATTATCATTTGTTTCCAAAGCTGGTCTAATAGATGATTGAGATTTGAGACACTTTGAAATGGAAAAAAGAAATCTTAATGACGTCCTAATCTCAAACCAACTCAACTTCAAACATTGTTTCTTCTCAAGGCCCCACTAATGAAAGCAATTCTTGCATGGAAATATGGCGACTCAGAGGATTTTGGTAAGAAATGAATTGGTATTTCGCATATGTTAGCCTAACAGAAGCGAAAGGTTAGGAGAGATGCTCCGGCAGATTAAAATCTTTTGAGTTATCACATCTCACTAACCCCATGCATATAAAAAACAGGCTTAGCAGTTAGCAGTCAGAAGGTGGGTTGGTGCATTCTATGTATCTACAGCTAGCTCAGAGGGGTCCTTTGTTGTTGGCAGGCTATAACCAACTGTTCCAATGTATTAAACATTAAATTGCTGCTTAGTTGTCCAAGATGAAATAATTAAAAATCTCACTCAATTACTGAGTAGGTGGTCTAAATGGACCCTTAATTGGCCAATGACTACACTGGCCGCACTCGACAACCACCTTCCTTTTCTTTTTTCTTTTCCTTTTCATGAAGATTGTGGTGGTTAAGAGAGGAAGTTGAGGAGAGTGATGGGTAGATGCACTCAAACTCATGATCGTCTTAAATACACCCAAAGGAATATAAGATTAATCATGCCATATGGTTCACAATTAGTTCATGGGTCTCCCCAGTTTTAGTAATACATTAGTGTCTCTCCTTTGAAGCCAAGGATCACCATCAATGGCCTAGTAGCATAGGTTCCAATCAATTCATCATTTTCACTTCCTGAAGAAGGTAGATTCCACCAACCTTGCTGCTCTAGGAGCAACTCGATCTAGTCATTGCAAGCAAATCTTTGTCTCAAACGGTGGATGGGGATTGAAAAATACTGATTTTTCCTTTATTGGAGGGATCAAAGTTTTACTTTAAAGGTTTCATAGAGCCTTATATTACCCTTTATATCTGCCCATGCCTTTAATAAGTAGCCGTAAGCTACAATGTGTAAGTTATAACATAAATATGGTATAACAAGGTACGTTAACTTATTTTAATACGACGGACTAATGCAGTCCATTTCCTTATGCTCTAAACATTTATAGAATTTGAAATTTAAGAAAATGAAGAGTTAATCCTGAATGGATGGTAGTGGCTGGCATATTGTACTCCCCAAGACTCCTGATCACAAGATAACATATAACAGATACCCATTCGTGCACGTGTATTAGTACATACAAACACGTACTGTTCGTTAGCAAACGAAATTCGAAGCATGTGTGACATGAAACAATGTGTTGTCTTTTGTATTGTCAACTCTTCTGCTTTTTGGAAGAGAAGTAAAGGCTACATTATATTCACATATTTGGTGACTATTGTCTAGCAAGTTTCCTAGTTACTGAGAATCTACCAACATCACGGTGAAAGAAGTCTTCGACGGATAATGCCTCGAAGAGCATGTAATTTCTTTCGATAACTATATTTCTCAACTTATTGATGTAAAGTTATCCAAAGAGAAAAATAATATTATAACAACGAAGTCTCTAAAACTATGATATGGTTATATTTTAAATTGTTTTACAGTTAATTGTTAGTTATTTTCTTATTATCCAAAAAAAAGAAATTTGCATTACTAAAGTCAAAGGCGTGAAGGAGCTTAATGGAGTTTGAAAAAGGATATAGAAGAAGTTGTCACTTAGATGTCTTATTTTTAGAAATCCTTTTAGTTTATATTTTCCTAATCAAACCTTATATCTTGTGTGCTGGATTATAAAATGTATCAGTTCATAATGTTAATTTTGTTATATGGACCATAAGTTCAAATTCTAGGCTATTAAAATATATTATTTTAATAATTTGGTGAATATGATATTTATAATATTGTCGAGACAAATTTGTAAGCAATACTCCTCTTGTCCATAACATAAATCAAAATAACTAATTGTTTTGGCTTAAACATAAATCTTTAAGAATTTAAATCATTTACTGATAGTTAAAATTTGCATCTAATTATTCAATATGTTTATAAAAATGATATTAAGATATGCAATAATAAAGTCAAGAGTCCATTAAAAAAAAGGTTACTTAAGATTGAACTCCCACAAGTAACTATCATCAATATCTAAACAAAGAGGGATATATAAGTATTCGTAATTTCACATCCTGTAACTTAACAAATCAACGTTAAATTCGGATTGTTAAGTCCAAATAAGAACTCCAAGCTAACTTGATTTCCTCCTGACTATTTGTTTCAACCTTTTTCCTTGTTTCATTTGCTCAACTTACAAAGGACTTATAATTTTGACTTGAGTCGTTATTTGTTAATGGGATACCAATAGAAGAAGTTGATATAATAACTAGCTACAACTTGCTTATTTATTTCATCTATTACTAGTTGATCTAATAACTATTAATTTCATGGATGGTGAACCCACCAGTTGATGTGAAGCCAATTTCCTGCTCTTTGACTTATCAAGACCTTTCTTTTCAATTCCCTTTTATCAACTTTTTTATTTACCTTTTTCTTATTTACATCTAAATGGATTTGAAGAGTATTGATCAAATATAATCATGATGGGCATTTAAATTGAAATGAAGTGAAATGAATATAAATGTACACAAACTAAATAAAATACTAACTTAAACAAGAGAGAAGGCAATAACATGTAATGTACAAAACAAATAAAATACTAACCTAAACAAGAGAAAAGGCAAAAACACGTAAACTAGGTGTTGACAAAAATTTGAAGATTGTAATTAATGGCCACTGCCTCCCTTAGTCTTGCTTTATACTATTAAATAGATTTTAAAAATTAGGAATTCAAATTAATAATCATTTTGCTTTAGCTAATATATGTAGTTTAGTGACATTAAATTACTCGCAAAAGTGCCAGTGTTGGTGTCCTAGGCTCTGTAGTAGATTTATTGGGACACTTTAGTTTGTTGTGCCTATTTTGAAAACATAACTTACAAGCCATCAACCTTGCTTTCTTTGAGAATAAAGCTAACCTTTAAATTGATTATCTTAATTATCTTATTCTTTTCTTCTCTGATCTGCTTAATAACCTTAATTGGTGGTGGTTAAATATGTGTGTGTTTTATCATTTAGTCAAAATAATTCTACTTGCATTAGAAGCATCATATTTGTTTAAATGCAAAGTATTTTTTGAGGAATACCACTCATTAATATAGGTCTCCATCTTCCCTCTTTTATAATATGTGGTCATGCGGGCTTGACTAAAAGAAATTTGAAAATGTCCCTTACTATATAACTGCAATTTATGTCTTTTAAGTTCATAACATGTATAATATCATCCTTTTTTACCTTTATTTTCATTCCATGTAATAAAACAATAACAATCAACATACATGCTCTTGGAAACTTTCTTATTATTCCTTCACCCTAAATTATCCCCGACTTCTCAGCTAAATTTCTATTGAATTATAGTCTTTTCATAAGTCCTTATTTCTTCAAACATGGAAATTATAACATTAATCCTAGCATTCATAATTTTCTATTAAGTGCTTCACATAATTTGTTGTTATCTATATCACAATTAATATGAGCGTTTAAAAATAACATACACCATTTTTCTCTAGCGCCTCCCTAAAAACATTTCATTCTTGATCATACCTCTCCTTCAACTCTAACAATTTTCCTAAAACATTGAAATATTAGTTGACTTAACAATGCTCAAGAATAATTTGGACAATATCATACCTCTATGATCCTTCTTCACTTAGACAATATATATTCTTTCCATAAAGTATGCATTATATCATTGAAATTGATGAACAAAGCGAGGTTCTAATCGATATTTTGATAATAATAAAATATAAGAACCAGTAACATGTTTATTATTTTGAAGAGAAGGAATATGAGAACAAGATGCAATCATAAACTCAAGAAGATAGTTAATAAAGTTGATAAAAGAAAATATGAAGTTTACAACTTACAAAGTGAAAACCAAGTCAAGAAAAAAAAAGAATATCAAGGTCATTTTTTAGTTTGTAATGCTAATTAAAATCTCATTTAGTCATTTTGATGTTCCAAAATGCTATGCATAAATTTTCTTATCATTTTATTGAGAGAATTTTCATTCCACAAGAGGCATTGAAGCTTTTGATTTAATATAAAATTCTTTTGATCTTTCAAACACTCTTTGGGGAACATTTTAAAAGTTTTTAAATAATAATTGTATTAAACAAGTTGATTTTGAATATTTAAAGTTGTTAAAATCATATTTTTAGGCATTGATCAATCTAATAGTAATTGACCAATATAGGTTAAGGTTGTTAAATTTGATATAGTAAGAGTTTTTAATATTGATTGATGTATTAGTCAACCAATATACCTATTGGTTGACCAATGTCTTAATGATTAGTGGATATATACATTAAATGCATACTGGTCGACTAACATGTTATTTTGATCGACTATTACAATGAGTATTTTTTTGCTCTACAAATTATTAGGAGTCTTGAAACCTTATAAATACATGTTTTTTCATTGGTTCTTACGTCAAGAAGTATTTGGGTATCTTTTACATACATTTCTAAATATTTTCAATCATTTAAACATCATTTCTCTTTCAATCATTTAAGCATCATTTTTCATATTTGTAAGAATGAGACTCTTTGAAATTATCAAGTGATAAAGTAAGGTATGTTAAGTTGAAAGATGTCCCTCTTCTTTTATAAGGTTGATATGTTTGGCATATATTTTTTAGATGCCCTACATTTATTTCATTTATTGGCTAATCTTGATCCGTTTTGTTTGTTTGGTTCATGAATTGCATTTCATTCATATTGGTTATCTTGTTATACACTTCCTAAGTTCCATATTGATTTAGTTTCCACCTTATATTGGTTTTTTTTTACTTTAATATGATCCTAATAAAATATATGATTGTGTTTATATGTCCCCATTTTTTTGTTCTAAAGGTTAGATTAAATGGATGTTTATTATTAAGATGTCATTAGAATAAGAAATTATACTTTTTTTCTTTCTCTTCTCTTAAACAACATGTCCTCTTTCTTAGCTTTTGCAATTGTAATTTGCATAGAATTTATTTATAGTCATTAATTTCTTATACCACTGAAATTAAATCTTAAAAGAGGAACGTTGTAATCAGTTTTAAATTTTAGGCCTAAAGGCTCAAATTCCTTTTTCATTGTATTTATTTAACTTTAGGAATTGACCTATGGTTTTATAGGAAGGATTGTCATTGAGTAAGAATAATCAGCAATCACAAAAACAACATAAGCAGTAAATGAAATACTAAGCCTATTTTGCATAGGCCTAGTCAATCATATAAGGAATAAAAAAGAGGCCATTAATGGGTTTGAAGCCTAAGTTTGAGTGATATTAAATGTCTGTGTAAGTAAATATTTTACTTTATTTTATTATTTAACATTAATTCAATAATAGTTTTCTTAGAATGGATGTTTAGGAAAACATAATTAGGTTTCAATTTTAAAAAGTTCAATTAGATCTCATATTCAATATGAATATTCCCAATATTCGAACCCAATTCTGAAAATTAATATAAAATTATAAATATATTTATCTTTATCTTTATCTTTATCTTTGTTTGTTTATATAATGAGTGGAGAGAGAGAGAGTTTAAAAATATATTAATAAAGAATGATGCTCTTTTCTAGAACTCAAACTCTTTCCTTAAAAGTCCAATTACTATTTTAGAAATTTCTCTTTTTAATTTTTTTTAAAGTCCAAATCTTCCTAAGATTAATTTTCTTTTCTTAACATAATTTAATTTCAATTTTTTGGTTAGGCAAATAAATCCATCATGATTAATTTCGATATCTTTCTTTTAAGTTTGTACTATTATACCCTTTACATTTGAGTCTTCAAATTTTTTAACTTTGAATCTCCAATTTTTTTAGAATTTAAAGTCTCTTTTTAAATAAATAATCATTTGTGGACATTTCTCTTTTCTTTAAATAATTCAAAACTTAAAATACTTTTTTCTCAACTAACTAAACTCAATCATTTTGTTTTCAATTTTTAAAAGTTCAGTTAATCAAATCTTTTTAAAAGTTTTAACCTTTTCTTTCAAGGGTAATTTATTTTAAATAAAATTTTTACATTTTTTCTTTCATTTCATTAAGAATTTCTGTTTATTATTTCATTAACATTTTCTTAACATGCACTTTCATACAAATCAAAATTTACCTTTTAAAATCAAAGTTCAAGATTTATTTGCATTTAAAGCCTATGATATAATGTAGACATCTTCCTACACTTTATTCTTAAGTATTAGGTCGAACCACAAATTTCTAAATATTCATTCATATATTTTTCAATTTTATTTCAACACCTAGACATCAGTATATTTGATTTCAAGCCTTAGGTAAAATTGAAAATTCCAAAGCATTCAAAAATTCTTTGCTTTAACATTCTTTTCTTTCAAACTCACACCTGAGTTTATTTTCCTTTAAAAAGTATATAAATTTTCAAAACTTGTTTCAGACATAGGTAACTACTTAAGTAGATAAAATAGGATGGATAACACCTTTATTGTTTTGTATTAGAATATAAGCTCATTTTTTCTAGTTAGGATCATTAATTTTAGTGCCTTTTTCTATAGATTTTTATCTACCTTTTCTCAATAAAGTATATTAGCCACTCCATCAAATATTTATTTCACATCATCCATCTCTATTTGAGGATGTTAGAAAAAGTCAATGAAACCCAACATACAAAAAGTATTTGTTATTTACAATTTTACCCATAATAGTAAGTAACACTCTTTTTAAATCTCCTTTCAAGAATGTTCCATCAACATTTAGAATTGGTTTATAAGTATTGATCATTCTCTTCTTATAATGACCATTTAAAATTTTCAAAAATAAGGGTCTCACTAGTGAAAATAAACATCTTTACCTTAATTTTAATAAAGTTACCATATTAGACCTCTTTAACTCTCTTTTATAGTCCCACAATTTTGCAAAGTCAACTTTTACATACTCCTTCACCTTTTCAACAAAACGCCCTTTCACTTTATATAAGTAATCAACATTTACACATTTAACTCAAATTGTAGTTTGTAATTTTAACAAATTTAACATATACCTCTCAACAATCAAGTACTTGCTAACTACCTCTTTGAATTATGCTTCATCATCAAACTTTATTCTTAAAATTAAATTCTAGATAACTACAATTTGGACCGTACATAAGGACCTTTGACTTGTATCTTAAAGCTTCTCCATTACTATTACCATCTTCACTCCTAGAAAAATAACTCTCTTCCTCATTAGAAGAAAAAATATTTTGTATCATAACCAGATTAACCAACAATTCAGCTTTAATTACTGGTAATCGAGTTAATTGTTCCTCTGAGTTAGGAATAATAGATTCAACTCTAATACTAAATTTGTTATCTTCCAGTCTCCTTTTTTTTATTATTCCTGCATAAGTTTTCTTCCTTCTTACAATTCATTATCATTATAATCCTTTTCTAAAACCACCTTTAATATGAATTATTCCTTATCACTATCTTCTTCAATGTCATATTCACCAAGACTTTGAAGGGTTAATTCCTTTGGTTCAGCATTTATGTCACTATTATCTTCTATCTCTTCTTCGAATACTAGATTTGAATTGCTTTTATGTAACTTTCTTTACCACTACTTTCTTTTTTATACTCTTCATTACCTACTATAACAAATTTTGTATTACCAATTTTTCCATCCTGCCTTCCTACCTAATTTCAAAAATATCCTCTTCAATCTCTTTGTGCTTCACATACATATATATTATTTTACATTTAGCTGACAACATATGACACAATATATCAAAGGTTTGTTGGCTATTATCCAATTGTCTTTAACTATTATTAAAGCCTTTCCTAAAATTCTATAATATAGATATTTAATATCATTTTGATCCCTCCATGCTTTAACTTCATTGAAAACATCCGAATGGAAAAACCTTTCTACATCAACAACATCAACAACTTTATTTTGTTTATCAATATATTTATCAATTGAGTGCTTCTTAAAAACACCACCATAAAATATGTGCACTCATTAAAGCCCTTCCTGGATATCCATAGTATAAATATTTAAGGGTATCTTGATCCCTCCATGCTATTGAAAATATCCTAATGGCAAAACCTTTCTACATCAGCAATATAAATAACTTCGTTTTATTTACCAACATATTTATCAATTGGATTCCCCTTAAAAGCACCACCATAATATATGTGTATTGACTCATCTTTTGTCACCATATTGACAAGTCCCAAAAAGATTCATACATAATATTTAAAGAAATAATTTATTTTAAAAAAACAAAGGTTAAAAAAATCCACAATTAAAATAATATAAAGTAAAAGTTGAAAAAAATCAATGTTTTATTGCTCAAATTAAACAATATGCAACAAAAGTTAAAAATTAATTTAGCACATAAAAGATAAAAATAATAGGTATCAAAAGTCATGGACAAAATCAAAATCTAATTGATGAAGTTAGTAAACTTCGTAAGTAGGTTAAAGCTGGTAAACTTCTTAAATTGATTGAAGTTAAAACATCTAATGTGCTTTTGTAGACACACATACTTCTCAAGTTTTTGACTCAATTTGGAATCTACATATGGATTGAAAAGAAGCCCATCAACTCTTGTAGAGAAAGTGTAAAACATCAGAGAACATACTACTATAATATTTAATTTGTAAACTATTGCATATGACATGTATATAATTTTAATTTCAATCCCACACAATGGTTCTTTAATGAATACTTGCAAAAGGCACTTCAACATGGTAAAATATCAAGCATTACAAATATAATTGTTTAATAGTTACAAGAAATAAGTATATTTGAGAAATTTTGAACTTTGCATATTTGAAACATCTGGACAAACTAAACTTAGGTAAGAACTATTGAAAACCTCATCCAACCTACTAATTATTCATGTTAGAATGACAAAGATGTACACAAAATACATGATAAATATCTTTTAAAAAAAGGAAAAATAGATCAGACATAAGAAAAGTAGACAACACTGGAATGAAAAAGATGTCCACTTATTAGGGCTCAAAGCTAAATAAAGGCAACTAGTAGTTATCCCCTTGAAACTATTTTATAATGTTTAACGCTAAAAATTTGAGCTATTTGGATTATTACATTTCATTATTTCAATTTTTTTCCTATTCTCTTAAGCTAAATTTTTAACTTAACTTAAACTTAATGTTGAACCTCTAACTTTTTTGATGAAGTGCTTCTTACTTCAACTTGAATATATATTACTTACATATGTTTTCTTTTTCATAAAGAGACCTCACTACTATGTTAAGACTTCCATTGCATCCTTTTTACGAAGCATGTACACATAAAGAGACCCAACAATAATTAGTCTATAATAATGCTAATAATAGTAAATAATTGATTATCAAACAAATAAACACTTTATAGAACATGTAAATGATAAACTTTAAGACAAACATACAACAAATAATTAGATAAATTAATTGATTTTCAATTCTTATAGGGTACATACTCAAAAAATATCAATAATAAAAAATATAAATAAGCCTTAGGAAATATATATAAACAAGTCTTAGATAATCAATTGAAAAAACAAGAACATACTCTATGCAATTGAATAAACCTAGTATAACCATTAAAAATATAGTGAATATATGTTTGTACCTAGTCAAATTGCATCCAACAATCTTCAATTTTGAGTTTCTATTAGTCAAAATTTGGGAAATTCCTAATTTTTCAAATTTTAAAAACTTCCAATAATAGAAAAATATTTGAGACTAATCTTTAATAAATTGGTAATAATCATTTTACCTCGTACAAATGCTCTCTAACATTCTTCAAATTTGGATTTTAATTGACAAAATTTAAAAAACATAACATAAACAGTGTTTTTCGGAAATTTAGAGTAAAATAAGAGAGTAAAAAAACATAAACAAAATTTATGTAATAATATAAGTTCCATTAAAATCACATAAGTAGTATCAATTATGAGATGTGGATCCAAGTTAAAAAAAAGTTAGCCCACCTCATTACAAAAATGTTAACAAATGAAGTATTTATTAATGCACTAAATTTATAATAGAGTTGATCTCTCCATTTTGTTAGTAGGACATCATTAAAAGTAAATTATAAACCTGAAGCAGGTTTGTAGATATGAGTAACTTATGGTCTTGCTAGTTCAGTCATCGATTCAGCCTCATCAATCATCCTTTTTGAAAATTATATATAGTTGTCACTTTGAAAAATATAGTTCTAACAAACCTTGACTCATTGGCCATTCATATTAGAAATAAACACATAACATGAAATAGGTAAGTAGGAATAAGATAATAAGTTATGCAAAAATAGCCAAAAAGAACAACAGACGATACATGAAAAGTCACGAGATAGGTAAGTAGGAATAAGATAATAAATTATGCAAAAACAACGAAAAATAACAAGCGATGCATGAAAAACTCATAGTAGAAGATTCAAAATTCTCTCTGTTTTCATTTTCGGGAGAGCAATATCATTAATTGTTAACCATTCATTTTCAATCCAATTAGTGCCCTTTTAATATAATTGTAAAAATCCAAAGATACTGATTGCAAAGAAGTACAAGCTGTCTCATCTTAAGTTGCATCCAAATAGAGAAAAATTAAGTAAATAGAAAACTTAAATTAGACCAATAGTTCTTTTAGAAGATTCAATTCGACAAGGTGATATAATATATGAAAAATAATCTCGTACCATACATGGGTTATGTTTGGCAATCGGCTGATTGCATTAGCTGTTAGCTAATTCTATCAGCTATTAGCTGATAGCTGATTCTATCAGCTGATTTAACCAGTGAATTGCATTAGCTGTTTGTTAGAAATATTTGGTAAAATTAGATGTTTTAGCTGTTAGCTAATTCTATCAGCTGATTTGACCAACAAATTGCATTAGCTGTTTATTAGAAATGTTTGGTAAAATTATTCATTTAGTATTAGTTGTTTATGTGTAAAATAACTTCTAAAGACATGACTTAAAAAAATAAGGAAAACCAATTTACCTTGTCCCTGCAAATTTGATTTTTAACCCTTCCCATTAGTCTAAGTATGTTCAATCAT
>JANZLC010000202.1:36079355-36089470 GCA_026413385.1 Erythroxylum gracilipes
AGAAAGAAACTTCGAGAGAAAGAAATGAAGGCAAGTACAATAACTTGTCTTTCAAGGTTATTAAAACTCAACTTTAAACCTAGGACACTTGTCTATTTCTTATCCACTTATCCACTTCCCTTTATTAAAACTCACTTAAGTATGATTTGTACTTAAGTTTATGACTAAATAAAACCACTGAAACACAAGTCATAACCCATTAAATCACTTCCAGATTTTTCCATAAAATATAATTTAGGGTTAACTTTGCATGTTCTTTCTGACCTTGATACTGAAGTTATTTCACAACACTTTCTTCTAGAAACATGTTTCTCTATGTCTTATGTTCCCATTGACACCAAAATCATTCAATTTTGTATTCTACAGGTCCATATATAATTAAAATACCGAAGTATGTTCTGTGAAACAACACCAGTTCACTATTCCAACCAATCCCCTCACTTTCGTTCAATCAATCTTTTTCAAATTAATTCAGAATTCTACCAATCTTTATGGAGAGATATAACAATGTCTTATGAATCCAATGGTTCAAGAATCACTTTATTTGGAGGTCGGATGATAAAGTTATGGTTGAAAGAATCCAGTAAGGTTTTCTCCTCAAATCATATTGAACCTATCTTGGGAAAATTAGCATAACTTTCACTACAGATGTTGGATTAAGATCATCTTAGGATGGTTTTAAAAAGGACTTTGAGATCTAAAAATTTCAAGCAGACCTTGAAGACAAATTATGTCGTATAAAGTGTCAAATTTGGACCAGACGATACATTAGATGAATAGTGTACAAAAGAAAAAGTTTCGGTCACATAAGCAAAAGGCAGACAAAGCAGAAAGCAGACGAAGCAAAAAGCATACGAAGCAGAGTCAACTTAAGACGAAGAAAAGTCATCTTAAGATGATGCAACTCTTAAGACGAAGCAGAGTCAACTTAAGATGAAGCAAAGTCAACTTAAGACGATACAACTTTTAAGACGAAGCAAAGTCAACTTAAGATGAAGCAAAGTCAACGTCAACTTAAGACGATGCAGCTTTTAAGACCAAGCAGAGTTAACTTAAGATGAAGCAAAGTCAACCTAAGATGATGTAATTCTTAAGATGAAGCAGAGTCAACTTAAGACGAAGCAAAGTCAACTTAAGACGAAGCATAGTCAACTTAAGACGATATGACATCATCACAGACGATACGTCTCTATATACGATACATCTTTACAGGTGATACATCTTCACAGATGATATGACGTCATCACAAATGATACATCTCTACAGACGATATATCTTTACAGACGATACATCTTCACAGATGATATGACGTCTTCACAGACGATACGTCTCTACAAACGATATGACGCCATCACAAATGATACGTCTCTACAGATGATATGACATCATCACAGACGATGTGATGTCATTACAGATGATACGTATTAACAGACGATACATCTATGCTCCTGAGCATCTCCCTTTATAAGGACTATAACTTTCAACTCTGATGTCCAAAAATTACATACTTTATACTGTTGGAAAGATAAAAGAAAGAACTACAACTCTCAAGGGGCAACGTTGTCAAAATCTATCTAGATCAATCCCTAATTTCCCCTGAAGTCCAAACATAAATTTTGCATTCATCCACCAATGTACTGCGCCCAGTTCTCAGCTTCATGAAATTTTGAGATTTTTAAAGACAGAATTGAAATTCGACGTCTTCATAAGAAATGTAGCTATATGTCCCTAGTTTAATTCAAATGCAGAATCATCTCATTTGGATGACTAGAGAAAAAATTATGGCTAATAAACCGAAGCACACTCAGTGAATATTTTCCAGATCAACCACCACTTTTATTTCCAAATCTTTCCTCATCACAACTCATACCAAGATCACTCTTTCTACTCCCTCTATTTCTCATTTTCAATAAAATCACATTTAAACTTAATTATACCCAGAAATTGTCAATGAATGCATGTACCATTATTTTTATGTGCGAAGATTCAATATTTATGTGCATATATGCTAACATTATGCATGAACAAGAAATGCATTTCCTTAATCTCTCTTTGAGCTAACATGTACCAAATTTTCGAGTTCTAACTCTTAGTATGGGAACAGGATGTTACAATAACAAAGCTACTTAAAGCTCAACAAAATGACAACACTAAAGGAGTTAGAATAACAATCAAAACGGCTACGCTTTAGGGAACGAATATGAGTTCCCAATTAGGGTATAACGAAACATTTCTTTCACATCTCTCCCAGAAGCTTCTCAATTAAGGAATATGGGGACTAGCGAGGGACCGATGCTACTGGCTCACTCGCATCTCCTTCTTCTTCTGCACACTTAGAGTTTCACCCATGGTAAGTCCTCTTATGTGTAATTCCTCGATGCTGATTTTACAACTCAAATCTTGCGGTTGCCCTAATTTTTCAGACATGCCTGATGGATGGTCGGATAGTTAACTTGCTCTCTCTTTTATTACATAAGAAAGGGTATAATTGGGTTTTAAAGGTTAAATAGTTAGCTGGTTGATGAAAACGCTCCTGTATATGAGCATTTTCAATTTTGGTTGTTTGAAGACAAATAGCCAATGCTTCAGCTATTCTCCAAACAACATTTATAACTGTTTGAATAGTCAAATAGCTGAAGCATGCTAATCAGCTAAAAATATAGCTGATTGGTAGCTTACCAAACGAGGCCATGATATGTTGATGTGCAAGGTTTTGCTTTTTGTTTTAAGATGATTGCCTTACTAGATGATTGTTTTTTTTAATAAAATGTGAAACATAAATATCATAAAAATTTGTTGTAAATTCTATAAATATATTAATAAAAATAACTAAAAGTTGACAAATTAGATCAAAAATTAAACTAATAAGATAAAAGTTTTAAGTTTTAAAAGATTTAACTTATTGTATTAAATAGTTATAAAATTAACATACAATAAAAATTAAATAAAATTAAAGAATTTAAAAAACAATTAAAAAATAAACATATCTTTACTCATTTAAAAAATTGAAGTTTAATTAAAGACAAAGATTGTTAAATAAAAATTTATTTATTTATTCTAATTTATCAAAATCGATTAATTTACTAAAATCGATCAATTAATTAATAGATTAGTTGACTTTTAATAAAAATAATTATTAAAATAAATCGAACTGAAAAATTAACTAATTCAAAAATTTTATAATTAAACTGACTAATCTAATTTGATTTTTTAATTACTAAAAATAACTTATCTTAGTATTGTAATTTATTTTCAATATTAATTAATCCACTATTTAATAATGAAAAATGAAGAAAAAACATATCCATACTGTAGAGCTTGGAGTCCTGACATATGCTGAACTGGCTGAATGATTTTTTTAATTATTGGAAATAACTAATTTTATTATTGTAATTTATTTTCAATATTAACTAATTTACAATTTAATAATGAAAAAATGAAGAAAAAACATATCCATATCTTAGGACTTGGGGTCCTGAAATATAGGTAAAACCATTTATAGCTGTCGAAGAGCTGTCTTTCTCCATCTCTCTGTCTAATGAGCAAGTGAGCAACCCCCAAAAATTCTTGCTTTCTTCGCTCTTCCTCTTGATTTGCTCAATTGGGTAAGGTAGTGGAGGTGGAAAGTTCATATCTTTTACTCACTTTCTGTTTGTTTCTCGAAAATTAAGAAGTGGGTGTTGCAGAAATTGGGCTAAACCAGATAAGAGGTGCGAATGATGAGTGCTTCAAGGTTCATAAAGTGTGTCACTGTCGGAGACGGTGCTGTGGGCAAGACTTGCATGCTGATTTCCTACACCAGCAACACTTTTCCTACCGTATGTATTGAATTGAAGTTTCGGTGTTTCTTTTCTTTTATGTGGGCTTGGTTCTTGAGAAAATGTGGGGTTCTGGTGAAGTCAAAGAGGTTAATGCAAGTTGCTGGGTTGTTTCGTGGGTTTTCTTTTGTTATTCGTCCAAAGGCTGGGAATTTCTCTCTAAAGTTTGCGGTTTTTTCTTTGTTGTATTCCGTTTTCCTTCTTGGGAAAGCGCGGGAAACGTGAATAAATTCTGGAAATTCTTTCTTTCTGTGTCGTTATTCTTCATTTTTAGGTTTCATGTCTTTCGTTCTTGTACTGTGTTATGTGATCTATTAACTCGGAAGCGTTTGGTTTGGAAGGTCATGCTTAGGGTTTTTATTTTCTTTCCTCCACCTGGTATCCGAGCAAAGAAGGTAAGGAAAAGAAATTTATGGGATTATCTCTGCTTGCTTGTGTTGAATGTCATTGGCTGTGAACTGAAATTGGTTGGTCAACTTCTTGTTTCTTGCTAAAGCAGTTAGCTTTAGAAGCTCAGTTTGTGCGCATCCGTGTATACATACTTGAAAATAGCTAATTCAGGTTTAAATTCGAGGGCTTTGCTTGTGTAAATTTTCTACAGAATTTTGGAGAGCAGAAACATATTCACATTCTTAAGCGTGATTTGTGATTGTCTTGTACTCAGACAGGAAGCTACTGTCTATGCTGAACGTCATATTCTTATGGATTTATTTAGGTTTTAGATGGAAGAGTGTGTAGTCTTCCTTTCTTAACCTGGCAACCAAAATCCAAATGAAAGTGTCTTTTTTGTGGTTCAGTGCGATAAGCTGCAGTATTCTTGAATTTATACTCTTGCTGTGAATTTGTCGTGGATTATTGTGGCTTGCATACTTGATCACAAGGATTGGGTGCCAGGTCAACTGCATGGTCATGTTCTTCTTTCTTGTTGAGTGACTGGTATACATTTTCTTTTTTTTTTTCTTTTTTTTTGCCTCCTTGATATGTTCAAGTTCCATGATGCCTTTTTCTGCAGATATACTTGCTTCAAATTGCTATTTAAATAGAAGAGTTCAGGAATAGAATTCAGTCCTGATGTTTACGTCATTAAAAGAGAGATGATCTAGTTGCCTCTGTTGATATCCATTCATTTCCTATTTAAAAATTTAATAAAGTAGGACTCTTGTCTATTTGGGTTGCTGATACATATCCAGGTAACATTTTTTGTTCTGTTTGGCATTTCTATGGGTTGTATTGTGCAGTTTAATGTAATGGATAAACCTTCCATTGGTTAGGCCAATGAATTGTCCCAAGTTCATTTTTAATATTGAGACAGTCAGTTTTTTCTATGAACAGGCGAGATATAATTGTTGTTGAAGATGATAGTAGGAAAATATTCCTTTGAGGATTATTGATCTGAAATTTTTGAACCAATTGTATTTTGCACTAGATGATTGACTGCGGCATGGGGTATGATGAACATCATTCTTTCTTTCAGAAATTGTTTTGCAGTGTACAATGCTTTAGTTTGTTTCATAAATGCCACGTAGTGTTGCTAATTGCTTATAAACTTGTCTAATATGGGACACTGATTTTACCATCAATAATTCTCTTCTCTTTATGATTTTCCATGGAACAGGACTATGTACCAACTGTTTTTGATAATTTCAGTGCAAACGTGGTTGTGGATGGGAGCACCGTCAACCTAGGGTTGTGGGATACTGCTGGTAAGTTGGGGACCAGATCTTCTGTTCCCACTGCTCTATTCCCCCTTGTTCCCAAGCTCGTCCATCCATTCATTGCAACAAATTGGATGGATGACAATGTTTGGGCACAGGGGGAGCAAAGTTATGGGAGTAGAAAATCTGCTCCCAGTAAGTTGTAGATTCTGGGTGATTCCCATCTATTCTGAGATTTTTATGTAATTGACTTCATGTGTTTACTTTGTGGAACAGGCCAAGAAGATTACAATAGGTTAAGACCTCTGAGCTATAGAGGAGCGGATGTTTTTCTTCTTGCTTTCTCTCTCATTAGCAAGGCCAGCTATGAAAATGTTTCTAAGAAAGTAAGATCATTATTGACTTTACAAGCTGCTTTCATGTCTCTTTCCGAACTGATGTTTGATATGATGTTGTACTGATTAATTTACTTCATGTTGAGTGGTTAGTGGATTCCGGAATTGAGGCATTATGCACCTGGTATTCCGGTCATTCTTGTTGGAACCAAGCTTGGTAAAATCTTCTTGCCCCATTTCCTAACTTTATTGGTGTTATTATTGTGAGGATCTTTGCCAGCAATTGATCATTTTTGCTATATATGGATGGTTGTATAAGATTATTGAGAGGTTTGAATTCTCAAACTTAAATGTCATATAAGACAGCTTCTTGCGTTCTTCAGTAGTGTCCGCTCGTAATTCAGAAAGTCTCCTCTTACCTGGAAATTTTCTATCTTATATGTATCCCTTGACTGAAATCTTGTTTCTCAAATAATTTGCTGACCTGAATAACTAGTACAGGATATTATGAGCAAGTAGTTAAGTTAGTTTTTATTACAAATACATGATGCCTGACTATAGAATAAGCAAACTTTCTAAGGCCATGAATGAATGAGTTTTAATTGCAGCTAAATTTTCTTCTTGTAGATCTTCGTGAGGATAAGCAATACCTTTTAGATCACCCTGGTGCAACTCCCATTACCACAGCTCAGGTATGACTTCCTTTTTTTGCTCCTGTTATCTTGCTTTATTGCTCGTGAGGCATATATCAGTTTCTCATTTTTTTATTTTTTATTTTTTATTTTCTTTCTAAAGGGAGAGGACCTAAAGAAGATAATTGGTGCTCCTGTTTACATTGAGTGCAGTTCTAAAACACAGCAGGTATGTGTATTTTGGTCCTCTTGTTACAAGCTTAAGATAAAGCTGAACTACTGACAGGAGTCATTTGAATTACCGTTTGTAAACACAGAATATTAAAGCTGTTTTTGATGCGGCCATTAAAGTGGTTCTCCAGCCACCAAAACAGAAGAAGAAAAAGAAGAGAAAGTCACAAAAGGCCTGCTCCATATTGTGATTACGAGAAGCACTGGGAGGAAACAAGGCACATAATGTCCCACCATACGGAAACATCAGGATGCAGTCTTTAGTCTTTACTGACAGAACTAGGAACAATTCCATAAGCATCAAGTTAAGTGTGTGTTGTATTCAGGATTGAGTTCTGATCTGTATATGAATCATTCCTTTGTGTTCCTTAACGTCTCACCTTTTCTATTTCTTTAGGTGTCTTTGGACAATATATTAACTAGAATGAGGAATATTTCTTGTATGACTTACCAATTTGGTTTGTTGTGTATCACGATCCCGCTGTATTTACTTAAATGATCCTAATGTAATCATCGTTTTATGTTGAATCATTCACAATGATTTCTGTTGATTTGTTTCTTCGTATCTTGCATTTGTTATCACTAATGATGGAAAGCAGCTAATGAAATCAGGAAATCCTGCACTAGTTAAGTAGAGCCCGGGTATTTCTACTTCGGTTTCTTATTAAGATGCTGTAACTATTTATTTAAGGCATATTTAAAACACTTTTCTTTGTCTTTGATGTTATGACCTCTCAATTTTTTTCTTCTCAACTCTTCAAATTTGGCTTCGGACAGTTTTGGTAAAGATGTCAGCCACTTATTCCCAAGTCCTGGGAAGTATTAAGAAAATTCTTCATTCTTTTTCAGTTTTCCTAAAAATCATGAAACTTAATCCTAAAATACTTTGTCTTATTATAAAAAAATCAGATTGGAAGAGATTGATATAGCTACTTAATTATCAACAAAAATCTAGGTTAGTTCTTTTTATACAGAACTCAAATTCTCTATGATTAGTCTTAGTCTGAGCTATATTGCATAATTTGTTATGGTAGTTGTAACATCAAATTTAGCTTGTCATTAACTAATGAAGATTTTACTTGACCACATTTCCAAACCAAGAAAGGAAAACGTTAATTCTAAGTTAGCCATCTCATATTCCTTTGATATTTAAGCTTTGTAAACATTTATGAGCTCCCGATTACTACATATGACCTAAAGATCATCAACATAAACTGAGACAATAATTAGATCAATACTTTCTTTTTTCACATAAAGATTTTCTTCACTTAGACTTTTATCAATTTCTAAGCTTAGTAGGTGCTTATCTATGCAACTATACCTGATCCTTAAAGCCTATTTGATGCTATACAACAAAGCCTTCATATTGCTTATAATAGATCTTCAGCAAGAAATCATTAAAAAAAAAAATGCCAACTTCACATATAAGTTGTATCACTCCCAAACCTTTTTGTGTTGTCCAGCCTTGTCACAGGAGTGAAGGTTTCAGTGAAATCCACATTGAATACTTATGCATAACCTTTTACTGCATGCTTGTTTTATGTTTATCTAATAATCCTTTATCATTAAACTTAGTCTTGACAACCCAATCTTCCCCGATCAATCTTATGACTTGAGGTATATTTCAATAAGCCACTAAGTTTGATTCTTTTTAGATCACCAAAAGCTCTTCCTCTACGAAAATAATCTATTTGTACTCTTATATTGTTTCTTCAAGATTTACTGGTTATAGCACTACTACGTTACATCTTGTATAAATATCATAAAGTAATATAGTGCCTCTAATTGACTACTTAATTATCAACATTTTCATCATCGGCCATTAGTCAACCAAAATGTTGATCATCACCATTTGCTTTCCAATCTGACTACTCTTCCTCTATGAAGATGATATCTCTACTAATGATAATGTTCTCTATTTGAAGCTAAAATATTATATATGTTTTGAAGTTTTTGTTATAACTTACGAAAATTTTAAGCTTAAATTTTTTTTATCTAATTTATCTTTCTTAAGAGAAAAACGAAAATAACCAAATACTTTCAAATTCAATAGAGAAGGTTTTAGCAAACCTTACTTCGTAAGGTGTCTAATTGTGAAGCACTCTTATTCACAATTAGTTCAACAAAAAAAGTAGCAGTATTGGCCGCCTCTGTTTAAAATATTTAGGCAAATCCTTTTCATATAACAAGCAATGAGTTGTCTCCATGATGATTATATTTTTCTTTTTACTAACTCTATTTCACTATAAAGTGTAGGGAGTCTTGAGTTTCTAGTTAATTTTAGCCTTTTCATATAATAAGTCAAATTGATTTGAGGTATATTCTTTTTTGAACTAAGTAAAATTCCAATTGAAGTTTTGATGATAACAAAATATAATTACCACTAATGAATTTATTATTTTGATGTAAAGTAGTATAAAACAAACATGAAGCCATACATTCAAGAAGTTAGTTATTAAGTTGATAAAGAGAAGTTTAAGTTTGCAATCAACAAAATGAAGATCAAACCAAGTACTAAAGAAGATCAAGGCTCATCAAGGTCATTTTATATTTTGTATTTTAATTTTAATCACACTTTATTAATTTGATGTTCTAAAAGGTTCATATTCACGATTGTTTTCATGCATCAAGAGGCATTGAAACTTTTGCCTTTAATATAAAATCCTCTTGATGTTTTAAAAAAACTTCAGAAAATATTTTGAAGAATGTTTAAATCATAATTTCATTAGATAAATTGGGATTGAGTATTTGAAGTTATTAAAATTATATTTTTGGGGGGATCGGTTGAACTATATGGGTTACTAGTCGATCCATATAGGTTAAAGTTATTAAATTTGATGTACCAATATACCTATTGGTCGATTAGCCTCTCAATGATTGATTGACCAATATGTTGTACTAGTCAATTAGTACTCTGCAAGTAGTTATTATAATAGCTAGTTCTTGGATCCAACTACTAGCAAGAGTCACAAAACTCTATAAATAGGTGTTTTCTCATTGATTTTTTCATCAAGAAATATTTGAGTGTATTTTACACATATTTCTAAATATTTTTCAATCATTTGAGCATCATTGTCTCACATTTATATGATTGAGCCACTTTGGAATTATTAAGTGACAAAGTGATGTATTCGAGTGGGATTGAGGTTTATCCACAACTTGGAAGAAGATTGTAAAGGATTCTTCTTTGCCAAGGAAGATTATAATAATGGTTATTATTGCCTTAAAAAGAAGAATTATAGTAGAATTTCAATAAGAGTCTTAGAAGCGGACGTAGGCAAGAGTTGTTTGTTGAACCACAATAAATTGATTTACATTCTCTCTTCTTGATCCTCTTTAATTAATTTATGTTAAGTAACTATTTATTCACACACACACACACACACACACACACACACACACACACACACACACACACACACACACACACATATATATATATAT
>JANZLC010000202.1:36093835-36109091 GCA_026413385.1 Erythroxylum gracilipes
TAAGATTTTTGAAAGCATGGTTGATGTAAACAGTAAACTAGTAAAGTGTACAGTACAACTGTATAATATACCAATATGGACTATTTTGTAATTTTTAAAAATTTTAGGGACTATTTTATAAATTTAAAAAATTTCTCAAAACGGTACCCGATACCGGTACATTTTCGTTCCAGAGATCAATCCGGTACCGAACCCGGTACGGTATTCATATCTTTGAACACAACTCTTGATCAGTACCTGAGGGATTTTTGCTCAGCTTCATGACAGGGGTAGCCTTTGGTTGCAAGGTTAAAATGGCTATGGTTAATCCATCCTATGCTTCATGATCCATAATTTGAGGAGGGCTGGGTTGTTGAGACAGAAGATTTGAGGGGTAATTTGAGATAATCAAGTTGGAATTGATGTTAATGTCTTGGAATATAAAAAAGAATTAGTCAATATCAGGAACACTTAAAATAAATTGCATCAATGCTAAAGTTATAAGCTTATTTATAAATTTTTAATATTAACAGTTTTTTTATACGTAAACAAGATTTAATAATAAATTTAAAAAATATTTGAACTCTAAAAAATTTAAAGAATACATTACTAATTTTAACACATTAAAAATTTATTTGCACATATGTGTTACCACGATATTAACACTAAGCTTATGGTATTAAAAAAAAAATGTAATCGACGTCCTTTGTCCTCAACCAAAACAAGGTAACTTTTAACCTCAAAATCCCGAATCGACCAAGATGTTCTTCGAAATCTTTTGATCACGTTGCAGATGGGCCACTTAATTCTTTTACAGATGATGGCAATAAGGCATCATGACGATGGTGAAATGTTAACCAATCTGTTCCAGTTGTCCCTATACTATAGTCTGCGTCGGCAAATCTATGTGGAACCACGTTTAGTTTGTGGAAAAGAAACCCAAATACAGACATCCTCGTTTCTCCATCTACCTAAGCAAGTTGAGCAGTATCCCTAGAAACATAAACAAAAATAAATGGAGTAATTAGGAATTGAAGTTTCATACTCATTAAACAATTCAACTTTCTTTTTTTTAACTGCTCATTCCATTAAAATACAAGCAACTTCGTTTCAGTATGATAATCTCGAATTGTGGGTATAGTACTGTAAACCTATTTGGACTAGGACTTGTGTTAGTGTGACACTATTGCATACAAATGCAGCATGTGGCTGGCTGAGGTACTCTCCTACCCAAAATAATCGGAAATACACCTACGTAGGGATGAACGCATATCAGGGTCTCCCGCGAAATTACCGGTTTTTTAACAACCTCAAATCCCAGGAATGAACAAGAACGAGTTTTGAATTTGCACAGAAATCAGAAGTGTAACTAGAAAACCAACTTTGCTTTTTCTTTCCTTAATCACAAATTCTTTGCCTTTAGCCACTTTTCTCGGAAATGCTCCTCTTTGCCGACACTTTCATTCTCTTTTGTTGTCTTTTTTGGTTTTTAATAGTCATTTTCCTCTTCTTGTCGTTTTTTAACATAACCCTTTTGCTTAATCTCCTCAAACCAAGACCCTCTTCTGAGTTCATTAATGGTCTCTTCAGCTATTGTTTACTCTTGATTTTTCATATGAATTCGTGAAGTTGGTTGCATTAGGTGGGGTGGTGATGTTTGGCGGCAATCTCGTTTTAAATGCCTTCTGGACCTCCCAAGTCAGACGGTAAACAACGTTAGGAACAAGTCTCATTCTTTTGTCTTGGCTTGTTTATCTTATGCATGATTCTCCTATATTTTACTTTTTTTTTCTCAGGCTCTTTTGGGTAATTCTGTTAGCTTTATGTCTATGGTGGGAATGATAATTCTGGTCAGACTGAATTAACCTTTTCAAATTTGAAATCTTTCAGGGGTATATATTAATGGGTAGGCATTATAAACAATGAGTGCTAGCAAAAAGTGATTGATAGGGTGTAGTGGGGTATTAGTTTATGGGATTTCTAGTTTTAGCTGCTCTAACCGTGTTTAGTTTCCTTAAATGCAGAGAGTGAAAATCGAATGATCAGCTCAGGAAGTGGAAAACTTGTTACGGTACATAAGAAATTTGCGGACCTTTTGCCGTTCCAGGAAGATTAGAAGTTATAGTGGTTTGATATTTGATAGTGATATCAAGAAGAAGATGCCGGAAGAGATAACAGCTAAGCCTATTGAGAAGAGGATCATTATAGTGGGAATACAAATTGATGGCCATAGTAGAGAGCTGCTTAGCTGGGCTCTTGTGAAGGTGGCTGAACCAGGAGATTGTGTAATTGCAGTTCATGTTTGTCGAAGTTCAGGTAATGTTTTCAACGTCCCAAACGTGACTTTCCCAGGGATAATCTGAGTTAAACATTTTCAATTCCTGTTTTTCTTTTCTTTTCATCACAATTCTTTTGACCAGGCCATTTTGTCAAAGTTAAGCCCTTGCTGGATAGTTACTTAGAAGTATATGGTGCACTTTGTTCCCTGAAGAAGGTCAATTACTAAAAACTGGATTCCATTTCTCTATTAGAAGTTGTGCAGGTAATTAATAGCCTTTTGTGTTCAGGTAGAGCTCACAGGTCAGATTTCCAGAGGGATTTCATTCCGGAAAACTCTGGTCAGAGAGGTGAAGAATCATTCTGCCGTGGCTGTACTAGTAGGGATCAACAACCGAAATGCTGTAGTGTATGTGCAGCTATACAATCGAGCTCTGCTTTAGTCTTGTTTCTTTATTCCCTCCTGATTGGGCTAAACAGATGTTATTTTCAGTGGTTGGGGCTCCACAGCTCATTATTGTGCTAAGAGATTGCCTCCAACAACAGATGTTTTGGCCATCCACAAGGGGAAAATTGTGTTCAGGAGGTGTAACCATAACCAACTAACAGGTTTGGTATTTATGTTTGAAACAAGACCCGTTTCTTAGTTCTACAAGAGAAATAATATGACTTCCAATTATGTCAGGCCTCTGCGGAGATCCAAAACCTAGTTTCAATCAAAATGGGAGTCCCATATGGAGAGAAGTCCATTCTGAGTTCGGTGATTCTGAGGCAGACACTGAAATATCAAGTTTCGATGTAGTAACAAGAAATGGAAGTGAAGAATTCAGCGATGAAACTTCAAGCCTTGTGTGTGAACGTAAAAAGAGATCAACTTCTGTGTTCGTAGGGGATATTTTGGATCAGAGGCCTGGTTGGCCACTTCTCCGAATACCAAGTATTGATGTTCCAAAGGCGCTGCAGTCTAGACAATTGTCTGTGGTGCAGTGGGTAATGAACTTGCCGAATCGTTCCCCACAGCAAAGTCCCCAAAGTTTGAGAAGGAGCTCAATGGAGAAGAGCAGTAGAATTGGTTTGTCGGCAGTAGGTGAACTGGAAAATAACTTGGCGATTCTGCTCAAAACAAACTCTTCCACTTGCAAATGGTTCAATTATGAGATCCTGAAAGCTGCAACTTCTGAATTCTTTTCAGGTTATTACCGTGAACCTTCATGTGATTTAATCCCTTTGTCCTTGATTCTCTTATCTGATGCGACTCTTATCTCATGGCAGGAAATTTGATCGGAAAAGGAGGATGCAACAAGGTGTATAAGGGAATTCTTCCAGATGGCAAGCCAGTGGCAGTAAAAATTCAGAAATCGTCTCAAATAGCAAGAAAAGACTTTTCCCAGGAAGTTGGTATCCTCTCCTCGTTGAAACACAAGCACATCACACCTCTTCTGGGGATATGCCTGAAGGATAATGAACTCATCTCCATTTATGACTTGTTCTCTAAAGGAAGTTTAGAGGAAAATCTACGTGGTAAAGTTCGTTTAAGATGTATGTATAACAGTATTTTGCAAAAAAACTTGAAAGGAATATCACGTAGTCAAATATTTCATAATAGGTGTTGATGGAAACGAAGGCAACTCTCGGTTCCTGTCGTGGGAAGTGAGATATAACATAGCTTTAAAAATTGCCGATGCTCTGAATTACCTACATAATGAATGCCCTCAGCCTGTGATTCACAGAGATGTCAAGTCTTCAAACATTCTTCTATCCGAAAATTTTGAGCCACAGGTATGCTCCAGACTAATGCAGATGATAGTTACACCATTTTTAAAGCGAAATTTGTTCTGAATTTATAACATGACTTATAGCTGCTTATGAGTCACAGTTATCTGATTTCGGGCTTGCAATATGGGGACCATCAACATCATCTTTTGCAACTGAAGATGACGTGGTCGGAACGTTTGGCTATCTTGCTCCCGAATATTTCATGTATGGAAAAGTGAGCGACAAGATTGATGTGTATGCCTTTGGTGTTGTTCTACTTGAGTTATTATCAGGAAGAAAATCAATTGCCTCTGAGTATCCCAAGGATCAAGAGAGCTTGGTTATGTGGGTAAGAGCCTCTCCGATTATTAGAAATATTCAACTCTAATGGTTTTTTGTTCCTAACTTATAGATTGGTGAATTTAGGCAAAGCCACTAATAGAAATTGGTAATACAAAAGGCATATTGGATCCAAATTTGGAAGGCAACATTGATGAGGTTGAGGTGCAGAGAATGGTTCTTGCAGCAAAACTCTGCATCACAAGATCTGCTACTCGTCGTCCCAAAATGATCGAGGTACCTTGCTTCAAAAATAAAATTTAATGGTCGATCCCATCCCCACCTGTGCACTTAGGAGTTAATTTATTTGATTATTCATTTGTTTTACTTTAACGGTATCCTTTACATATAATGTTTCAGATACAAAAGCTCCTAAGAGAGGGTAATTGTGGGGAGAAGTGCATGAACCCAAATAACAAGTATCCTGAGTATATAGAAATGCAGGGTGAAGATGATGACGAAGTTTATCCAAATTCTAGTGCCGAATTACATATGAGCGTTGCTTTGCTTGACATCGATGATGATACATCTCTGAGTAGCTTCGAGCAAGGAAATAGTATCTCTTGGGAAGGTTACTTGCAAAGAAGGTGGAGTCGGTCCTCAAGCTTTGATTAGTTTCTCTCCACTGTCTTGAATACTTAACCTCTTGTATTTGCAAATAAAGGCTGCAGCCAAAAACAAACATGCAATTACCTTTCAATCATTTTCTGTAGCCAAGACATCTGTACATAAGGTAGAAACTAGCTTATGATCCAACAAATGTAACATTTTATTTTGATTACAAATAGGATACAGTAAAAGTGTTGCTCAAATTGAACACTACAGAAAACAAAATCTAGAAGTTCCTGTACACTTTGATCATGTGAGGGAAATAATCCTATTCCTACGAGTCTCTTGTATCTTCTGATAACTATTCAGAAAGGTAAGGTAAATCGCAAGGCATTCATTTCAGCATGGGGCAAATACTGAGCTCTTGGAATAAAGGTGGAAGTTGAATTGGACAGCTTCTCGGTCTAGGCATTAGCTATTTCAACCGTGCCAGTCCCAGGTGAGCCACTCTAGATCTTTGTCTCAAAGAGCCACTCTAGATCTTCAGACTCTAGATGTATACAATCCATGACAGGGGGAACCCAGTTCTCAAAAAGTTGTTGATATTGTGATACTTCGTGCGCCACTCCATTTGGTAGTTCAACTATGCAAGTCTCAGATGATGTCGTGGACTCTGTTTCAGAGGAGAATTCTTGATCTTCAAACTCCAAAACGCTGCTTTCCTTGGCAGGGCTAACACAATTCTCTAGTTGTTCTCCACATTCTGATACTACGTCCAGCTGTTCACTTCCATGGCAGCATGATATAATTGTATGTTTCTTTTCTTGGCATAACTCTTCGCTAGGAACTTCCACTTCTACAGCTGTAATATTGCACTTCACTTCGACAGAATTGAAAGGTTCTTCACTGAGAAGATGATGAGGCAATTCACGTGCAACAAAGTCCATCTTCTTAGAAAAGAATGCTTTCCGGAGTAGCAAATGATGCAATATAGTCCCATAGGATGCCACCTGGACCAACGACATGTTATTGTATCAGTTATCGCATGGAAAAGCAAGACATACACTCGTGAATTATTCAGATGAACCACTTACCATTGTATTCATAGCAACTTTCAGGACAGCATTCCAACTTTTTCATGATAACATTGAGGGTACTGTTAGAAGAGTCACGCAGACGTTCGGACTTGGTGTTTGATTTCCGGTCATTAATTCCAAAACTATAGGATGATTCGTGCGTTTCATCACAACTGCACCTTTCCTGTGATACTTCTCCCTCCGCCAACTCTTCCTCTTCTTTTGTTGTTAACATAATTCCTACTTCCCGTGGGATTTCCCCCTCCTCCAACTCTTCCTCTTCTTGTCCAGGTAATAAAATCGTTATATCAACACATGCATGAAAGAATACAAGATATACTAACTAGCGGATACTCATGAGAAACCATGAATTAGCACACAGTCACTCACCATTGTTACGGCAACTCACAGGAGCCCACCCACTACTTTTCTCATTTAAAATGAATTTATTGCCAAAGGAATCACGCCCACGTTCAGAGACTGCATATTTGCCGTACCCTCGGGCAACGCGGCGTCTCCTGACATCCGAACCATTTCTTTCCCGTACGCTGCTCTTTTGTCTGCGTCTATGATGTGATATCCTATGCCTCTTACGGTGATTATAGCGTTCGAGTTCTTCCTCCTTTTCCCACTTCCTCTTCCGTTCCTTCTTGTAAGTCGATTCTTTCCTCATCTGTGCGTTCAAAGTCGGGCAATCCAAGAACATAACAACGTCAAAACAAGGTCTAGGAAAAGAAAACGTTTCATAGAAACAATGGAAGTAGACATACATATAGTGCCAAATACTCCATGTAAACCAACCGTACGTACCTTTGATAACTCTATAACACGCATGGTTATCGACCTCTTGCACAAAACCCAACTTTTCTTGATCGTGTATGCCAACAGATAACTGCTGTTGCTTATTTACATGTACAGTTTTAGTTTCCTAAACTTAGTTGAACATCTAAAGTGATGTGGAAAACATTTTGAGGGGTGCATACATATATAATTAATTTAATGGTGCATTATATATCTTACAGAATATTATATTTGTATAATAAATGCAATTATTATATTTCGTATTTAGCATATCAATTATCTACAGCTGCATAAAGGTATTTTTATCTACCTATAAATATTTAGCATATTAATTATCTACACTTGTATAACAAAATCAAGATTTAAGTTAAACATAATATTAATGTATTCCAACAATTAAATTAAACATAATAGTTCCATAAACAAACGCAAAACCTTCAGCAATATTTTATAATTAGGCTTAATTATACTTTAAGATCCTAACCTTAAAGATGTAATCCAAACATTAGAAATGACATTTAATTTTTTATGGTAATCAAATAATGAAATTGAAATATTTTTATTGTGTGGAGAATTAAATTTAAACTATTTTTTAAGTACAAGCTACAAATATGATTATCTCTGAAAACTATATGCAAACTATACGGAGAGCCACACGGACTTTCTGATGACGTATGTAGATTGTAGATGTACTGAATAACTTCCCAAGAACTTTTAAAATTTACATTGAAGTCCTTCAAGTACCTATAAATTGAATGCTATGTCGAACTAATATATTGACCCATGGAGGAAATTGTGGAATCTCTCTAAATCGGTCGTATATGGTACACGTTCATTGTCACTGTTTCGCTTGCAATTGGTCCTCCCCTTAAAGGGTTGCTTTAGAAAGCCTATTTAAGGTTTTCATTCTCTTTGTTCTTGGCTCTCGTTGTCTAGGGTTTCAATTTGGAGTGCATGATTGTTTCGTGTATGGATTCTGTGTCAAGTCTTCTATTTCCTTTTTTCTTGACAAATAACCTCAACTTCATTCAAATGTTTCTTAATTTCCAGAAGTTGAATTGTGTTTGCATGGTAAGCTTCCGACTTTTTCCATTTTAATTTGAATTTTCTGGTTGCTATTTGCATTTTCATCTTTTAGTTTGATTACTTGTTTCGTTTTTTTGTTTTTCGAGATCATTTTGGGGTCTTTAGTAGATTTATACAGTCAATTGTCTGTGTTTTTGCTTGTTATTTATATACTTACTTAAAGCCCTTTTTTTGCAGCTAAGCAGCACGAATTCCTAGGCTGAAATTCTCATCTTGGTATTGGTAATTTTTTTTGCAAGATCTAAGATTTGAATCGAATTATCATCTACGTAAAGCATCAAAATCTGAACTTGTCTTATAGATTTTTGTGTCGGCCGTTGTATGATGGACGATGGTGAAGTGGATTTCTCAAATCAAGAAGTTTTCCCGAGCCAGAACATGGGTGAAATTCCTAGCAGTTGCTCGATGGATAGTTTCTTTGAGGAACTACTGAAGGAATCTCATGCTTGTACTCACACTCATACATGTAATCCACCGGGTCCTGATTTCTCCCATACACACACTTGCTTTCATGTGCATACCAAAATTGTGTCTGCGCCAACTGAGGAAAATGCAGCTGATGACGATACTGCAGAGTCAACTGAGAAGAAGTGCAAGAAAAGGCCAACAGGGAATAGGGAGGCGGTCCGCAAGTACAGGGAGAAGAAGAAAGCAAGGGCTGCATCTTTGGAGGATGAAGTTGTGAAATTGAGGGCTTTGAACCAGCAGCTGCTCAAGAGGTTGCAGGGTCAGGCTGCATTGGAGGCAGAGATTGCGAGGCTCAAGTGTTTGCTTGTGGACATTCGGGGCAGAATTGAAGGGGAGCTTGGATCTTTTCCATATCAGAAGCCTGTTAACAATGTGAATTTGGCCAGTTCAAATCTGCCTGGTGCTTATGTGATGAATCCTTGTAATATGGACTGCAATGACCAAGTCTATTGCCTACATCCAGGAGTTGATGACAAAAGTCAAGGAGCAATATTGAATGAAACAAGAGGTTGTGATTTTGATAATCTCAACTGTATGGCTAGTCAGAACTCAGCTACTAAGGAACTCCCTGGTTGTGGATTAGGGAATGTAATGAAAAATGGCAGTTATTCAGGCACA
The DNA here is from genome assembly GCA_026413385.1 of Erythroxylum gracilipes. Taxonomy (NCBI): domain Eukaryota; kingdom Viridiplantae; phylum Streptophyta; class Magnoliopsida; order Malpighiales; family Erythroxylaceae; genus Erythroxylum; species Erythroxylum gracilipes. Next base: position 36,102,784 of record JANZLC010000202.1, read on the forward strand.
AGTAAGAGGAAAGGTAAACTGTAACATTGTCATTATCCATTTGGCAAATTTAATTCTTTAGAATAAGATGAGAACAATGTAGTTCAAGAGTCAATTAGCTTATTGAAAGTGAACTATACATACGACAAAAATCAGTTGTTCTATTCATGCATGCGTACTTTGACTTCTTAAAGTGTATTTTGAAATGACCATAATCGTTATGTCAATGCTTGGTAAATCACTTTTTTTACTTCTCTCTCTACCTATGACATGTTACATGAGGTAATGGTTCTGAATTCTTAAGTATGTTGCCAGCATATGATTTGATGGTGGCCTCAAGTATCTTTTATCAGAAATTGAAAATGATAAATGGGAAACTTGTGATATTAGGCTTACTGGATTCGGCTATCCATTATAGTTTCAATTGTTAACTCAATCTGTTATAGGTTTGATTGTTAGATTGCAATATTTGTGCCATTTCCAAGAAGAATGTGCTATAATTAAACTATTCTGGCGCAAAGAGGTTGTTCTATATGTTCATCCTTTTGAAGTTAGTCTGTCTTCACTTTCAGCTGTTAATCTTCGTTTGCTTGATAAACCTATTGTCTTGAATTGGCCCTTGATTCGTCTTTTAGCTTACACTATCAGTTTGCATCTCAGATTCAATTTGAGTCTCTTACAACTAATTCCTTGTCAATTTATAACTTGTGCTCTTGTGTTTATCCTGTAGAAGGGGCTCATGCAGCAACAGCTGGCTGAGCATTATGTTCTTTGTGATGGCTCGTAATGTATTCTAATAAGATAATGGCACCATCATCAACTTCTTCAACTTTCTACTCGGGTTTGGTTAGTTTATCTTTTATCCCCTCTTCACTTTTTGTAGTCAGGGATTGGGTTCTTAGAATTGGATGTGTATTCACATTAAACTCAACCTTAGTTGGCGGTTAGCTGCTCTGTAAGGTGGAAACTTGATGGACGTATAGCTAGTATCTGGTATTAGAGGAGACCAACACCATCCCTTTCTTTAAGCTCCACTTGAATTTATAAAGCTTGGACACCTTTCCTATCATGTACAGAATCTTAGTTATTGCTTTCTATTAGTTGTGCCTAATATTATTTTCTTTTGTTCTTATTCATGCTTTTGCCTGTGTTTGTGGAAATTTTCTCTTTTTCTAAGAATTATACATTCTTGGCTGCTGGAAAGGGTGGGGACATCTTTGATGTTTCTTTAGTTGTGCGATTCTTGAGTGAACTGCTATAAGTATTAAACCTTCATTCAAAATATATTGCAAATTGAATTTCGTATTTTTGGAAAGGGCAGGCATTGCTTTGCCTAAAGAGCTACCCTTGGTGGTGAATTGCCCCATGGAACCTAAGACATTCAATTTAAGTACAAAGCACTTAAAAGTTTTCAAACGACTTTGGCCAAAATTTGTCACTTGAATGCTTAACTTCATGAATTGTTTTGTTCGTCCCAACCTTCATGTTACTTTTCATTGAAAATGATTATTGGCCCTGTGGGTGTAAAATGATCTAAAGAAAAAATTCAATTGTAGATGAATGGCAGGTATTTAGTGCTTGCTGTCTTCTTTCAAGGGCTTGGCGGTGTGCTAGAATTAAAATCTTCTTAAGCTTTTGAGATATAAAGATTGGTTTTGACCATTGGAATGTAAAATTGTTAACAAGTCTTCGAGATAAAGCTAGACAATAATCATGCGTGAGCGTTGTCTTATCTTTAGGAATTCCTTGGTCCGTCACTCTAGATGATATTAAAAAAAAAAAAAAGTGTTTCAGGACATTTACATGGTTCATTAGTTTAAAGCTCAATGTATCATGTATGAAGTATTGTCCAGCAGAGGCAAGATGACCCGAAGAGGCTGGAAGCGTATTATGAAGCGCAGTGGTGTCCTTGTGATATAGCTGGAACGGCACTCCTGAACTAAGATATGGCAAGTTATATTTGTGAGCGAAATCTCCGTTGTTTATTGTATTAGCTAATAGGTGTTTATACACAAGAATACAAATCTTGGTCTCCCCACGGTAGCCACACCTGAAGGCACTAGAAATGAACCATGGCTCCTTTTTTGTTCCATGAGGGAATAATTCAAGAGGACCGACCATCAACCTAAACTTAATTATGATTAGTCAATTCAAATATGAACCGTTAATTTCAGGTCGAATCAAGTCGAATTTACCACCTCTATCAGCATCTAACTCCAACAGCTCCTCCCTAAGCCTTGAATTAGTAGGATCCAACTCGGACTATGTAGAATTGTATGCTTGGGCATGAGATCACGGCAGAAAACTTCGTCTAATTAGATTCTTCAAGCTGCACAGGAACTGCTGGTGTATCTGAAATATACATATAATGAAATATTTGCCCATAGAAGAGATGGAGAAGTATTTCTTGCGCAGGCCTCAACTACAAAATTCAGAAGGCTTCATGCCACCTTATTACGCCAACTCATTAGACCAAATGGTTTAAACTGAGTGAAGGACTCACATATGACCACTTAAATACATTCAATGCAGTAGTTAATTTCCCCACATCAAACAGATTTACGGTAGTATCTGATGAAGTTGTAGCCAGAATCCATTCATTGCAGGGATTGAATGACATAAGTCAATAAGAAAACAATTCAAGACTAGAAAATTGATGTCAGGGACAGCCAATGAGAGCTCACTACCATAGATTGATCTATATACAGAAAGTTGGTCCCCTTTTTGAGCAATGAGTTAGACCATACCAGTCCCACCCATCCACCCATATTTCCAATATTGTAATGTAGATGCACCAAGAAAAAACCACCTACACGTCGTTTTCCCAAATAAAAACTTCCTTTACCTTTTTATCAACTTCAGTTATGTTTAATGATTTACTTGGAATTGGTCTAACGTAAGTACGTCCATCTAAGATTAGTTTTATTTTCATTATACCAAAAAATAACTTAAATCTGTTTTCCATGTCTACAAATAGTAGAAAACTAAAAAAAAATTCAAGTGTGATAAGATTATTCCTTTTTGACCATAAAGTTATAGATTCGAATAACAAAAATAGTCTCTTTATAAAAATATAAAGGAAAAGTTGTATACGATTGATACCTTCCCCTCATACTCTGACAAAGTGAGGAGTCTTTTGCACGTTGGTTCACTTTTGTTGGAATGATAGGCGGGGCAGTGATCAACAATTAAGGCTTGGATAACTACAACAATTAATGCTACTAGAAATTCAAGAATTACATTTGTAATATTTGTAGCTTGGACAACTAACAATTAATTGTCCAAGCCACGTGAGAGAGGCCAAAACCGTCTGAGGGAGGCTTATAAATAAGTCTCCCCAGCTCATTTGCATATCATTCGTTCTTAGAAAATCCTTAATCCTTTTAGAAAGCATTTCTCCTATTTACGTGTTTCTCTTTGTAAAATAAAGAGAAGTTGTAAATCCTAAATTTTCTTAGTGAAATTTCTTCTTCTTAATCATAGTTTTTATCCTAATTTATTTAGGAGTTTTTCACGTAAAATTTGTGTATTTATTTCTTCATTACTATTCCTTTCAATCCTATTTTAGTTGTGAACCTGTCTAATCCGATTGATTTTCTCAACAAGTGGTATCAGAGTGTATTAAGAAAAATATAACGAATTTTTTAGCACAATCTGTTTGATTTTCGAGTAGTGACGGTGAAAGTTGATGAATAGTAAAATAGTAACTAAGAAAAGTGACAATTGTTCATGCATTTATTTTTAAATTAACATTGTAGCAGTCACTGTAGCTAAGTTGTAGCAACTTACTATTCATACTTACAAGTATGATACTATTCATACATATGGGTACTATTCAGTTGAAATAATATGAGTGAAATTCTTTTCGTGATAGAAGCAATGACGGCAAAATTTGAGATTGAGAAGTTCGATGGGAGTAATTTCTCATTATGAAAGTTAAAGATGAAGGCTATCTTAAGAAAAGATAACTATTTAACGATCATCAGCGAAAGGTCAGCAACATTCACAGATGATAATAAGTGAAATGAGATTGACAGAAATGCTATTGCAAATCTTCATCTGGCACTAGCAAATGGGATATTGTTAAGCATAGAAGAGAAGAAGGCAACAAAGGAGATTTGGGGTCATCTCATAAAATTGTATGAGGTTAAATCACTACAGTGATAGAACACATCAATAATTTAAATACTCTATTCTCCCAACTCACTTCGTTGGGTTGTAAAATAAAGTCAAATGAGCATGCTGAGCTTCTACTTCAAAGTTTACCTGATTCGTATGATCAACTCATCATCAACATAACAAATAATATCCTTATGGATGTTCTAGTCTTTGATGATGTTGCAGTTGCTACCCTAAAAGAGGAAAATCAACACAAGAACAAGAAAGACAGGCAGGCAAGTTCACAATATATGAAGGCTTTCACAGTGATGAGAGGGAGATCAACAGAACAAGGTCAAACTGAAAGCCAAAATCATGGTAGATCAAAATCAAGGAGTAAGAAGAATTTAAAATGCTACAATTATGGTAAGAAAGATCAGCTGAAGAAAGATTGTTGGATTTTAAAGAAAAAATCCAATCCTTAAGGAAATGTGGCAAGTTGTTCTAATGAAGGAGATGTTTTATACTGTGAAGCAGCAACGACTAATGAAGGCAAGAAAAGATTTGTTGAAGTATGACTTCTTGACTCAGGAGCTACATTCTACATGACCTCTCGAAGAGAATGATTTCATTATTTTGAACCTATATCTGGAGAATTTATGTATAGTTGGAATTATCATGCCTTAAAGTTGTTGGCATTGGAGCCATTAAGCTAAAGATGTATGATGGTACAATTCGTACTATTTAAGACGTCCAGCATGTAGAGGGCTTGAATAAGGACCTATTGTCTATAGGACAACTAGATGATCTTGGGTGCAAGATCAATGGTGAGAATGAGATCATTAAAATAATAAAGGAGCGTTTGTACTTATGAAGGGGTAAAAATAGCTGTAAATTTATACATGGTAAAGGGATAAACTTTACAGGAAGCTGAAACATCAGTTGTCTCAAGTAGTACAAGTGAAAGATCAACAATGATGTGCCATCAAAAACTTGGGTATATGTCTGAACAAGGAATGAAAATCCTTGCAGAGCAGAAGCTATTTTCTAGACTTATAGAAGTATCACTTCCTTTTTGTGAGCATTGTGTTATAAGCAAGTAGCATCGGTTGAAGTTCAACACATCAAATTTTATAAGCAAATTAGTTATAGAATTGGTTCACTTTAATGTATGGTAAGCACCAGTTCCATCCCTAGGAGGAGCAAAGTAGTTTGTGTCCTTCATTAATGATTATTCCAGGTGATGTTGGGTGCATCCAATTAAGAGGAAAGAAGATGTGTTCTAGTCTTCAAAGTTTACAAAGCATAGGTAGAACTTGAATCTGGAAAGAAGATCAAGTGTTTGAGGACAGATAATAGAGGAGAATACACTGATAATGAATTTGATCAATTCTGCAAGCAAGAAGGAATCAAAAGGTAGTTTACAATGACATACACTCCTCAACAGAATGGAGTGGCAGAGCAGATGAACAGTACTCTGTTAGAGAGAACCAGGGCTATGTTAGCAACTGCAAGCTTAGACAAAACTTTCTAGGTAGAAGCAGTAAGTACCACTTGTTATGTGGTAAATCAGGCCCCCATCAACTACAATTGAGTTGAAGACACCAATGAAGATGTGGACTAGTAAACTAGTTGATTAGTCAAACCTCCATATATTTAGGGGCCTGTGTACGTGATGTACAATCCCAAGAAACTACGAAGATGGATCCAAAATTCAAGAAATGCTTATTCTTGGGGTCTGTTGTAACATCTCACTCTCAATTGGAAGGGTAAAATAGTAAATTTGGCATAGGATGAGATGAATCGGAATGATTTAGGACTGTTCATGCATAATAGGATTGATACCCAGTATCAATAGTGCACATGAAATAACTGTACATGCATTCATGATAATTCCCGGTAATTGGGCCTAATGCAATTTTATTGGATTTAACATGGTTATTGGGTTTGAAAAATTATTCTAAGTGATTCATTGAATGTTTTATATTTTAAGGGATTTTTTAAAATTTTTCTGAAATTTTCCGGAGAAAATTTTCGGACCGAAAAAAATCGCCAAATGGCGAACCAGTTGATTTTTCTACTGGTATTTTGGTTCTAAACTATTAATTATCATGGTAGGACCCATAAGTAGACCCTTTAAATGTGTTGGAACCAAAATTGGAGTGGATATTAGCTTAGGATTTGTTTTATTTTTCAAAACTTTTGATTGGTTGTTGACTTTTCTTCATTTC
>JANZLC010000202.1:36109191-36129456 GCA_026413385.1 Erythroxylum gracilipes
AAGTAAAGTCACTAACTAGTCAATCCGAACTAGTATGGATGCACATGTGGGTGAAATATGCATGTTCATGAATTCCCAGCCCTAATCTTATTTTTTTTCCATCATAAAATCCGTCTAAAAATTAGAAACCTATTGGCGCTGACGGTGCGCAAATCGGACCTCTATAGGTCCCTAATTAAACAAAACAGTGATTACACAGACTTTTACCCGGACCCACGTCAATTTCCCGTCCAAAAATCCCCAATCTCTCAGAAAATGAAATTCAATATTCTACGAATCCGATGCCTCAAGAATCAGGTCAATCGGATGTCGGACGGAAAAGTTATTCACGAAAGAAACCAAAATTCAACAATTAATAAATATATATAGCCCTTATTTCCTACTCTTTTTCCCTTTCCTTGAACCGAAATTCAAAAATTCATAACTTATTCTACACAATTCAGAAAAATGCAAACCATACCTTGTTGGAAAGATAATGAAACACTTCTGGATTGGTTGAATATGTGGATGTGGAGTCATCAACTCTCTAAGAGGTAATGAATAGTTCAAATGCATCTCAATGGATGGCAGCAATGCAAGAAGAAATTGAAGCTCTTCATAAGAATAAGATTTGGGAGCTCGTGCTACTACCACATGGAAGAAAGCCTATAGAAAATAAATGGGTTTTCAAGATTAGGCGAAATGGCGAAGATCAAGTGGAGAGATATTATGCAAGATTGGTGGTGACGGATATGAAGGAAGGGATTGATTTCAATAAAATATTTTCCCCTATGGTTCAACTCACTACATTCCAAGTAGTCTTGGCAATATGTACTACATTTGCTTTATATCTTCAACAGTGAGATGTAAAAATAACTTTTCTTCATAGAGATCTTAAAGAAGAAATTTAAATGCTCCAATCAGGAGGTTTTGAAAAAATAGGAAAGGAGAACTTGGTTTGCAGGTTAAACAAATCTTTGTACAGTCTAAAGTAGGCATCGAAGTGTTGGTACAAGATATTTGATTCCTTTATTATGAGCCTTGGATACAACAGACTAAATGCAGACCCTTATGCATATTTTAAGAGGTTTTGTGAAAATGACTTCATTATCTTGTTGTTGTATGTAGACAACATGTTAGTAGCAGGCCTTAACAAAGATCGTCTCAAGGACTTAAAGGCACAATTGGCTGAGGAATTTGATATGAAGGGCTTGAGACCAACAAATAAGATCCTAAGGATGCAAATTCATCGAGACCTTCGGGGGTTCATTGTGGCGTGGCTGAATGTAGAGCAGTTCGCCCCTATAGTCATTGAGAAGTAAATTATTTATCACTTCAGAAGATGGTCAACATTTCAACATGAAAATCTTACAACGTTTCAACATGAAAGATTGTAAGCCAATTTCTACCCCATTTCTTATTAATTTCAAGTTATCCTCTAAGTCCTAGCAATGTAAAAGAGATGATGGAGATGTCTTAAGTACCGTATGCATCAGCAGTGGGAAGTTTAATGTTTACTATAATTTGTACAAGACCAGACGGTGCACATGCAATAGGAGTGGTTAGTCTATTCATGGTGAATCCTGATAGAGAGCATTAGAATTTTGTATAGAGGATCCTAAGATACATTAAAGGAAACTCAGATGTTACATTATGTTATGGAAGATCAAACTTTATTGTTAATAGATATGTTGATTCAGATTATGTAAGTGATCTTGACAAAAGCAAATCTACCACAGGCTATATGATTAAACTTGCTGGCAAAGCTATAAGCTGGGTTTCAAAACTGCAATCAATTGTTGTTATATCGACAACAAAAGCATAATATGTAGCAGCTACACAAGCCAATAAAGAAGCGGTATGGTTGAAAATGCTCTTCGAAGAACTCGAGCACAAACAAGAGAAAAATTATTTATTTTGTGACAGTCAGAGTACCTTGCATCTTGAAAAGAATTCAACATTTCATTTAAAGACCAAACACATACGAGTACAGTATCACTTCGTTTGTGAAAAAGTCGAAGAAGGAGTTGTAGATATGCAGAAAATTCATACGAAAGATAACTTAGCAAATTTCATGACAAACGCAATCAATACTAACAAGTTTATTTGGTGTCGATCTTCTTACAATCTATTAAAGACATGAGCAACATGAAAATGGCAAGGAAGAAAGAATGGTGTAAAGATATGATTGATGCTCAATTAAATCTTTAAGTGGGAGATTGTTGGAATGATAGGCGGTGGAAGTAGTAAAAAAAAGGCTTGGACAGCTACAACAATTAATGTTACTGGAAATTCAACAATTGCAGTTGTAACATTTGTGGCTTGGACAACTAATTGTTAGCTATCCAAATCACGTGAGGGAGACCAAAACCATGTGAGAGAGGCCTATAAATAGGTCTCCCTAGTTCATTTGCATATCATCCATTCTTAGAAAATCCTTAATTCCTTTAGAGAGTATTTCTCTTATTTCTTGAGAGATTTAAGTGTTTTTCTTTGTAAAATAGAGAGAGGTTGTAACTCCTAAATTTTCATAGTTAAATTCTCGTAATTTTTACTCTAATTTATTTGGAAGTTTTTTACATAAAATATGTGCCTTTATTACTATTCATTTCAATCTTATTTAGCTACAAATCGATTATAATTTGGTTAATTTTCTCAACAACTTTCTCAGAAGCTTTAACACAATCCTGGATTTGATTTGCGCATAGGTTTCAGATTATCAAGCGACAATAATCCTCAGCATAACTAAATAAATCATCATTTTTCAAGTGCCATAAGACGTCTCCCTCCATGCCTTCATGAGCCTACAGAAATTGAAGCTCTCAAAATCCGACATTTGTATAAACCATGATTAAAATTGCCAAATAAAGAGAGAAATATTCCAGTTACCTCGTAAACATGCATCGCATCGAGTACTTTTATCCTGAGCAAAAGTAGACACATTCCCACCCAGAAGCATATCCTAATATCATGTGTACCGCTTAGAAGATACCACTGCTTTTCGGGGTTCCAGGACAAGCCATACCCCTCTTTATCATGACCTCTCAACTCAACTCAGGATCACAACCATCTTGTTTCCTCTCTACCTGTGTCAAAATATCAAACATATAAACCTCGCAGCCACTTGTCTTTGTACCAACAACCAGTGGGTTCTGCAACATACACCATGCCTTTTTCACCTACTCGTAAACACGTCCCAATCCTTCCAAAAACAACCAAATGAATCATCTTTTGGATAATAACACATAATCGCATTTTCAACACTTAAATATCCCAGAACACTTGGCACCCACAAAAATATTAAGGGAAACAATCAAATTAGTTGTCTTTTTTGGAAAATAAGACCAAGAGTCAAGACTTTTTAGCCAATAAAAGCTGCGAAGTTTTAGAAGCCTTTCGTCTTTGAGTCTTACGTTATTGGCTTTCTGTCAACGATAAAAGTTATAGTTTGATTTCAGTTTTTCATTGCTTCTCTGGTATGGTATGTGTTATGGAGGTCCTTTCTCGCACCAAAAGAGTCGGCCAAGGTAAGAGAACCTGACTTGATTGAAGTAACTTGGACCAGACTGAACTAAACCCAGTAGCTTCAAGGCTGAGCTCTAGCTTCTGAAAGGCCCAATTAAGAGTTTGAAAATTAACAAAATTCTGTCGCTGCTAGGATCAATGATGTTGCTGGACATGTTCACATATCCATGATTTTGTGAGATGGAGACTTTAACAATTGGAATATCATTGCTAGTTCTTGTAAGAGGCTTTGTTTGTTTTGGATTTGGAGAAATAGTTGAAAAGTTGTTGGATTGACTATTGAGATTGAAAGTAGGCAAAAGCTATCGGTGAGACATTCTTTTATTATATATTGTTGATTTTGTAAGATATTCATGTTACCAAATATTCTCGTGAACCCTATTTTGCCTTATCCAAAAGCCAAAAATATGCTCAAAAGTTGGCCAATTGTCCATCATTAAACCATGGCCACCCATGGCTTTACCATCCTCTTTTGAACACTTGCGAATTTGATTTTTCTTCTTTTAGAGTTGGATATAACTTCAATCACTTAGTCCCATTACCTACCTACCAAGAACATGAACCATGGGCATACTCGTGATGTTCTATTTCACCTTCCTTTCTTCATCACTCAGTTGTATCTATGACCCAACAACTAAAGGCTAGAAATACAAAAAATATACATTCGAATTTCGATTCTTTGTCTTCCTTCACAAAAAGAAGTTGCTGCTTGACATCAATAAATTCCAAAAAAAAGATGACTACTACCACCTATAATAGTTTCACAAACAAACACCTTTTTTCTATAGCCAAACTAACTATAATGGAATCACATAATGGCACAGGCATGTGGGTTCTTGTCACTGAAAGCAGTAGCATACCGGACCTCAGTAGAGCTAGCACGAGCGAGCTGAGACACACGAGGGTCATCGGTGTTTCTGACGTAACCAACAGGGGCTTTTTTGTCGTAGACACCAGGAGCATAAGGGTGAGCCACCACATCGTACGGAACATAAGGCCATAGCTCGGCCTTCTTGCCGGCCCGATAAGCCACTCTAGCCACCACATTTGAAGGGTTCACGTATTCGACAACTGTCACCTTATTCGCTTTACATTCCACTTCCACTCGTCACTACTTTCATGCCTTCTAATGCTTTCTTCACCTTTATGTCGCACCCTTCGCAGTCTATTCGTACCTTGACCTCCACTGTTTGATCATGTGAGAATGAGCAAAATCAATTTAGATATTACTATAAATGTTTCATTCGATACTATACTGGTATGACCACTTGTATTAGTGCTATGACCATATGATATACAAGTGACTTGGAACTCTGACATAAGATAGTCTGAAAATATCAGCAACCAAGATTTACTCAAGTTCTAATCCTTTTACATATTGCCTTAATCTTGGCTAACAGTCTGTGGACATTCGCAAATTAGTTATCATTTTAAGGATAGGAATTCCAAAAAGTGCAGTCTTCATTCCCTGACATATTCACTTCCCATATTGCAACTACTGAAACTACAAAAAATTTTCAGAAAGAGCATAAAATGAAAAAAGCATTCAGGGTTTTTGTTAGATCCAAGTCGGTAGGTTACTTCGTTAAAGAAAGCTAGATCAAGCTGTTAAATGAACAGCCAAATATGAACTTCCTTCAAAGCTATAAGAAGAAAACCTTGACCCAATACAAAAGTTGATGAGTACCAGAAAGAACATACCTGCAAATGTTTATTTTTCTTCAGCTTGGAGCTGCCGGTGGAACAATCAAAGAGATTGGAGAGATGGTCTAAAGCACCCATTTCCTTTAACTTTTTTTTTCTGACACTGCAGAGAGATTTGGTACCAGAAAAGCACGGGTAGCTAGCACTAGCATACAATGCAAATGGGATCAAAATTACGCAAAAAAAAATATATCCCAACCTAAATGGGGTTTTAGTTCTTTTTGCTAAAGGGAAAGTTGATGGTTAATGGTAAGGGTGTAATGGATGGATGTGTCTTGCGAATCCCACCTTTGCGACAAAAGATCTTCTGTTTCAAAATTAAATCCAATGAATAATTTTTTATATAACAGGTATTTACTGCACAGCTCGCAATGGACACTCCCGTAGGTCCCGTCTGGAAATCTGAGCCCTCTAAGTTAATCCTTTTTCAGATGCAAACAAACCACACTCTGTCACGCATCCGGTAGTTTGGCCTACCTTACGATACTATCCATATTCCATACACCGACCAGCGGGTCCTTTTAAAGTTGTTGGGCCCCAGTTCATCCGGCCTGGTATGTGTATCTGTGTAGGAAGGAGGAGAGCTGAGGTGACCTAGTTTTGGGAACTTGGGTTTAAAACATTATAAATTATGGTGAGCTCCTTAAATGTGCATTAGGATGAAAGAGTGAACAGAGAAGCAGATGAAGGGATTTGTATGTGATGGAACTTGGTTGAGGCTTGTCATCAATAATTTGGAGGGGAGACTTATGTATATTGTAGCTAATCTTTTGTCTTTTGTCAAAAGTAAAAAAGATTAGAAGAGTATGTGTTAGGACATTCAATGTTAATTGTAATGAAATAATTATAAAACTTTTTTGTATGATTTTTTTAAAATTAAAGTTATTTAAAATTTTATAACATGATTCAAACAAAAATTATAATAAAATATAAAATTTAATTTGTACCTAATTATAAATCTTGATCATCTTCTTAATGTTTCTCTTTTTTTTTTTATAAAATTGGTTCATCCTAATAACCATAACTGCATAAGTATCTAATCTCTACTAGTATCTACATAACGTATTAAAAGAACTTTACAAATATTGAAAAAAAGATTAGGTAAAAAGTGCTAGCTCCTTATAGTTTAAATTTATTTATAATAAATTTTAGTCCCTTTTGTCAATTTTATTGAAAGAACTTATAATTTTAATTAAAATTTATTATAATTATAATTAATGCTAATCAAATGTTATTTAGGCTCAAATAAGATCTAATATCTTATATCGATGTTTAATTATTAAATATCTCATTTTTAATTATAAAATTTTTTAAACTTTAGAATTAAGTTCAACTTCATTAAAATACTTTTTTTTTCAAACTATTACTTGCATATAACCCATTAGATTCTTAAATATATTGGCAATAAATATAAACTATATCCTTACATCATATTTAGGATTAAGTAAATTAAACTCTTTTAATTTATCTTTAATTTTCTAATTAAATAATTTATATTAGTAGATTAATATTGACGTCTAACAATACATCATGACTATTCAAATATTTTAAAATATCAAAATAGTTTTGAAGGGTTTTTAAATGTATGATTTTTTTCATATCATTTAATAATTTAATAAAATAATATTATGATAGGACATGAAGTGTAAAATTAATGTCTACTTTTTTATTCTAATCATTTTTTTCTCATTTAGTAATTGATTGTATTAATGATATTTGTAAATTATTTTACAAAGGGATATTTCATTTTGGCCAATAATCTTTCGAATCAATATCTAGAACAAATGAATATTCTCTCTAATCATTCTAAGATGATAAATCTTGAAATTAATTACTCAAATAATCACTTTGTACAATCACAATAATTTTTTATAAATATACAAAAAAATGTTTTAAATAGATTTCTCATATATGATCATTTTAGTGAACTTGTTCTCTAATAAGTTTTTGAAAATTTTTGTGATTATTTTTTAAATCATATAAATTTTTAAAAAATAAGTTTATTGCTTAAGGTTAAATGAATATGTAGGACTCTGCGTATTGTTTAATATTTCTAAAATCTTAAATTTTAAACTTTAAAGGTTATAATCTACATCTCATATAATAGTGCCACCTAATCTAATAAAACATTAATGAAAATAAGTTGGAACATTATTATATAAGTCTTGCTTTTTTACATAAATTTTAAAAGAGACAAAAAAAACAATGTCATTTCGTAATTAAAATAAAATATTAAATATGACATTAAGAAATATAGTGCAATATTTAGTATTTGATTTTAATCAAATAATAATATATTGAATTTTAAGTGTTATTTCAAATTTTATGTCTATGTTATACAACATTCAAAATGTATGCACTAAAGTTTTGAGGTATGAAGTGTAAATAATGTTTTAAAATTTGAAGATTAACTCTTAAACAATATTATATCATAAGAAGATCACATGCATTTGATTTGATGTGTTTAATGAATGAGAAACACTATAATATGCGGGATAAGTTGGTTCTAACTGGAACGTTGGCTTCATTTTTTGACACTTCTCTCTCGAGGTAAGGAGGATTGACATAAAATATCTCATAAGAATGACATATAGTTCCCTATTACACGATATCAAAGGGCTGTTTAGGAGAAGATAGGAACATATCACAAAACTAGAGATTTGAGAAGAGAAATTGTAATCCCCAACACCAAGAAGTAGCATGGCTGCTTAATTACCTTCTAAATAGAGTATAAGACGCATGACTAGTACACCCATTCTTGCAATTAATGTTGCCATGTGAATATTTTAAGTGTTATTTCACTAAAAGTTTGGGTTTAGCTTCTTATATCTAATTATATTTAGGTGAGATTCAAAGTGATGAGAGGTTTAGTTTAGTTTATTATATTAACAGGAAATGGAGAGTTAAGTATTAGAATTTTTAATATAGGTAGAGTGTAGAACCCATTAATAAGAATTGAGCTTGGGTCAATCATTGCCAAAATAAGTAGAACTAGTCATTTGGATAGTTAACCCTTACCACTTATATATAACATTTTCATTTTTAGTCAATATGAAATACTCTAACATTCTCCCTTAAGTGCAACTAGGACTGAACATTCAGTTATCACTTGAAATAAATGCAATGGTAACCGGACCGAGCCACTAGGACTGGACATCCAGACAGACAACCGAGAAATTAATAATTCGGATCAAATCTACTCTGATATCATATTAGATTTTTTTTAATATAGGAAGAGTGTAGAGTCCATTAACAATAATTAAGCTTGAGTTAATTATTGCCAAAATGACTAGAACTAGTCATTTGGATAGTTGACCCTTATAACTTATAAATTTTTTAACATTTTCATATTTAGTCAATATGAGATACTCTAATAATACCATATTGAAAGGCTTAACTCACCTCCAAAAATTAATTTAAGAGGAAAGGTTTGCATATTATTATAAATAGTTAAATACGGTCACACTTATCCTACGTGGGATCCTTGAGATTAAGAAATATGAATCTTATACTTTGAGATTCACCAACCCCAACTGTTAATTAATTAATTTATTCGCTTTAAATCTACATTTAAGTGAAACTGCCACAGATTGTGATTCAATGCTGGAGTCAAATTTTCTTTATCTCAAACTTGGTGAATGGTTGTTACTTGTTACTTAGAGGTCACATTCATTGTCGTTTCAATGTTATAACAACAACAGTGTTACGGTGGGGACTTAATCTTCCAACAATAATAAATCTTCTCATCATCCCACGGTTAATCTGAATGATTAAGAGATATTAAGTACATCTCTGATTATCAAGGCTCAAACTGTAGTGGATGCTTTAGAGGTAATGAACAAAAATGGGTTGCATTTGCATAAAGAGATAAAAGGCAAAAAGTATAGCTAGACATTTTGTGAGAGCAAAAGCCCACTATTTAAGGCTTCTAAGACCTGTATCAGGAGTAGATGCTCTCACATGAAGTGTTATGACCACAAAAAAGAATCCCATACCATTTCCACTGCACAGTCCATTATGAACGGGCTTTATTTCGAGTGTTTGCTTGCATACTGTGACTAGTCACTGTTTCCTTCAGGGAAAAATATCTAAAGAAAATGTAAGGGACAAGCTATAATTTTCCTGAACATTTAATAGTAGTCTGTCTCCAGGTAAATTGAATTCCGCGACCCCTCAGCAATAGACTCGAAATGTCATTGGAGTCTTCCACATTCCAAGATCCTGCAAGGATTGGAGTTCCCAAGGTCCACACCACTAAGTTCATTTTCCAAGCTCAGAATCCACTACCGTTAAATCATCACACGGAAAGTGGGGCTCTCTACAATTACCAGACCACGAAGACGAGAAGACATAGACGTCGAGTAAGATTCAAAATTTTGGAAGGAAAAAATGACCAACCACACTCAGTCTATGACAACAATGTTCAATAACTCATGCCCAGTTGCCTCCAAATAGTTGGAAATTACAATTTCTAGTATACCAATATCTGGAAATTAACTTCCAGGAAACGATAAGAGGTCAGCCTGGAAAAGGCAAAATGGGGTTGGACAAAAGTTTTGATCAATGATGTAAGCAGAAAAAAAAGGTATGGTTCCAATTAACGTTCAAATGGGCAGTGGGGCTAAGTATTATATGGAGTCAAAGTCGCAGGAGAAACAAACATTTTGTAGCATTCAAAGCAAGATGAGGAACCCAAATTCAAGGAAGGGATGGAGAAATGGAATGCTTGGCTATCTCTCCAAGGACGACAATTCACATGACTTGGCGTGTAACTGGTCTCCAATGTGCCAGAATGCGAACTTTCCTGACATGGGTCACATTAACCAATTTTTACTTTCAAAATGAACAGATGTAACATGCAGAAGAAGCCTGTCACTTAAACGCATAAGAGAAGTCATCAGTAACATGCAGAAAAGGCCAAACCAAGAAAGATATACATATAAAGAGAAAGTACATTATTATTATATATTATAAAAGTGAATCAACTGTTCCGAAGTTTAAGCCTTTACTTAGGTATAGATTTGCATGTCGAATGCTGGAAAAGGAAATCATTGAATATTTCAGGGTTGTTTTTTTTTCCCTGTTTGACTGACATGACATGGGAATACAACCTATGATTAATATTATAATACATCATAGGAACTCGAGATTTTGAGAGCTAATAAAAAAAATTGGTTTAAGGTTATTTCCTACGAAGGTGTAAACTAGCTAGTGCGGTACAACTTTATAGCCAACGTAGTTAAACAGCTTCATTGTGAAGTTATGTTTTATCAGACGATTAGGTTTAGAGTCCATTCCGATCTTTTACACTTTAATTCACTGTCATACTGTTTTCCACAAAAACACGTATTTTCAAAATTATGAAACTTCCGAGCATTAGATTCTTTTCCAGACCAAGTGAAATTTCATAGTGATTTCAACTCTGATGGAGATATGTTTCTGCCTAACCATGTCTCTGTAGTGGGTCTCCACGACTAGATGGATCCAAATGATACTGTCATCGATTATAAAATGAATCAAAACTAGAACAATAATGATAAGGATCAAATCATAGATACATATATCTTTTTTCATGCGTTCTCACCTCTCCTCCACGTGTAACAAACAGTTGCCAATGCTTTTGTCTACGTTAATCCCTTTGTATACAAAAGTAGAAAAGAAAAAGAGAAACTAACGTGGCTGCTGGATGAAAAGAGACAAGCATTAGAACAAACAAAAGTATAGTTGTTGATGATGTTTTAGGGTAAAAGATCATACCCACCTTTTATTGACTCACTCAACTCGACTCACTCCTAGTGTAGTCCATGTATGGACAAATTGCCCAAACCTCTGACAAATCATGGGGGACCTCTAGTGGTGGTCCTATATTGAGCCGCGGGGGCAAGTGGCCTCTGCCCATTTCTAGCTAAGTCATATACACACACATACATTGTGAAGAAGTTTCTCTCAGACTTTAATTTCTCTGGTGGGTCTATGCTCGATCTTTTGCATCATTTAATTACTTGACAATGTCACATTGCCAAAGGTTCACGGCAAATTCCCATTTCTCCATATCATGTCTAGTCTCTTTCATAGCCAAGTGGACAGTTGCATGATGACTACATCGACCACTGTTAAGCAAAAGTTAGCATAAGACGAGCCTAATCAAGAAAGTTTTATCTTTTCAGGATAAAACGTGACAGGGTCTACTTTGTTTGGTAAGCGATGGGGATTGCATCTGCTTATAAGGGGCTGTGTTTGCGAGAAACTTCGAGGAAAGATTAAATGGTATATTAATTTGTTTTCACACTAATGATGGGACAAGAACTATCATTCTCGATGGGAAAATGAAGAAAGATTTGGGAACAGTTTCGTTGGAAAACTTTGGCACTGCCCAATGGCCATACTACGCAAAAGTCTCGTCAGGAAATGGCAACACTCGAGACATTTATCAAAGGTGGTCGTAACTAATAACAAATTCTGACCCCAGATAAGAATTTCGCCATCATTTGCTTAGAATTTGTTGAATCAAAATATGAACTAAACACGGTTAAAGTATGTGGACAAATTTTGTGTGCCTTTGAAATTATAGAAATTCTGATTGTGACATAAACTTGCATGAAAGAACACGTCATTTGCCAATCAATCGTAATTTATTATACATTTTTATTCAACACCAAGTTGGCACTTCTATTTAACCACTTGTTTTCTCCTCTCTTTTTCTTATATGCAAACATCTGATATAATTGCAAAACCAACCACATAGCGACAATACTATCGTTCTTTTGACTATTATGAGAGGAATAAATTATAATATTGTCTTAATTAGTTAATTAAACCAAATTTCAATTATTTCATGTGCATCAGGGCGGTTTGAACAGGGTGAACATTGAACATTGACAAAGGAGAGAGCCATAGGGTAAGATTCCATGATACTTACCTTTGCCAAAGATCGTTCTCATCTTGAAATAATTTGAAGATGGAATTGAACATGGGTTAAGCACGTGCAATTTCTACGTTTATGATCAACAAACACATGCTCATATATTCACACGTACTCTCCCCTCGTAGTTCCTAAACCACTTCTTTTTCGTTTTGCTTATATATATATTTTTGGCAGACTTAGTTACCGTGCCTCCTAGGTCAATACAACAGTGAACCCACTAGCTTATTTCGCCAATGATGTCCCTCCAAGCCCCCACTAATTGAGCAATCATCATGTTGTCTATATATTTTAAACAAAAGGGCAAATCATGACCATCTTGAAAAGGAGCCCAATACTTATACCACTAGATATGCAAAAGAGAAACGTTAATGAGGTGTGGGGTTTTGCTCTTTCACTCTATTATGGGAAGTAAGACTCAGAAGTACGTCTGTATCCACTTTGGCCAGGAGCGAAAAGAACCAACAAGAAGTAGTTAAGAAGTTGCCAGCAAAGGACTCGAGTACTCCCGCGGACCAAATACGATAAATGGAGTTGGGATTTTTGCATCACCCCACCAATAACATAGCCATCTTTAATAAAGACCCTCTAGTCACCATCCATTTCCTGCCCAATTAGAGGGAAAAGAGAGATGAAATGCGAATCCAAGAGATATGTAAAGCTTAAATATATCCTCTTGGTATATATAGAAAATAATTGAGATGCCATGGAAGGTGTATTTGTTTATGCGCCATATATAATTCACATAGAAAAAAAGATTTTATTAGAAAATTGAACTGTAATAGAATTAATTTCTTTTGTTCAGTCCTTAAACTCAATTGTACGGTCGACAAATTTTTAGCTAATTGTTTGTTCAAATGTTTAAAGAAAATAGAGTTTAGGAGGATAAATTATTGTTCGAAACTGGTGTTGTTGGAGGGTAATGAGTTGGTTCTTTCTCAAACAAATCACATGATTTGCACAGTAGATTAGAACAAGAATAGCCAGAGCAAAGGAAGGGGGGAAATGACAAAGGTTGTGGGATTGGAGTGGTCATGGTAGGTGGGCAGCACATGGGTCCACTGCCATAAGATGCCTGTTCTAATTGGCGTGTGTTTCCCCTTGGCTTCATGGGAAGGTGCAAAGCGGTAGTATAGTAAATAGGTAATCCAGTTTTTTGAACTTGGAAGCCGAAAGGAAATTGTACAAAAGAAAGAAGGTTGAGAGGACATAGGGAACTGTGGTAGTGGTACATGGATTTTGTGGGTTGTGGGGCTTCAGAATCTGTCTGACACCAGCAAATTTCCGTGATTTAGGATCCATTGCAACCGTCTAAATTGCGAGAAAGCCCCCATCGGAGGTGTTCTTTCTGCATTGGCTACGCTCTGTGGATTGAACTCTTCAATAGGATAAGGATGGGATGTTTTATAGTCTTCTTGTCTAGT
Organism: Erythroxylum gracilipes; assembly: GCA_026413385.1. Taxonomy (NCBI): domain Eukaryota; kingdom Viridiplantae; phylum Streptophyta; class Magnoliopsida; order Malpighiales; family Erythroxylaceae; genus Erythroxylum; species Erythroxylum gracilipes. Next base: position 36,122,746 of record JANZLC010000202.1, read on the forward strand.
TATACCACCCAAAAAAAAAAAAAAAAAGAAGAGAAGAAAAAAAATATCTCTTTCTTCATCATTCAATAAAAAATTTGTCAGCGAAATGAACCCAACAGACTTTTGAGCTTTAATCTCTCCTCTTGTTGAATCATTCAACATGATGATGACAATATAGCAGGCTTGGTATTTTTGTTTAATTATATATATAAATTGCTTCCCTTATGAATTGTTTCTCCATTTTGTGTTATAAGAGGAAGGGAATACAAGAAAAAGAAATCTCTTTAAGGTATAATTCTCATTTATTTTATGGCTAGTTTGTTACCATCCAACTCTAATGAAATAGTGGCAGGTAGGATTGGAACTTCCTATCCGATGTTTGGATTCAATTGTGCACCCAAACTAAACAAGAAAAACGTTGCAACTCTTAATTATCTTTCACTTAGAGGTGAATATTATCATTAGAGTAATGTTTTGCTTTTCAAATTTCACTATTGCACAACGAAGAAGAGATTGAGACATTAGTGCGAATGCAACTTCCCTTCAATTTACATTTCCATAATGAGGGCAAATCTAACATCCCAAACCAACTCGTTAACGTCAACCATAGAAAAAGACAACATAAATAATTGCTTAAAATTAATTAGAGAGAGAGAGAGAGAGAAAAAAAGTGTATTTGACATCACATTCATTAACCGTGCATGTATTAGACTATTAGTTAATAATTTATGGACTCTACTAACCGTGATAGTGGAAAGTTAATTTCAACACCTCCCAATTGCTCATGACTTACTCTTTGTCAATGCATTGATGATTGGTTGTTACGGAAACAAGATTGCGATGCCTGTTGTGAATCATATAATTGAGCATATACGACATTTTTTATAAAAAAAAAAGAATATTATCGTTGATAATTGATATAAGGATCTTAGAATTTTCTACCCTGGAAATTATAAAAACTCTCTATATCCTACTTATTCATTTAAACTAATTAAGATATATAGAGCTTTAATATTAGGTCTATTTACACGAGTTTGTTTATATATAAGCAATAGCTACTAAAGCCATCTTTATATGACCAGAAGTATTTAAGCCGTATGGGCATGGAAACTATTAAGAATCTATCAATCACTACAACGGCAACTAAATGTCATGAGAATGACCAGGCGGTAATTCTGTGAGATGCAACAAACTCATGTAAAATAACTTTGTTTATTTAGATAAATTTTAGTTTGTTATACCTAAATGGATAACCCCAAACATGTATCCACCATAGTATAATTACTCATAGTAGAATCATTCAAAGCCATAACATACTTGAGAGATCTGTAAAGCTTATCCAGTTAATCACGGTAAAACTTTCATGTGATATGTGGATCGAAAAAGGGAATATAGAACTTGGAATGAGAAAAAGTCCAGCTTGGACTCAATAATGAAAGACACATAAATGATAATCTGTTCTGGCACCACAACAAGCAGTATCTGAAATGAAAACCTTTATCACATGGCCAGATTGCGGAAAAAGAGCTTATCTTCAAGTGGGTACAAAATAATGCCGCATAGGACACATCATGTTGGAGGCTAATTTGGAATGTCAATGAACTAAGTGCTTGATTTGTTGGCTAATTAGGGTTTCGGTTGTTTTAGAACGGATATGGAATATTACAGATACAAAGGGTTATTAGTCCTACTGTTTATCTACAATTAAGGATTTGAATTTTATTATGCTAGCGTATCCCAATCAATTTACGTGTCAAAGTTTTTCTTAGAGATTAAAATGTTAATATATAGGCTATCGGATCTAAAATTCTCAAGCAATTATATTTCACATATATTTTTTACTATTTATCTATAATTAAAGATTGGAACTATTAAAACATAGTTAAGTATTAGAATCTGACATGCTATTGGATTTCAATAAACCCATTACTTTCTACTTCAATCCTAATTGTTATGATGTAAAAGAAGTACTCAACTTTTGGATCATACAATTTTAATTTCACAATAAATTCAGTTTCACTCACTTTTTAATTCTACATCAAAAAGCCTTTCAATTTCTTTGAATTATGCATGGTAAAAGAGAGTAACTTTCAGAAACTTACGTATCATTTTGATTATAGTTTAATAGAAAGTGAATATGTTGGCATCGAAGAGTTGGAGGTCAGCTTTCAAGCTGTCAGATTACAAAGAAATGTCTAGTACGTGGTTTATCAGCTAAGACTAGGAGGATAGGCAGTCTATCGCCTTCGCTTGAACCCCACGTCCACGTATATAGCATACCATAGAGATGGAGATCAATGAACTTGGTCTTCTATTTCTTATCTTGTGAAGGTTGTTTCGGTTCTGGCCACATGAGAATACTTCTCGTATGGAATGGGTTAGATTTGACAGGAACCAGCAAATTGCCAAGTTTGAGTTTGACCCTCCGGTCCGGTCACTAATTTGGAAAAAAGATCATTAATTGTCATTCCAAAAGATTAAACCTTGTCAACTAAAATCTTTCTGGTTCTGCTCAGATTTTGACGATTTAAACCCAATGTGGACGAGATTGACAAGGGATGTCGCAGTTATGTATGTAACTATTTCCTTACCATTTGTTACAGCTTTTAAATATATATTATCCCGTTAAATATCTTGTTTTTTTAAAAGAATCATGTATTTTTTTGTTAGAATGATATTTTAGCAGAAACATTCCTCTGTAGATTTCTTAAATTACGAGGATTTTTTAGATGAATAAAACTAAGAAAAACCAGCGTAAGAAAACGGTCCAAAGACTATGTTTGTGGCAATTATAGAATAGGCACTATTGAATTGTTGGAAACGTTTCCTTGGTATTAAGGAGAGAAAGATTTTGCTGTTCTGACTTCTGTAGGCGTATTAATTGCTTACAGGTTTTTGTTGAAATGATCTTATTAAATGGACCAGAAAAAAAAAACTTCTTAATCCTATCACCCAAATTGTCTAACAATAATAAATGATCTTACCACCAATATGAGATGTGGTTTTCAATTTATAGGCAACTATTCTTCAGGCTTTTCAAGTGACTAAACTCACAAAAATCTCCTCCTCCTGTTCCTATTTCCTACCCTTTTATTTTTCCCTTATCTGCCAAATATTTTTGTTGTTATTATTCAATTCAATACCAAACAAACGCCTCTGATATCTCTGACCCGATAGTTTAGTCACAAAATTTGCATGTGTACGTCGCTGCTTACCGTGTCTCACACAACACATGTCCATCTTTAATGCAGAATCAACAATAATGGCTCTTTTTATGAGGGACACCTTATAGGGAAAATCAAAATCTACGTGAATGAATACACTCGGAACTAGCATCCTATGTAGAGAGAGAGAGGCCACTTTTTCAGTTACTTGATAGGAAATTGATTCCATCCTATTCCAGAAAATTGACTCCAACCCATTACTCCCCTTTATTAATAGCACGAACTCCTCCTCCTTATATATACACATACATACCCAAATCTCTCACAACTGTCTCTGTCCTCCACCGTCAGTGTATGCATACATAAAAAATGTTTCAAGCCGCAGAGTAAGGCAAGTTTTGTTCTCAAGCATTCTTGAAGATGAGCCGGCCAATCTGATAAAAGGGTCTGCTTCTGTTTTCGGTTTGATTGAGTTTTGATTTTCTGGTGGTGAGCGCCTTCTCCTTGTTTCTTGTAAGATTTATGGCGGTACAAGCGCAGTTTCCTTCTTTGGGTCCTCAGGATTGGATGGAGAATTGCTGTGGAGGATTAAGCCCTTTCTATTTTGATGTTCAGCAACAGAAACAGCAATTGCAACAACATCTGATTCAACAACAACAACAACAATGCAACATGCAACAGTGGCAAAACCACCAGTTTTCAAAAGATCAAAATCTTCTCTTTGCCACCAATCTTCATGCTCCTTTTACTTTCCGAAGCAACCCAACCAATCCCACCAACAACACCTGCAGCGATTCCCTCCCATCAGTTTATTTTTCTCAGACCGTGGCCGCCCTCGATCAAAAGCAAATACAGGAGATTGATCAGTATATCAGATTACAGGTTAGTGCCTTGCATTCAGTTATCTATGATCAACGTGGTTTTTTTTTTCTTTCGATTGTCCGGGTTCAATTCTGATTATACGATTAATTTTAAATTTTTTTTCTTGTTTCTGTAGGATCAGAGATTGAAATTGTTGTTGCATAAACAAAGAAAGCAGCAAGTTGCATTGTTGTGCAAGAATGTTGAATCAAAGTTGCTGCCTTATATTAAACTAAGAGATGAGCAGATAGCACAAGCCACTAAAAGAAAAATGGAGCTTGAAGATCGTTTAAAAAGATTAGAGATGGATAATCTGGCATGGAAAAGAATAGCACAAGAAAACGAAGCCATGGTTGTGTCTCTGAACAACACAATTGAACAGCTAAGGGAAAAAGCAGCTTCTTGTTGCTTCAACATTGGTGTAGAGGATGCAGAGTCTTCTTGTGATGTGGACCGAGTTGAAGAAACAGGGCAAAGAAACAGGGGATTGGTTCATGGTGATTACATTGAAGGAGAAGAGGGGAAAGCAGAAAAGATGGGTACGGCTATGACTATGATGATGTGCAAAATCTGCAACTCTAGGAATTCGTGTATTTTGTTCCTTCCTTGTAAGCACCTTTGTTCGTGCAAAGCTTGTGAGCCCTTTATCGATTCTTGTCCAGTGTGTCAAACGCCAAAGAAGGCTGGCATTGAGGCTTTGATGGTTTGAAGACGGAGAGGCAAAGCTTTCCGGGAAAAGTGAAAAGGGTAAAAAACATATAGTGCGTGCAACAAGCAGAGGTTAGTGATGTAGTTACTAAAAGACTTTTTGGTATTTGTTTACTTTAGTTTTGTTGGCCTTGAAGGTCTCAAAACGATCAAACAATGAACAGAATTACAGGACAAGTGAAAGAGCATCTTTTGCTTTCATGGATTTCTTGCCTTTTCTTTTTACCCTTCTTTCAGGTTTATTTCCTTCTGTCTGTTTGGATTTGATATGCTTATTCACAGACTAGACTCATGGCAATTGATTTGGCTTTTAACATGTGACACTAGAGAGGTTGAAAGCAATTGTCAGGCTAAATAACCTGTCCATGTCCACATCTCCCATAAAGGAAAGATTAGGAAAATAAAATAAAAATAATTGTCAGACTAAATAACCTGTACATGTCCACATCTCCCATAAAGGAAAGATTAGGAAAATAAAAATAAAGTTGATTATAGTCGGAAAGTCTAGAGCGAGTTCATGTAAAGCTTGGACATCTAAATCTGAAAGGGAAATGAAAAGAAAGCGGATTCCATTTCCATCCAGGCAAGCCAAGTTTTTAGAACAGAACAAAGTCTTCTCCATTTGAGTACGATGGTGATTGACAGAGACACACACCCCCCCATCCTTTAAATTATTAAGTATGAGCAGGAATTTGATACGCCCATTCTGGAAAATATTGATTTATTTGTTTATACCTCCTATAATAATAATATCAATAACTGACCCTGACTGGGCGGTAACAAAATACGTAAAAGCTTCCACTCCCTTCTTCCTTAAGCATTAAGCAAAGCATAGACCACGCAACCATTTCCCCATTACTGAGGAATATCCATACTTACCAAATTTTTTATATTAGGTTGGGGGCGGTATGGTAAATACACTCCTGATGAGGAGATTACACCTCGTACGGTGGGCCCTCCTGATTTCCCGCCTGACTCTAATGCCCGTACACTTCTCTCTTTCTCTGTCTTCTTGTCTTAGTCCGTGTGACATTGTGGTATCCGTGGGCCCCACTCCCACTTTCCCCTCATTGCCCTTTTTCTTTTGTTAAAAACCAAAAGAAACACTATTTTACGCTCCCCAGTCCCCAATCCACCTCCTGATGTGATGATGATACCAACAAGTACCACGAGAATTCCGGGGAACCTGGTGCTGACCTGGACGTCGACCCCCCATCACTGCCACGTCATCACTTGTAAACTTTAAACAACTCTACTGTTCTTGTTGTTATTGTTTGCAACTCCAATCCTCCTACTCATCAACCAAAGAACGTTACTGCTTTGGCACTACACAAATCCACGACAAGGAGTGCAGATTTTCTGTCTTAAATAATTCTGTCATACTCTATCTTATTAACAAACGATATTGTTTTCTAATCAAGGAGACACGAAGAACCTACAGGCACTTCCAATATGAAGTCCTCGCCTACGCGAGTATGGCCATTAGATGGCTATATACAGCCATATAATGTATATGGCCATCCCTCGCCCACGCGAGAGCAAATGGCCATTTGCTAACTTTTTTTAATATTTAAATTATTAAAAAATTTATTTATTAATAATAAATTTTATAATAATAATAGAAATTAAATTAATTATTATAATTTTTATTATAATTAATTATTAATTATTAATTAATACTTAATTTAATAATAGAAATTAAATTAAATTTCATAATAATAAATTTCTTATTTATTAATGATAAGAAGAAAATAATTAATTATAATAAATTTCATAATAATAATAGAAATTATAATAAGCATAACGCATATTATAATACTAATAATAATACTAATACTAATAATAATTGTAATTTTAAATAATACAACCACTCGTTATTAAAATTATTAGCAAGGAATTTATTATAAAAATTATAATAAATGTAATATTTACTCTCCAACTAATTTAATAACAATAAGTAATTTCATAATAATATTTAACAGTTATTATAATATTGGAG
>JANZLC010000202.1:36165828-36176289 GCA_026413385.1 Erythroxylum gracilipes
CTCATATTGATCCTTATTTATTAAATATCTCATATTTAATCATAAAGTTTTTCAAACTTTACAATCAAGTCTAACTTGATTAAATTAACTTTGCTCTATTCAACTCATTCTATATGTGAGACCCATTAAGTTCCCAAATATGTTGGCAATGATTATAAAATCTAATTTTAATTCATAATTAAAATTATCTTTAATTCTCCAATTAAACAATTTATAATCATAGATCAAGATTGACGTTTAGCAACGCATCATGACCACCCAAATATTTAGGAATGTCAAAGTGGTTTTAACTAACCTTTCCATGCAAATTTTTTTCATATAATTCAATCATTTCATCATACAATGCTCTGATTAGACATAAAGCTTGAAATGAATTTCTACTTTATTTTGAGTCTAATCATATTAGTTCTCCACTATTAGCTATTAATTCAATTAATGACATTTGTAAACTATTTACAAAGCATTATTTCACTTTGGCCAAGGATTTCTTGAATCAATGCTAATCGAGAACAATGAAACATTCTCCCTAATTATTTTAGGGTAATGAATCCTATCTTGATCATTCAATTATCTCCATATAGTTCATACTACATCTAATGCAATACAAATCTCATAATTATAATCTCATTATAATTTCATTTGCAATGTACACTTATCACATGGACTTTATCATATAAATCTAAACATGTAAAAGATAAAGAACGTCTTTAAATAATTTGTCACTAAACTACAACCAATGCGATTGACTGTAGGACATAAATCAACAATTTTAACAAGGTGAATCTTCATGGCAAAGTCATGGAATCCTGATAAATTATTACCATAACAGAGTTAGAAGAAAAATAATATGGTAAAAGCTTTATAACCTTAGCAATACTTTTAAATTCAAGAGTTCTGATCCTAGATGAAATTTTTATTTAAGGCTCCTATTTAGAAGTCTTGTAGTTAATTGGAGTCAGGCCTTGGTTTTCATTTCTTTATAGCTATTTTAAAAGGTAAAAACAAAATTTAATCATATAGGCTTGGGAAAAAGAAGTCATGTTTAGAACAATCACAGCTATCATTAATTAGGTAGTATATTTCTACTATTTTTAAACATAAAAAATCTTGAAATCAACATTGTACTTTTAATTAAGAAATGTGGATTAAACTAAATAGCTTTTACAAGAATTCAAGGCTTAGATATTTGTTTCTTTAATGGCTTAACATCGAATTGCATTATGTTTACCCTTCAATTTTTGTGGCTTGAACCTCCCCACCAAACTTTGGAAAAATGAACAGTATGGCCACTGGTTACCTACTGAGCCTATGGCCAGTCTGCCAATGCCACTTCTTTTCTAGTTGCTGGACCAATGTTACCCTTTACCATATACCATTGTTGCAACTAAATTGACAATACCAAAAGATGACATGTACTAAGCAAGTAGACTCTCTCCAAGTGTATTTAGGGGGCGTTTGGTTCACAGAGGGCAATAAGAATGTGAATAGGAATGAATATAGTGAGTAATGAGAATAGATATAACCATTATAATTATGATGATTGGTTAAGATGAAGGAATGACTACCATTATCATTGATGGTGGTTGGTTTGTTAAAAATGTTGAGAAATAAAAATTTGTTTTATATCAAATTTTAAATATATTTTAATTAATTATATTTGATGCACCATATTTATAATGACATAATGTTTAAAATCAAGTATATGCGGTATTTCATTTCCAATAGCTCTTAAAGAAAAAAAATACTCCAGTATTTTCTTACATCAACATATCATTAGTTATATAATATCCTCAAAATATAGTTTAATAATTCAAAATATTGTACAATTCATTGACATAATCATAATATCCACCATTTCATTGTTATAGTAAAATCGAGTAATATAGTTTAATATAATTTACATTCCTCTGATAATGCAAATGAAGCAAAATATCTATCGTATACACAATACTTTAACCAAAAGCCTTCAATTGATGCAAAATAACCAGGTTAACACTGCAAACATTGTTTCTAACTAATACAAAATAACCCGGTTAGGTAATATCAATTGCTTCATAAGTTCATAATACTTACAAAAATATTAATATGCTTCCTCGAATGATTCATAGATTAGAAGATGGATAGAGGATCCAAGTACAAACGACTTTTTTAAATGACTTGGCAAAGCGAACAAAACCTGAACTTTAGTAAGATCATTACAAAATAACACAACAGCCTTACTAACATCTATTTGAGATATGCCAATATTAAGAAGCTCACTGATGAGCTCTTGCATCTTCTCATTAGATAGGGAATCATATTTAGACTCCGCAATCAAAGCATTTGTAATAGCTGCATATTGTGAGGCCATTTGTTCGCAAATAGAGTCAAACTTAACAGTGAAGTTGTCTAACATTGACTCAATAGTATTCTGAACTGTTGCCGGTCTTTTTTTTTCTTGTAAGATCTTTCCTTTCTTGGTGACAGGTTTTTTTTGCCTTTTTTATTCCATGGCTGCTTGAAGGAATAGCCGAGGATCCTTGTGTATTAGATACCATAACAAGTTCATCTTCACTGTCCGATGAAGAACACATTGTCATATTCTTTGGGCTATTAGCCTTAGCACTTGCTTCAGCTATATCCTTAGCTTTGAGTCCTGTCGCTCTATCTTATCAGTGGAAGATATTGTCGTTAGTAATTAATATGTTAGCTGTATATATTCTTAACATAAGTAAATATTCTGTAATTGGTAAATAGATATTCTGTAATTAGTATATTAGCATGTATAGTTTGTTGCCCAAAATAGATTGTTCATGAACACTTATTTAATGGAAATTCTCCTATGGGAGAGGGCATTTAGCCTTTTACAAAAACTGACACCAAAAAGCTATATCTGTTTAAAAAAATGGATTTTAATTTTACAGCCAAATACTTATTTTAAAAAAAAACTTTTGTGGTAGAAAAAAGTACTTATGCACCTTCCAAAAGTCCATCCAAACAAACATTTAGAGTGAAGTGAAATTTTGAAATTGAAATTTTGTTAACCGCTCAGTTTGATTTCTTTTTTTTTCTTTGGTAGTTTTTAGTTTTTAGTTTTTGCTTTTAATTTTTAGTTTTGTTTTTTAAATAAAAATAAAAAATTGTTTGGTTGTAAATATAGTATATTCTTACTACTGGTAATAATTATATATTATATAAAATTTAAAGATAAATTATTTTATTAGTAAAATTAAATATTTTATTAAAATAATATATAATTAATTTTTTATTTTAATTATTAAAACATGTTTCATTTAAAAAATTATATATTTTAAATTTTAAATTTTAAATTATATTCATTAGTAATTGTTAAATTAACATTATTTTATTTTAAAATTAATATTTAAATTAATTAAATTATCACAATTCTAAATAATTTAACATATAATCTTAAATTAAATTATTCATAATTTTTATTACGGTAAGAAACTAAAATAAAAAATATGAATTAAAATTTTTTAAAAACAGTTTTTTTTAATTAAATTTAAAGACAAAAAACAAAAAATAAAAAAATTAATCAGACCAAAACTTTTTTCTGCTACAATGTAAAAGACAAGTCTTTTTGCACAATCATCGACCAACATTATGAACCTACGCCCAACTTACAACTCATTTGGCAAGTTCACTCGAGACAAAGCTCTTGGACAAGGGATGAGTTCTGATAAGAACAAAAGCTTTATCTGCATTTTCAACTTGTTTTGTCCAGATCGATGATTCGTGTTTCTAGAATTAGAATGAAAGAAAATAGGAGTCAACAAAAAGACACCATTTGAACAAGAACACGTACCTGATTATGTTTCTGCTAAGTTCGTTACTTAAATTGGACAGATCATTTCTAGGTTAAAATTGCCAACTGCCAACTGACAAACATATTTTAACTGGTTTTATCGAAACATTATGTTCTTCGACCGTGACCCTTTTGGTTCTTTCTTTGTTTCCTTCGAAGATAGACTGTCCTTACTAAATCCTTGTCTGAAATTCTACTATAACCCTATATAAACAAGAAGTTAGGCTATGCCAATAAGAGTCTAACAAGTAAACTCATAGTTTAAACCGTTTTGTTTCCCTCTTAATCTTATCACCTGCCCCAAAACACATCCCAAAACATCGATGAAAACTGTCCATTATGAATTATATCAAAGTTCCAACTTACGAACTATCACTTAAAAAAGACTATGACAACAACAACGACAACACTTAGTATAAATATGTAAAATATGAAGAAATTCAGTAATACACAATCTTACTTCTAACTAGTTAAAAAATTGAGTTAAAAAATACTATTGTAGATAACAATTATATATGTCCGATAACAATTTTTACATGGGGTTATTTGTAAAGAGTTGTAATTATATTTAACATTCACATAAAATTTAATATCTGATTATTTACAATTTAATACACTTAGTTACATGACTTCATATTCAAAGGAAGTCACCATAATAGTCAACAAATTTATGGAAACGTCACAAGAAATGAGGATGGTACCTATATATTCTATACAAATGTCAGTTTAAACGATGGCTGGAACCCTAATCTAACCTGCTAAAGCCGCAGTTTTAATCTAACTGAATCTAATCTGTGTTCTAATAGAAGAATCCTAGGACTGCATCTTTGACGTTTTGCTTCTTGTTTAGTTGTCTTCTCCGATATAAAAATTCCATTCCCATTTGGTTCCTAGAAATGGACAAACATGGCGTGGGGTTTTCCCTATAGTGGGTTGTACGTTGCCACTTGTCACACGGTTCTCCTATTCTTCTTCTTCTAGTTTTCTTTTTTCCAAACGAGCATTCATTACATGTTGCATTCGGTGGAATGCATACGTCTTATTTGGATCACTTCTAAAAAAGCCTTACCGACAGGTCGATCGGCCGACTTTGTGAGTTCTGACCAAAATCAACGTTCGGAAGTCTATGGCCATGTTCTTTCTCTCTTTGTACTTTACACAAACACACACGCAAAGAAAACAAGTTTTGGTCAAAAGCACTTTAATGTAATCAAGCGTTATTAAATTAGGAAATCATTAACTTTTATTGTTACATATATTAAAGATGATAGTGTTGTTAAAAGGAGGAGTTGAATTTGTAAAAAGGAGAAGAAAATGAAGAGATAAAGAGACTAAAGTTAGTACTTGCTTTAGAAATGTGAAGGATGTTAGATGTTGAAAGAAGACCAATTCTCATTTAACTTAAATATAAAAAAGGTCATATTTAAATGATTATCGAATTCAAAAATAAAAAGCTAGTCTTTTTAAATTTAAAAAGGTGATAATAGATTCAAAAGTGGATTCATATTTTGAGATTTTTTTAATTTGGTACTAAAAATTTTAATCTAGTGAATAACTTTTCAAAATTCATACAAATAAGTTGAAGGTATTGTTTTTGTTGATGTGGTAGTTAATGTATAAATATTCATATAATTTCTTAAAAATACATTAAAAATAATTTTTGACCTGATTTATACAAGTTTTAAAATATTAATCACTAAATTGAAAATTTTAAAAAGTTTGACACTAAATTAGAACAAATTTAAAAAATTAAACAATATTAAATTTGTTATTCCTTAAAAAAGGTCATTATCAGTATGATAAAAAAAAGCATGGAAGAGATTAAAATTGACCAAAAATAAGAATTTATAATGCTCAACGTAAAAAGATGAAGCTCTTATTTCTCCTTTTTTTTAATGTTAAAGTAATTAATGTGATTTAAATTGTGAAATTAAAAGTAAATAACATAGAAAGTGAAAGAGCTATGAATTTGTGAATATTAAAAGATCCATCGTGGTTAGGAGACAATCTAGAAGCTTGTTGTGTCCAAGATTACGATAGTTCTACAATAAATAAATCAAAATGTAATTTTCAACTACGAAAATAATGGAAGATTGAAAATATATACCCACAGAAAGTATCCTTTCAATAAGAATAAATACAACTAAATATATTTGAAAGGAATCTTTGAAAACATTATTCCATTCTCACCTCCAATGTTCTTCAGCTTAAAAATTAAACACCACTTGTTGAATAACTTGTCTCTCTACTAGTTAGGAGTCAGGCTACATACTATTAGATCTCTCCAAACCTCACAATTTAACAAGATTCTTATTGAGTATTGTTGTTGTTGTTTCACATGTTGTAAAAATAAGCACTGTATTAAAATCTCTTAGGTTTTTAATATTTTTAAATTTCTTTCAAGCTAAATATTTGTGTGATTTGGTATTTGATGAAATTAATACTTTATGTATATTTAAACACTAATTAAACTTCATTTTATGTATTTTTAACAAATTTGATTAACAATATCAAACCTGAATTGTAAATTATATTATAAGTTTCTAGAATCATATAATAAAGAAACTAAAATTGATATTTGTATCCGTGAGAAAGGTTTTTAGTAGACTTCTCCAATTTAAACAATTTAAAGAAAATGATAAAAACAATAGGAAATTATTAGACTAAAAAAATAAAAATCAATCTAATTAACACTTGATATTCGTCATATTTAACCATTTTTAATGAATCTTTTCAATTTAATTTAACGTAATTTGTAATTCTTTTGAGAGTTAATTTAATTAACTATCAAATTAAAAGTATTTTAATGCTAATATCAGTTATCTCAGTAAATATGCAAAACAAATTGACTCTTGTAAAATGATTCCAAAAGTTCAATAAGATTTTGGACCATTTAATTGGTTCAAATTACAAAACTTAAATTTAAAATTCAATTAATTTTCAATTCTAATTTTAAAATAAAAATTATTGTTTTAGTCCAAATGTACGAGAATTGTACCACATGAATCAAGAAATGTTCTTTTTGCAATAACTTTAGGTCGTGAAATATTTTACCTATGGGTGTTAAGAGATCTGAATCACAAATTTTCAACCTATATATTAATAATATTAATAAAATGATATATAGTAATATAAAACATATTTTCATACGAGTACAAAGATAAACAAAGGCTTATAGAATTTGTAGAAAATATGTAAAAGGATGACGTAAACCAGCAATCTGGAGAAGCATGATACCAGCAAATGGGATGCAATAAGTGTGGCCATTGAGATTTAGGTGGAGTCCACCAGATGATAATCCGACGGCGATGATGGAGGGTGTGGGTCAATCTAATCAATGTTCCCTTTTACCTGACAGTCGTGATTGGTCGAAAGCATACATTACTCGGATCGTGACCTACACCTAAATGAAACTGAAGTTAATCCGACGCGCCGCCTTATAGCGGTGGACTTCACTAGAAAGATTTGGACCCTAAACGGCGGAGGTTAACTTCACGCGGGAGGCAGTTAAAAGAGTACTGAATTATTAAGATTAGATATAAATCAGTGTCCGAAAAAGGATCCGCAATTTGTGGGACCCACGTTTTTACCACTTTGTGTGGGCTTACTTTTTGTTTGGTCGGGAAAATTTTAGGCACCGAACTGCAAGTGAAGCTTTTTTACCTGAAAAAAAAATCAAGAAAATAAAAAAAGAAAAGAAAAGAAATAAATATAAAAATGTTAGTGGTAAAAAGTAAAAACAGTTTGAAAATTCATTTTTATTTAATATTAAGTGATAATTTTTAATAATTAAGATATCTCATATAATTTATTAAATTAATTTTACTTAACTTTTAAATTTTATTTATTTACTTAATTGTAGTTAGTGATCACCAATCTTGCTGAGTTATTATTATTTTTAATTTTACTTAATTTTTATTATTATTCCAATTTAGACTAATTTGAACTTGTTCGAACTAAATTCAATCGAAAAACTCAAATCTAACCTAACAAATAGTCTTGAACTTTTCAAATATGTCCAAAACTTGAATAAACTCGGGCTAAGACCGGCTTATTCAAGTCCGGCTTAGACTCGAGTTTGAACCTACAAAATTTTTAAAGCTAATTGTAGTATACACAATTGTAGATTGCTGTTCTAACTACAAAGTTTGGCACTCCAGAATTCCTTATTTCACGTTCTTTATAAACCTTAACAATGTCAAAATGGTTCGGTTCCGGTTGCGTCCGTAGTCTGGACTAGCCTTCTCTTCACGACAATGGCCTTGACCACGACCATAATCACGGCTTCTCCGTTCGACTTGTTAAGGACTTCTAAGGCCGTTTCCGATCATAGTTTCACCACTCTGGTGACCTATCATGACCCTTTTCCGAACTGTTTCCATTCCTCCTCTTGTCATCATCTGACTGCATATTCTACTGAAATTACTCGATCCATCAACTTGCACACAATGCAGTCAAAGTACAAACCAAGATAAGTGGAGAAATTAAAGCTTCAAACTTATATGCTGGTTAAAAAAAACGTGAAGCGGGCTCCTCAGGAGAGGAAACAAACATCATATTTGTAGCTTTGAAGGCTTTGGTGGCATTATCCTGTAAACCATATTGAACAAATGCAGAAGTTTCTTCTAATCCTTGCAGTCACTATCTTCCCATATAATTTAAAGTGCCTTTCTAAGTCCCTTGTCCTAGTATCATGAGAATCTAAGTTGAGATAGGTCATCATGCCTTCTTATGCCTCTCTCTTGCTGATAAACCAAAAAAACACTATACGGAAAACCGATGCTAAGTTCAAAATTATGTGCTGGAATACTAAGCAACCCTATTGAAGAAAGAATTTGAAATAAAGAGCAATTAATAAATAAATACTATATGGATATGCACAACTAATGCAAAGGCACAACTCAACATAAAGTTCATACCAACTATATAAAAAAGGAATGAATTACCTTTGTCCTTTCTACACAAAGTCAATGATTCTTTAGACCAAATTCCGCCCGGTGTCAATCCCACGGATTGCATCTTCAGCATATCTCTCATCTTCCATGTAGATAAAAGGAAATCCTATAGAAATGAAGAATAGAAGTACATAAGCAGAATATTACACTAAAATATTCCACTAAAAGCAACAAGGTAAGTGTTTAAGGATTCTTGGATATGTGAAGGTAGTCTCGTGAGGAGCACTTCATGAACCAATTAAAACCAGACCCTTGAGTAAAATTTTGGCCAACCTTTCTCAAATTTATAAACCAAGTGATAATAAAAGTAGTAATAGACCTTATGCATGGACTAAATGATGTCAAGGAAATAGAATCCAAGAGTGGATGTCTTGTGATGGGTCAGTGAATATAGTGTGTCCTCTCCATATTCTGATGCCTCTGCTTTGAGGTTAGTAACTTGAAAAATGTCCAAGATTGATGGCAGAGAAAAAGTCATAAGGAATGAAGGGCAATAGTGACTTGAGGGAAATTGGTAATGATTCTGTCATTGGAGATGAGAATGAGAATGAATCTTCTTGAAACAAGAAGAGGAAGCTTGGCACACCCAAGAAACATAAACCTCAAGGGCCGTTCATTAGCCATGAAGATTATGTATTTCCCAAAAATATCCAGTATCAAAGAAAATGTTGAGTATGGAGGCTTGATATTCATATAACACCGCGTTTTCTTTCCTTTTCCTAACACATCCTGAAGCCCCAGCTGAAACTCAACAGCGGACAATTGCAGCTGCCGAATCAAGTACTCAAATAGCGATACAAGTGGTACTGGTGGTAGGCGTTACTGCTAGAGGCACAGTAGTATGACTTCATCCTCACGAAGTTTATATTGAAGTTGCAGGCTCATCGGCATTGTGCATGGGGTTTGTGAGTAAAGTTATCAGTTATCACATTATTTGCACTCATTAGTTCTATTTTCTTACAAGCCATATCATAATGGTGAAACCCATGATATCATGTTAAACAATCTAATGACAGTAATTTAGAATTCAGTCCCCAAATGCATGCTGATAGTACTCAAGATTAAGTATATCAGCTCCATAACTTGATCCAAATGTTATGATTTATTCAATCTGCAACAGATAAGCTACAAAAATACGGTTTCAAACACAACAAAATCAGTTTACGAAGTAGGCACAGTGAAATGTACGAACAGACACCAATTTCACAATACACAAGAAACAATCAAGCATAGAAAGAAAAGAAAGGTCACCAGACTTTCATGTCCACTCTTTGGACTCCCCTATATCGTCTAAATAGCTGTTCCAGCTCAGACTGCCTTGCGTCATCCTCACTTTGCCTGCTTCACACTCGTCAACACAACAAGCATATAGATATCAAGTAACACCTTCACTCAACGAATTAGCATCTACAAAAAATTAAATAAAAGAAATGAACTTTATAGCCACAAAGCACACCCTACTCACAGATTAAAGCACATAACAACCAGACCTATCAATCGGTATGAAAATCATATCTTTCGCACCAAAAAGCCCCTCGGAGAGTAGCTTTCGTTTTCTCGGGAGCCAAACGGAAAATAGAAGAATTCCAACAAAGCAAACAAGGAAATGAAATCAAAGAGATTCTCACAATACTGTAATAAACTGGAAAGGAGTCACATGTGCATTGCATACTGAACTGATTATGTGACACAACTGTAATT